>OY747709.1:21922399-22409899 GCA_963556495.2 Valencia hispanica | reverse complement strand
TTGGGAGTGAAGCTAAGTTAGTTTAAACTAATTGTAATTGGTTTAAGACTAATTAGTACCTTTTGTTTTCAAATCACCAATTTACAATGCAAAGCAGAAGTGAAGACAAAAAAAAAAACATTATTTGGATGAAGTAATGTTTCATTAAACCATTTTCTGAATAAGAAATTAACAACCTTTTGGAAAATTTATTCTGTTTTATTGATCAGTCACCAGAGTGATTGATCTAATTTAGTGTTTTGACATCCTAAGAAGGATGTTTAAAAGACGACTTATGCGATTAGTTTTCAGTGTTTAATTTATTTTAAAGACGATCTGTATTTTGAATACCGTAGGTATTCTTTATTGTTTGTGAAGTGCTGGCGGTCTGCAAAAGCAGGCCACACTAATTACATCGAGCGTGCGGAGCTAATTTATGTAGTGCAGCTTAGAGCCTTAGCTTAGCACCAAAGAAAGAAAGTGAAATTGACTATCAAAACAAACCTTAATTTGTTTATCTGAAGCTAATTTATCTCTGCCCAGACACAACCTTACGTGAATGTTTTTTAGACATCCAGGGAAGGGTGGCTCCTTTGTATGAAAAAATCGGCGAAAAAGCAGAGAAACCAGCTTTTATAGTCAGTCAGTGAGCAGTAGCTGCATAGGGCGCTAACAGTGAGACTTCGGATGCGGCTGCTAGCCACCATTAGCTCGGAATGCCATTGTCCCACGGGCAGCTCCCTTTTCAGGGCTGCAGCTCTTGGCTCCAGTAGCAGGCAGTTTAGTGGCAGGGCAGCAGGCCAGTGCAGCGTCAGCAAAGAATGACTCCATCTCTCTCTGTATGAAATCTGTAATTCAATAGATTCTTTTTGCAGAGTTTTGAACAAGTCTTTTAGGACTTATTTTTTCAGCCGAATACAGTTCACCTGATCAACCGGCAGACTGTAAAAGTCTTTTTGAAACTCAATTTCTCCCTCCCCGGCGAAGGACAGAGTTAGCGCACTTCACAGGCAAAAGAGATCAAAGTTCAGAGTGGCATCTGGTTTGTCTTAAGATTTGGCCTTTCACAACTCGTCCTCTTCCTGTTGACCTAGTGCAATGTGTGATTTAGCACTCCTATCGGGGAGGTCTGTGTTTATGTCCAGTAACCATGGCTGTGTTTTTGTGTTATTTAACTATATTTTGAGAGACAAAGGTCTCAAAAATGTTTTTTAATCTAAACCTCCTAGGGGTATGAACAATTTGGGCCGTAAGTATACATTATCAGGCAACTGGAAACTATTTATATCCCTTTTAACTTGTTTCCCTGCAAATTACACGGACAACCCATTCATAATTCCACATTCCTTGTAGTCAGTACAGCCAGCTTCTGTACCATCATTCACCTGTCTTCCATGAGATAAAAAACATCACTTATCTTGTCTGAAGGTAGATCAGATGTCCCTGATCACAAAAAAAGTTTGATCACTTCTCAGTTTGGAGGGAAAATACAGAAAACCTACTTAGAGTATAAAACTGGCTTCAGTGAATATAACTTTTTTTACCAGAAAGGGAATAAACCTCTAAAAGTGGAACTGAACCCCATGAAAAATCATAACCCCGCCCCCAGACAACATTTGAAAAATTCTACAAAGTGGGCAGTGCCAGGTAGCACGGAGGGGTATGGCCAAGTATGGAGGATGAGCAGAGGGGGGAACGTGGGGGTGTGTTCAGGAGGACAGTGACAGCTCGCTTAATCTGACACTGAAACATGGACAGTGACCAAAGCGACGTTGGCAGTTTTGAAACTGATCGATCCGATCGACTTTCATCTGTTTTGAACGTTAGCCTATGTTAGCATTACCACTCAGAAACTGGACTCCTCCTGTCTCCCTCTGCTTCAGCAGCACCGGCAGCACCAGCCTCAGGCAGCGCTGACTCAGCGCCCTGAGCCAGCGGCTCTCCTCTGCCGTCACCGGAGGTAGAGGGAGGCTTTATGGAGCCCAGCGGCCCTGAGCCGTATCAATTCGTGCCGCTGGCTCAGGGCGCTGAGTCAGCGCTGCCTGAGGCCGGTGCTGCTGAGGCAGAGGGAGACAGGAGGAGTCCAGTCTCTGAGTGGTAATGCTAACATAGGCTAACGTTCAAAACAGTATGTTAGCTATGCTAACTAAGTGCTAATGTGATAATAATGGTAACCTGAAAAACGCAATCCAACTCCAGACTCGTCACTGGCCCGATATGTCTGATAGTTTTATACCCAAACCCACGGGGCGTGTCTGTGAGACCATGCCTGTGACGTAAAGAGTGGAAAAGATGTACCGCTCTTCGCCAAATCACAAAATTCAAATGCAGTAGCCCCAGTTCAACCCTAAGAGGGCAGCACTGAGACGTTTTCAGACCAAAAAGTGTAGAATTAAACAAGTTTACACAAAAATGTAAAAAACTCCCCAGAAACTGAAAGATTTCATTGGTAAAGACCCATTTATACAGTTTATAGGCAAAAAAAAGTTGTTTTGGGGTTTAGTTACTCTTTAAATAAAAAAATATATAAACACATATGGTTCTTACTAAATGTTTCTCTTCGCAAAATTAATATGTTCTTTCTCTTCTCTGTGTCCCATATTTTTAAAGTAGGTGCTAAATGCACTTGAGGGAGTTAATTTGCAAATTAATGTCTGAGTGTAACAAATATCTTAATCAGATTACACAACAGGCACAGACATCACAAGGCTGCAGGATTTGGGATGAGGTCAACGGTTTTAGTTCTCTCCTTTTACTGCTAAATTTGACTTGATGTTTCTGTAGATGTTTGAAATGTTAATTACATTTTTAGTTTTGATGTTTTTGCCTCACTTTATCTGATGAGCTGAACAAAAATAAAATCTGCAAGAAAGCATTCATGGCTCCTTGTTGAAGGCCACTCTGACCTAAATCATATAAAATTACGAATAAATCAATCTTTTTAATTCTAGTCAACATCATTGTAGTGACCCTGGTATGTTGTGTGAACATGGACAAACCCGCAAAACAATCCAGGCAGTATTATTTTTAATGAACGGTAGTTTGCTCTCAGTACTCTACACATTCCAGCCACTACATTGTTCTATAAGGCAAAGACTGAAAGTTACATTAGTATTTCACTGCACTGTATGATGCAGGACATGTTGGTCATCTATGGTTTCTGTTTGAGTTAACAAGGTTAGTTTATTACTTTTGTCTTGTTGGCAGAAGACAACTCACTGAGAGTAAGGTTCCAGATTTCTTCCGGACAAGTAAAATCAATGAACAGGATCTCTTTTTCTATGAGTTGTTGTTAGTTTTAGAGGCCTCTGGTACAAATGCTATCATCGTTATATGAGTTTTTGCTAAAAATGAAAACATAAAAAACAACCCAAAACCAGAAAGAAGCAGAGCAATACACATTGTTGCTGTCTCACTTTGCTTGACATTCATATTCACAGGTTGGTGATGCCTTTCACTGTTCACTGCCAGCAAAACCTACAGCACTTTGTCTGACACCAGAGACTGTTCATTTTCTGCCTGATAAAATACAATCAGGGAATCCACATTCTGGGAGCTACTGGTAGGGTAAGTGACCAAATTTGGAGGAAAGGGGGACACAAGGAAATAAAGAAAGTTAATTGAAGAAAACCTGCGGTCAAACTAAAATAAATAAAATCATCAGTAATAGACCTGCACATTATATTGTTTTACAATCTTTAGCAGAATGTAAATACGTGGAATATCACAATCTTAAAGGATTGCTGTGTTACAATAGGCAATTATAATTAATGTGGTATTCATTTAAATATGCTTGCCAATTTAGCCAGTTTGGTAGACTTCCATTGTTATTTAACCCTACATTATATCTATACCTTAGTAACCAAGATGTTAAAGCTTAAGGAAAGTGGTTGGGATATCCTGCTTTTGGAAAGACAAGAGAGAAAACTAGCAATATTCAATATTTCTGAGGTTTTATGTTTTTCTGATATTGTGCAGCTTCATCTGTATTTACAAGAAACCGTGCCGAAAGCATTGTACTGTAGGTGTTTTTATCAATATCAATAAGGACTGAACCTCAGTTAACACTAAATAATCACTTAACTGAAACAAGGCCACATTAAACGTAAACATCACTGGTATGAAAAAATAAATACAAAAGTCCAGGACCAGCTGCCTGTAGCATTCAGCCATCCCCAAAACGCAGAGAGTGTCTTCAAACCAGCCATGCAACCTGTTACTGGTACTATCCCTCCATTGCGGGGGTTTTTCCCACCAGGAGTAATTCCAAGATGCCATGGGCGACTGAGGTTCAGGAGGTAAGAGCTCATCTTATAACTGGAGGGTTGCAGCTTCAAATCCCCACTCTTTCTGTCTCGGTCGTTGTGTCCAAGACATTTCATAAAATTAACAAATTTGTGTTGCTTTTATAGTTGTATAATACGGTTTTTAGAAATGCTAGAATGCTAGAACATATTAGGTTTCTTACCTTCATATTCTGCATGTTCATATTCTGGAAAATTATTTCCATGAAAATGAATTAAAAAAAACTTCAAAGCAAAAAGGCAATGATATTTATATACAGAAGAGCAACTTCCATCCATGCCAGGACCATAGCAACATAGGATTGGAGGCAAAAGAAAAAAAAAGAAGAATAAGAAAAAAGTCAATTAACCAGGCCTCGAACATGGATACTCACTTCAAATTCGATTTTCAAGCATAATGACAGGTACTGGTGTCTTACTGTTCTTAGGGCACTTCACAGTGATGTGTTATATCAGACAAGCATTTCCTTCTATTCATATGAGACATGAAAAGCATTTTTGCAGTTTATTCTTGGTATTGTCCCCTGGGAGAAGGAAAAACTAACTTCAATGTATGAGAAATGTAAAACTGCTCTCACTGTCTCAGCAGGAAAACAAAAAGACTTTTCAGGTCTTGGTAGAGAACCTTTAAAAAGCCAGGCACAGTCATAAGCACTCCACATTGCGCATCCTACAAAGTGTGTCTGTGTTATTTCTTAATGGTACACTAATTATTTTTTTATTTGTTCAGTTGGTGTATCTTTGACAGAGAAAAATTAGAAACAGTGAAAGAAAGTGATGCGAAATAGAAGAGCATCTGGCCATGTATTGCTAATTTAAATTAATATTAATGTGGGGGGCCTTGAGGACAGATGAGTCACACAAATGCTCTTGTGTTCATTCCTTTGGGATCCAAACTGTCCTATCAAGCTGAGGGCCAAATCAATGGCTCTGATTTGGACTGCAGCTGGGGCTTCTCTGTGAGCATCATCTCCTGCACTACAGGGGATGCTGGCTTCCTTATTTAAATAAATGAGTGCTCAGTGAAACAACTGTAAGGTGCAGAAGAACAAGGAAAACACTCACATTTCATTGTTACCTCAACACCTTGTTCACAATGAATAGCGTTAATTTTCAGTTACCTTTGAGGGTGATCTATGATGTAAAATCGTAAGTGTTTACTTGTTCCTACTGTATATGTATTTCATACAGCTTAGGAATTTATCACAGCATGTTTTCCTTATTTTGCCAATAAAATGTTTGTGTAAATGTACAAAGCAATTTTGATCATTTGATTTTCACGCATTTTTGATAAAAAAGAACTTTGGAGATGTAATGTCCACAGGACCAGCTGCTACTACTACTTTGCATGTGATACAATAAGTTGCCAGAAGTAGTGAAATGTGACAGGCAACCACAATGTTATTATTTCCAACGTTTACTTAAACCCTTTTTTTAAAGTTATCCTGCAACCCACATAACCTTCCCTTAACTTGACTTTCCAATGTTTTTTCTCTTTTAGCAGTACATATATATATATATTTATTTATTTAGTATTAGGATTCAAATTATTATTTTTTTTGTTTCCGCACTTGTCCTTTGACTCTATTCCACCCTAAGAGGTACACAACCCTTTGCTCATCTACATCGAGTTTTTACATTATAACACAAAATACCACTGCTTATAATAAAGTGTTAATTGGTATCAGTTACAATCCATTGCTGAGAGATTTGTTTTACAGCATATGCAATCTCTGGTTATATTAACATGTGTAGTCAGCTTTTTTTTGTTTTCTCTGACCGAGTTATCTCTGAGTTTAGCTGTGTTACAATTTACATCATATATATATATATATATATATATATATACAGTGGCTTGCAAAAGTATTCGGCCCCCTTGAACTTTTCCACATTTTGTCACATTACAACAATAAACATGAATCAATTTTATTGGAATTCCACGTGAAAGACCAAAACAAAGTGGTGTACACGTGAGAAGTGGAACGAAAATCATACATGATTCCAAACATTTTTTACAAACAAATAACTGAAAAGTGGGATGTGCGTAATTATTCAGCCTCCTTTGGTCTGAGTGCAGTCAGTTGCCCATAGACATTGTCTGATGAGTGCTAATGACTAAATAGAGCGCACGTGTGTGTAATTTAATGTCAGTACAAATACAGCTGCCCTGTGACGGCCTCAGAGGTTGTCAAAGAGAATGTTGGGAGCAACAACACCATGAAGTCCAAAGAACACACCAGACAGGTCAGGGATAAAGTTATTGAGAAAATTAAAAAGATTTCCCAAGCCTTGAACATCCCACAGAGCACTGTTCAAGCGATCATTCAGAAATGGAAGGAGTATGGCACTAATGTAAACCTACCAAGACAAGGCCGTCCACCTAAACTCACAGGCGGAACAAGGAGAGCGCTGATCAGAAATGCAGCCAAGAGGCCCATGGTGACTCTGGACGAGCTGCAGAGATCTACAGCTCAGGTGGGGGAATCTGTCCATAGGACAACTATTAGTCGTGCACTGCACAAAGTTGGCCTTTATGGAAGTGTGGCAAGAAGGGGGGCTGAATAATTACGCACACCCCACTTTTCACTTATTTATTTGTAAAACATGTTTGGAATCATGTATGATTTTCGTTCCACATCTCATGTGTACACCACTTTGTTTTGGTCTTTCACGTGGAATTCCAATAAAATTGATTCATGTTTGTGGCTGTAATGTGACAAAATGTGGAAAAGTTCAAGGGGGCCGAATACTTTTGCAAGCCACTGTACATATATATATATATATATATATATATATATAGAGAGAGTGAGAGAGAGAGAGAGAGAGAGAGAGAGAGAGAGAGAGAGAGAGAGAGAGAGAGAGAGATCAAAGAGACAGTTCTAACTCTGCTATTTCTGCTGTTTCTAATTTAGCATTTTTCTGTAAAATACTGTTACTAAGACAAATATGCGTGCTGGGAAAGTTTGTGATTTCTAACCTGGATCTTTAGTTGAACTTTGATTTTACGTATTGTGTCAACATCTTTCAATATCTAAGGTTGTACTGATATTACAGCGTTTCAGATTTACAAGTGCAGATAGTTGCTGAACAAATTAATGTTTTTCTGGATGTATAAATGAAAAAAAACTGTGCATTGCTAACATAGCTTATTGGCTATAGATGTAGACTGAGGTACTGTTTACTATACTGCATTTCTCACAGATGAAACATGTTCTGGTTGCCTTGGTTGTATTTTAGGCCACTTTTATCAACCATTACTCATGTAACTACAGCACCAGACTCAACAGTGGGTACTGGTGAGATATAAAAGCATCTCTAAGTGAAATGATTTCCAGTAAGATGGATGTAGAGTGTTCAAGAAATCCAAATTTTATATATATATATATATATATATATATATATATTTATTTATTTTTTATTATTTATATATATGTATGTATGTATGTTATTTGGATTTCTTGGATTTCTTGAACACTCTACATCCATCTTACTGGAAATCATTTCACTTAGAGATGCTATATATATATATATAGATCTCAGATATCTCTTCTCAAACCCAGCTGTCAGCTGTGTTTAGACTTTTGGAACTATGGTAGTAAGCATGACTCTGATGGCATTGATCCTTTCATATTGCATTGATCTACAGTGACCACAGTGAATGGATCTGACTTACAGGATGCTGGTGTTAAGATTGCACTTATTTCAATGAGGAAAGCACAGCAAACAAAGAATAAAAATAAACTTTTGTGTTGTCAGTGGTAATACACAAATACATTTTACCATCAGGTTCACAAACATTTCATCTTCCTCATTACTGTATTTCTCCAGTAGAAACTGTCCTCGTTATTGATATTACCAAAAACAATTTCTTGAACAAATTTGCTCCCTAATAAATTTGCTAATTAAATACAAACAAGCAAAGAGATATTACAATCTCCTGTTTAATTAGTGGACTTCAGGGTGTCTAATAAATAGACTGTAGCTGCAAAGTGAATCACATATGTAGCTACAGCAAGGGTTGGTTTCCAGCAAACATATTTTTTGTTCTTGGGTTATTAGGAAAATATGAACAGTGTTTGCTCATAAATACAGCTACATAATGTGACAAGACAGCAAAACAATGTTTAGTCAAAGCAGAGTAATGATGTGTAATATAGAGCCTTTGTAATTCAACTCAGCTTCTAACCTTGGAAATGAGAGGGGGGTCTTTGTTTTAAGAAGGACATTTCCTGTTATTGAGCTGCTTGGCAAAGCCATGCATTGCATTCTCTACCGTGTTGTTCGTTCTTGGTTTTGTGGGTTTTTGTAAATGTTTCTTTTATATACCTGTTGCACAGTCTAACATTCAATAGCATTAAACAAAGTAGAAACTATATCTCCTTTTTCTCAGCAAAACTGTCAGTACCACTGTATAAAAAAGATTTGGCTTTCTTCACAATGCAAAGAGAAGGTTAGAATGACTTGTTTTCCCAGTTGTTCTATTGTACTTCCATCTTTTATCCTCTTATTAGAGACTTAGAGATTTCTCTTTTTAGCCTTTTTTTTTTCTGTTCTCCAAATGTGAATGTGAGGGTTATTTATTTTTAGCTTATGCTGTTTTATTTTCTGAATTGTTTGTGGACTTTCCTTTTTGGTCCTGTTGTTCGGCGTCTTTGTTCCATGTTTACTTTGTTTTGGTGTAGTTGAATCAATCGAAGGTAATCCCCCCCAGTCTTAGATACAGTGGCTTGCAAAAGTATTCGGCCCCCTTGAACTTTTCCACATTTTGTCACATTACAGCCACAAACATGAATCAATTTTATTGGAATTCCACGTGAAAGACCAAAACAAAGTGGTGTACACGTGAGAAGTGGAATGAAAATCATACATGATTCCAAAAATATTTTACAAATAAATAAGTGAAAAGTGGGGTGTGCATAATTATTCAGCCCCCTGAGTCAATACTTTGCAGAACCACCTTTTGCTACAATTCCAGCTTTGGAAAACAGCTCCAGCTCAGTCAGATTAGATGGACAGTGTTTGTGAACAGTAGTTTTCAGATCTTGCCACAGATTCTCGATTGGATTTAGATCTGGACTTTGACTGGGCCATTCTAACACATGGATATGTTTTGTTTTAAACCATTCCATTGTTGCCCTGGCTTTATGTTTAGGGTCGTTGTCCTGCTGGAAGGTGAACCTCCGCCCCAGTCTCAAGTCTTTTGCAGACTCCATGAGGTTTTCTTCCAAGATTGCCCTGTATTTGGCTCCATCCATCTTCCCATCAACTCTGACCAGCTTCCCTGTCCCTGCTGAAGAGAAGCACCCCCAGAGCATGATGCTGCCACCACCATATTTGACAGTGGGGATGGTGTGTTCAGAGTGATGTGCAGTGTTAGTTTTCTGCCACACATAGCGTTTTGCATTTTGGCCAAAAAGTTCAATTTTGGTCTCATCTGACCAGAGCACCTTCTTCCACATGTTTGCTGTGTCCCCCACATGGCTTGTGGCAAACTGCAAACGGGACTTCTTATGGTTTTCTTTTAACAATGGCTTTCTTCTTGCCACTCTTCCATAAAGGCCAACTTTGTGCAGTGCACGACTAATAGTTGTTCTATGGACAGATTCCCCCACCTGAGCTGTAGATCTCTGCAACTCGTCCAGAGTCACCATGGGCCTCTTCTGATCAGCGCTCTCCTTGTTCAGCCTGTGAGTTTAGGTGGACGGCCTTGTCTTGGTAGGTTTACAGTTGTGCCATACTCCTTCCATTTCTGAATGATCACTTGAACAGTGCTCCGTGGGATGTTCAAGGCTTGGGAAATCTTTTTGTAGCCTAAGCCTGCTTTAAATTTCTCAATAACTTTATCCCTGACCTGTCTGGTGTGTTCTTTGGACTTCATTGTATTGTTGCTTCCAACATTCTCTTAGACAACCTCTGAGGCCGTCACAGGGCAGCTGTATTTGTACTGACATTAGATTACACACAGGTGCACTCTATTTAGTCATTAGCACTCATCAGGCAATGTCTATGGGCAACTGACTGCACTCAGACCAAAGGGGGCTGAATAATTACGCACACCCCACTTTTCAGTTATTTATTTGTAAAAAATGTTTGGAATCATGTATGATTTTCGTTCCACTTCTCACGTGTACACCACTTTGTTTTGGTCTTTCACGTGGAATTCCAATAAAATTGATTCATGTTTGTGGCTGTAATGTTACAAAATGGGGAAAAGTTCAAGGGGGCCGAATACTTTTGCAAGCCACTGTATATAATCTTTAGAACCAAATGAATAGAATAGAATAGAATCATCCCTTATTGTTCCACAGATGGGAAATTCAGCTCATGAAACCGATGATTATACATTCTCATCCATAACCTTTCAGTCAACTATGTCACATTTTTTGGTCCTCCCCTTGCTGCACTTTCTCACTTTTTTCCCAAGAGGCTCTACACTGCTCAAACTTGCCACTGCCTCCAGCCTTGAAATGTCGATCCCTTACTGAGGAGATGACAGGATTATTTGAGGTCAGCTATGAAAGTTTGACCTCTGTTCTTCTTTGCTTTTTATCCAGAAAATTGCACATTGGCTTAACTAAGCTAGCTCAATTCCACCCTAGACTCTCAGGCTTTGGTGACAATTTAATATGTATAAAACTAAATGGTGTTTTTTCTCACTATACCTCTTAATCAAAATCTACTATCCTGGATATTTGTGGATGATTTAGGTCATTAGGCATTGGGTCTGGGGTGATTCATTATGTATTCTCCATTCTTCTTCCTGAAATAGCTATCATTCACAGTCCCCGTGAACTGTCTGGCGATCTGGTCTTCAGCTCTAAAGGCCAGAATCTCCCAAAACTCTGCATCACTCCAGTTTGCCATTTCAGCTGATACAGTTTACAAATGCTAAACTCCCCATGTTTACTTGATTTTGCACACTGTTGCCTGTTGGGGCTCAGTGCACATTCCACACATCATCTTGACAAATGCCGCAATACTTGCGCATTTGTCATGCCCAAAAAAAGAAAACAACAAAAACATAAGACCAACAAAAAGTAAACCCCAAATTCTAATCACTTGTTCCTGGTCCCATTGCAGACATTTCTTTAAAATCCCATTAAAATCCACCAATCCTGTTTTGAGTTATATTGCTAACTAACAGACAAACAAACCCCGGTGAAAAAATCCAGCTACTTATATCAGATTCTTGCTGATGACTATAAAAAGCTTGTAGCTAGTCAAGGTGCAATTTGGTAAGGGACAGTTACCAAAACATGGCAAAGATGTATGCATACATCTAAACGTGTGTGCATTGTTTCAACCTTGTGTGGTTAATTAGTGCCCACAAGCAAATCTAAACTGTTGCTCAGAACCCTATATCATAGGTTTGCACGGAATGAGTTTAATATTTCTCACAAAAGATGTGAAGAAAATTACATCCTCTATTGCTGAAAACTCACTTATCACAGGTATATTTGACTTGTGTGCAACCTTTCATATGTAATTTATCTCCCTGGTACTGAACAAAATTTTTGAAAGCTAATGGTAAAAAATGCAATTAACATTTTCTTAATATAATAACAGTCATGTAGTTTGCTAGCATGTTTTCTGATATAATAAATCATGGTAACCTGTGATGTTGGAACCTGAAACCTAAATGTGAAAGACCCAAACTTGATCCCATATGATCAACTTTATGCTTAGAAAAGCGATAATATTGCCAATCTGTTCAAATAAATTCTTTCCATCACTTGCTGAGAAGATAAAAGGAATTGATTTGAATTACAGATGATTCAGGACAAGTTATGTTGTGATTCAGTTTAAAGTCTTTTAATCTTCTCAAGAGGAAGAATCTGTTTTGCATTTGTCAAATCAACTGCGTAATGGGGTGATGGAGCTGGATAGGCTAGGTTTGACTGAAAATCATTTTGCTCTGTTCACTTATGAATCATTTTGAGGGCACTGACATCACATTTGCTGACACACGCTCGTGTTATTTATAGTGGACAGGGGAATCATTAGCATTCTCCAAATTGTGTCACTGTAGATCACTGAATTAAGTGTTGTGATGCACCCCGACAGCTTTAGGATATGTTGCTGTGCAAGGAGCCTTCTGAGATTTTTTTCATACTTTATTTGATTTAAGGTAATTTCTGCTTTGTAGGGCTTTTGGGGATGAGAAGAGACTAACACTGTTTCTCATGTGATCACTTGTCTAATCTAAATATGCAACAGGTGGATCAGGACATCATCTTTTTGTGCAGTAGAAACATAAAAAAGGCAAAACAAGGCAAGGCAATTTTAGTTGTATAGCACACTTTCAACAACAAGGCAATTCAAGGTGCTTTCGTTAAAAAAAGCAATAACGCATGAAACAGACACAAAACATATGACATCAAAAATTACTGAAAGGCAGCTCTTAACAGACGGCTGTTAAAACGGCTCAGTGTTTTAGCAGCTTTGCAGACATCTGGAAGTTTGTTCCAGATAAGGGGCATAGAAGCTGAAAGCTGCTTCTCCAAGTTTGGTATGGTGAGTAGACTGAAATTAGAGGACATGAGTGGTCTGGGGGGTTGGTATAGTAAAAGCGAGTCTTCGAAATACTTTGGTGCTAAGCCATTCAATGATTTATAATCTAGTAAAAGTATTTTGAAGTCTATTCTCTGAGCTATAGGGAGCCAGTGTAAGGACTTTAGAACTGGGGTGATGTGCTCTACTTTCTTGATTCTAGTGGGGACCTGAGCAGCAGCGTTCTGGATCAGCTGCACCTGACTGACTGACTTGTTAGGCAGACCTGTGAGGACACAGGTCAATCATCTGATTGTTAAAATCTTTTCAGTAAAGAGCTGGCAAATTAATTGCAGGCCCTGGTGGAGTTTACAGTAGTTCAGGGGATACTGTCATAGGGGGATTAGTTAGTCTTTCCACTATTGCAAATAAAGTAAATATTATATAACTTCTTTGCCTCCGCCACCTTCACCGTTTTTCTTTTCACTGTCAGAAACTTCTCTTGTGCCCTATCAAATCAGTTTCATTATGTTCCAAATGTTTTATTTTTTCCAAAATTCCACTTTTTTCATTTTTAGTTTTCTGAATTCCACTTTTTCCACTCTGACCATATTCATAAACCCAAAAGTGTGTAATTATGGGGTGAACTAAAACAATTTAACAAATGTACTGTTATTCACATACATTTTCACACATTTAAGTGCTGTGGCTCAAGCATTTCCCTGTCATTTTTAAAGAACTAAAACATTTTGATCAAAACAAAGAATCTCATGTTTTTCACATTTTTAAAAATAAAATCTCCCTTTTAAAATGCTTTAGTTGAACTCAGCACCAAACCATGTCTCATAAAGAGAACTGGAAACAGTAAATCCTTGTGCACACTTCCATAATGGTCAGGGGTCTCATTTATAAAGCTTGGATACGCACATATTGTGCTAGTCACTTTCTACTTAAAGGAGTCATAACCTAGTATTATCTTGGATACCAACGCTCTATTAAAGTCTTTCAGGCCCTTCTAAAAAAAAAAAGTTGAAAAAAAGTGAAAAAAATAAACACAGAGCTCCTCTGACCCTGATTTCTGAAGGCATTATTGTCTTGCGAGATCTGATGCAATACTTTGGCTGTCGTGGACGGGCATTGTAATGATGCAAATGAGGGGCGCGTTGATTGGTGGCAGGAAGGAAAGGGGTTGACACCGCAGGTAACGCTTAACCCATATCTACTACTCCTGCTAGCATACAATAGCCACATTAGCAGTTAGCTGCTGTTTGTTACACACAGTAGAGCAATACAAACACAGCCTTATCGTTTCAATTGCAGGCAAGCCTCTGATTGTTGGAATGGCCCCTTTTTCCAAACGGAGCTTCGATGCCAACTTCCTCTGATATTGTCCCAAATTCGTAAAGTATTCCGGCGTAAAAAAAATAGAAAAACTATTTCCATGTTGATTCTAGCAGTCAACAACAGAGCAACTCACGTGTGCACTACGTTTCTGGCAGAAATGGTTTTAGCTGATTTAGCTGATTAAAATAAAAGGCTGACACGAATATGTCTTCTTCATGCATCATTGTGTGAAGAAACCTTCTGCATCTTTCACGGTGGAGTTACTTCGAATACTTCGATTCGGTGATGTGTCGGTCGCGAACGAACCGGCTCTAAGAGCTAACTCTTTGAAGTGAACGATGGGAACCGGCTCGTCATTGGGAGCAGTTTTTTTATTTTTTTCATTCTTCATTCCCCCCTGCTTGTTTTGGTACATTTGGTACACATCGTTTTGCATAAATTTAGGTAATAAATACACTTTAAGCAACAGAAAATCTGAGGAGCTGAAAGAGCCGGCTTTTTATGGTGAGCCAAGCCAAAAGAACTTGCTCTCCAAAAAGAGCTGGAATTCCCATCACTAAAATTCAGTAATGGCGGCGCTCGACTGAATATGAGGGGGAGAGGAGCAAGGGGGAGAGGGGAGAAGAGCGGGGCGGGCTTCCTGCAGCATAGGTAGGTCTGCGATGTCTATATATGGTATATCCTGCGCCGGCTTGACGTCAAGTTGGCCAAAAATTAAAACCACGTATTTGAGTGCGCGTGCACGTGGGCTGGTTGACGAACCCAGGGGTAAACAAACGCTTTGCTTTTAAATATCGGCTTCCCGGGCAGTGTATAATCGTTAGGCAATCATAACATTCATTTTTTCTCATGGAAAAGTGAAAATTACAGGTCATGACTCCTTTAAACTTTTTGACTTATAGCAAAAACATTAAGCACACTAAGACTTGGATATGCACATTTCGGACATGGAGAAACTGGCAGTGTAGCCAATAAGATGACCAAGTTGTGAATTTAAGCCACATTTTCAGACTTGTAGACCCTTGCTCACGCACGCACACACAACCAACACTCAGCCCCCACTCTTGTCTCTGAAATTAGAATAAATATTAGAATCTGATTGAAATTATGTTGCATTTAAGAATTATATAACATTATGTTCATGTGCACGTCTTCAGATTATATTGCAATTGCACTTTTTGCTGCATTAATTGTGATATGGTGTGTAGGAATAGGTATAATTGAGTACAAATATAAATACTGTAGTGACACTCGTGAATAATGCTTCACAATGGGTGCGCTGGCACACTCCTTGAAGATCATGCCACTGGCAGCGTCTGAATGGGGGGAGTTGTTAGAGACCTTGAAGATTTCCAGGCCCATGAAGATGACTGGCTGATCAGCCGATTTTGATTCCCTAAAGCAGTTTTATTAGATCTATGTGATAAACTGAATCTTGTGTTAGATCTACCGACCTGCCATAACAGTGCAAACTGCCCACCCACGTCCCCCACAGCACACTCTAGCTGTGGCATGCTATCTTCCTCTTTGCCTCCTTCTGTTTTATGTCAGGCAGGCCGCTGCAAGAATGCTGTGTCACTCTTCCATTTATTTGTGAATCCCAAATAATATTTTGCTCAGATAACACTTTTGAAAAATGGACTTAAAACGCACCTTTTCTATCAGGCTTTAAATATTCAGGACTGCTGAAACTTATTAGGTTCTGTTGTAATTTAGTTTTATTTGCTTTCATTCCAATCTTATTGTTGCTACAAGAAGTAATCATAAAATTCCCATTTTATGTTTGCTTTTATTTTTATTAGAATCTCTTTACTCTTGCTGTCTTGTAACACATATTCTTATTTCTAACTATAGTTTTGTCTTTTATTGGGAAGCACTTTGGTCGCCTCTTGGTTGTGTAAAGCTCTATATAGCTAAACATTGATTGATTGATTGAAGTGAAAAGCTTTTTCCGTGCCTCCACATCAGCCACAAACACCTCGATTTCAGTCTCAGTGGAATTTCTCTGCCTCTCGGTTGCCATGGTTACCCATGAAATGGACCATATCAGCTATGGAGGACTACGGGGGTCATTGGAAAAGCAATACAGCATTCTGACGATGACTGCTTAATTGTGAATTAAAAATATAGATTGCTAGATATAATTTCAAATTCAACAATTAATCCATACAAAAAAGACAAATTTGAAAAGGATTTTGTAATTACACATTTTAAATTGAAATACTAAAGAGGAATTGCAAATTGTATTTATTATTTGATTATTAAATACTGTGATTTGAAAATGTATATTATTTCAAAATGGAGAATTAAATAACACAATTAATAAATGAGATTGTAAATATCTTTCCTTTTCATACATTTAAAAAGTTATTCCCTTTTCTACATCCGTTTTCTCTTTCCGGCTCTCATTTTCAAATCCTTTTTGCGATTGCATTTCCTAAATAGTTTACCCTCTCCTTTTAGCATTCGAGTGACCCTCCTGGTCCCTGAGCACACTGAAAACTCACAGCTGCTCCTCGAATGTAACCAGCTCTCTCATTGGTTTTTTAAATGTATGAAAAGGAAAAATATTTACAATCTCATTCATTAATTGTGTTATTTAATTCTCCTTTTTGAAATAGGATTTGAAAATCGTTTTCAAATCACAGTATTTAATAATCAAAAAATAAATACAATTTGCAATTCCTCTTTAGTATTTCAATTTAAAATGTGTAATTACAAAATGCTTTTCAAATTTGTCTTTTTTTTGTATAAATTAATTGTTGAATTTGAAATTATATTTAGCAATCTATATTTTTAATTCATAATTAAGCACTCCTCGTCAAAATGCGGTATTGCTTTTCCAATGACCCCCGTAGTCCTCCATAATCAGCAAGCTTAAAGGGGTGGTATTATGCTTCTTCCAGGCACATATTACCCTTCTATAGCACACTCAAACAAAATTGTCACCTTAAGTATTTTAAAAGTCCGTCATATATCCAAATCCACCTTAAAGAAATTTACTTCCATATTGGACGCCTTGATTTTAGCCTGTGCCTCTCTAAGACCCTCCTACTCTTTCTGGCACTCCCCCTTCAGTTCGTCACATAACCGTGCGTCATCGCAGCATGCACTGAGTCGGAAAAAAAATCCCACAAAAGACGCACAGCTGCAGCTGGTGTGTTATAATTACTGCACCTGGGACTCAGCCGGAGTTGTGTGAGGTGAGGAGGGGCAGGGGAGCTCTGCAGGGAGTACGTAAGGTCGGAGGAGGAGATGGGTGGAAAAAACGGAGATAGGTGGGAGCAGGCGTTTCAGCAACCCCGAGAGCTACCAGCAGAGACTCAAAGATTACTCTAACATGAGTGAATGGGTCAGAGCAACACTTCAGGTATGTTTTTAATGAGGGAAATACAGGTTCTCAGGATATTAGCTTCAGAAAGTCCATTTTGCATAATACCCCCCCTTTAAGTCTATGCAGAACGTTCATTTGTTACTTTGCATTGACCGTTTATGGCAGAAAGTGGGCGTGTAGGATGTGCTGCCACCTAGTGACTAGAGGCTTGTTTATAGTTGAAGCATGACTAAAGATAAAACTCATCCTGCCTCTCATGCAGTACTGATTTAAGTAGCATCCTGAAGCTTCCCATTTGAATGACATGTTTTATTTACCGAGCCATATTAGGTTTCTGAGGCTCTGACTGTATGATAGTCACAGATTTATTGACAAAAACAGAGATGAAGTTTTAAACACATTATCACCACTTTTATTGTTATCATAATAAATACTACAAAATCCATAAATCTATCCAGCCTCTTAATCCTTGTTTTGATGCATGGGCACTGGTGTTTATCTCCAGCAGCCATTGGGTTGGAGGTGATTTTACCATGGACAGATTAATTAATCACAGTTGAACACAGTAGCTGCGTTTACATGGACACAAGTAATCTGATTAAAAGCCTGATTGAAATAAAAATGCTTCATGTAAACACGCCATTCGGAATACTCTGATCCAATCACAATCATTCGGATCAAGATTTCATTCCGATTAAGACGGCTGGGTTATGCCAGTTGTTAATCCGATCACTGTTCATGTAAACACCTATTCCGAATGTCGGTTATTACTGCGCATGTCTGTTACGTCATGCATAGATGTACATTACCTCGACGTAAAAAAAATAAGGGATTCGGATTAGAATTTGACTGTGTACACAACAATAAAGGTTTATAGATGTAAAACCTTGATCAGAAAAAAATAAAAGCACGCTCTTAAGAACATTGTACCGCTCCATAGTAAACACACGCAGCCATGTTTGTGTACAGCGGAAGTCTGCTACTTGTTCTACGGCTGTTTCCGGTATTTTAGATAGTTCTGCGCATGTCAAAATTATTTATTCCGATTGAACGTGTGGCGGATGAATTTTATGATTGCCTAACGATGATAAACATTTGTTATAATCTGATTCATTTTTTCAGGGCCCATGTACACAGTCAAATTCTAATCCGAACTATGATCCAATTAAATATGTTTTGCACATGTAAAAGAAGCCAGTGACACAGAGCAGAATATGCCAACTCCATACTGGAAGGCTCTGCTGGGATTTGAACCAGAGACCTGTTTGTTGCATGGCAGCAGCGCTTCTCAACAACTGGTTGCAAATCAAGACCACAAAAAAAACTGTCCTCAATTTTTAGGTCTATACCATCTGTTGTGCCACAGATAGGTAGGTTTTGGCTATGAATAATTATGAATAATTGCTTAGGGCAATTATTAATAAGATTAATAATTATATGTAAAAATTACAAAGTTTAGGGGCACCACCTGAATTCCAGGAATACCAATAGCCAAATTGTTCAGTCTCAATTTATGTTTATGATTACCTGCCTGATAAGGCTGAGATAATTAAACAGTAGATGAAGGAATAAGTTCTTGGCGTTCTTTGAACAGCATGTTACTACACATTAGGGCTGTAATCAACCAAAGAAATTCTTGGTCGACTTAAACCAGGAAATCCCGACCAAACATCGACTGATTTCCGGGGGGGGGGGGGCTCTGACAGCATTTTGCATTACGTGCATCTGCGCAATATAATATGTCATGATGACTGCAATTGCACTAAACGGCAAGGCGATTCAGGGACAATGATCTTTATTAAACATGCCAGATCAAGACAAGTACAAACGGAATAAAGCTGTGCATTGGGCTCAAAACAAAGACTGTGGGCACGGCGCAATTGCGCATTACGCAATAAAATAAAGAATATAAAAAACCCGACCAAATCCAGCACTGTTCTGC
Organism: Valencia hispanica; assembly: GCA_963556495.2. Lineage (NCBI taxonomy): Eukaryota > Metazoa > Chordata > Actinopteri > Cyprinodontiformes > Valenciidae > Valencia > Valencia hispanica. Next base: position 22,390,506 of record OY747709.1, on the reverse strand, counting down.
AGGCTGCGCACGGGGGAGTGCGCAGTTGAGTGCCGGGGAACTGGTGTGTGTCTGTAAATGGAGCTAGACAGACAACCGGTTTATGTGAGAGTTCTTTTGATTACTGTTTTGTACGGTGTGATTGCGGCCAACAGCAGTTGGCATTAAAGCATTCGATTACAACCATTGTCTGCATCTATCTGAGAAAATTACAATATTTAAAACATTCAGGCCTGTAAGGCCCACATCATGTTTTTACACGTTTTTTTCCCGCTACCATTTACTGCGTTCCGGGACCTGTGCGCGTCTCTGGCCATGCCTGCGCTGTCATGTACTTTGCGTTCCGGCACCTAATGATTTACAAATTAAGCACTGAAGCCACAGCACGTTCAATAACATGGACGTTCTTCGATCTTCCTGTAGACTGTTAAAGCAATATCACACGAGAGGCAGCGCTGTTGTAGCCTACTCTAACATCTGCACCGATCAGCTCTCATGGAATGTCTCTTGTCCAATCAAATAAAAAAAATTAACATGGCATAAAATCGACCAATCAGAATTTTGGTTGACTCAGAACGCATCGACCAATAAGTCGACCAGACGACTAGGAATTTACAGCCCTACTACACATTAAGGTGAAATAACAACAGCGGTTTTCCAAAATACAAGAGTTTATTACAAAAAGAATTCAAAAGTAAACAGTAAAAGTTAAAATATGCACAGAAATAGAAACTATAACCAATAAATTGATAATGATGTCACAGTTCAGAATGAATATGTTTGCTTAAAGACCAAGCATTGAAGAGTTTTGGGAAAGAAGCTAAATTAGTTTTAACTAATTGTGGTTAGTTTAAGACTAACCAGCACCTTCTGGTTAGTTTTCAAACCACCAATTCACAATGCAAAGCAAAGTGAAGAAAAACATTTTTTGGAAGAAGTAATGTTTCATTAAACCATTTACTGAATTAGAAATCAATAACTTTTAGAGAATTGATTATGCTTTATGGATCGGTCACCGCAGTGATTGATGTAATTTAATATTTAGACTTTATGTTGACGTTAACGGCCTCACAAGGGGGCACAATTATGTTGATCTAGTTTAGTATTTCGACTTACCAAGAAAAGTGACTTAAAAGATTAGTTTAGTGTTTAAACTATCTGTTTTAAAGTCAATCTCTATTTTGAATACCAATAATGGCAGTCTTTTGTGTAATGAGGCCGAGCAGTCAAAAGCGGGCCCACGTGGTTCGCTAGAGCATGTAGCCTACAGCTAACTCACGTGGTGGTGCTTAAAGCCGCTCTGGTTCATTTACTAAACTCCAAACAAAGGAAAACTGTTGGGTTGAGTAACTCATGTTGCAGGATATAAAATGACTTTCCATCGGAAATCTCAAAAATCACTTTTAAACCTCCAGGCCGACCGGCCTGTTTGTACCCAAACAATAAATTAAATCTTACACAAACAAATCACAGTGAAAATAAACAACCCTTAAATCCTGTTTATCCTAAACTATTCTCGCCTCTGCCCAGACAGACCTTATTGAACAGTTAAAGTTCTCCAGGTTGCTCTGTGGATGATGGGGGAAGCTAAAACAACATTAGCCGGCAGGCTAACAATAGCTGCGGTCGGTTAGCAGTAGGAGGCCTAATGGCTGTTGGATCGCGGGGAGCAGCCATTAGCTGGGACGGCATGTCGTCCTCTCCGGCTTGGCTAAGCAGCGATCAGGTCCACCTTCCTTCACTGACAGTACCTTTCTCTGCAGCTTTCAAGCACAGCATTCATCCCTGGCTTTGTTGCGGTGGGGTAATGCTCCAGTCTGGACGTGGTTCTGCCACATTCAGTAGCTTGTAAGCAGTCCATTCCTCACGGCAACGTCTGTTCAGAAAGCAGGGCTCAGGGCAGAACAGTGGGGTTAATCTCAAAACACACTGGGTTTGCGATTCACCTGATCGATCAGCAGTCTTTGTCATCCTTGGAGTGAGTTTCTCCCAGAAACTCGCGTCCTTTCTCCTCGCCAGCGAAGGAAGGAAGGATGGGGTCTCTCCTGGCACTGTCTGGCCGAAAACCCAAACGGAAGAAAGCGTTCTCCAATGACTCGAGGCCTTATAAAACCTCTGGTCCTCTTCTTCTCCTGTTGGAGCTAGAATGTGGGTTAGAGCCACCCAATGGCTGTGTGTGTCGCAAAACCATCCATCCCTAGCTGTCACATTTTTTTCATCTTGCCCAGCATATGTAAAGACACATTTTATGTGGATCTAACCTTGCTGATATTAAGCAAACTGTGTTAAACTTTCAGTCCTGTCATGTCTATGAAATATCTGTTTTGCTTAAGATGGACTCTTGTTTTGCATTGTGCATGTGGGATAGAGGATGTAAAAAGTATAGTGCTTTACAGCATTTGGACAAAGTGAGTTACTTAATGAGTTAGTTAATGTCGCCATCTTGTTTGTTATTTCTTTCCATGCTTTGCCTGACCATCTAAGGCTCTATACACAGTGTACAAGTGGTTGTATAGTTATTAGGTGAATTAATCGGAAAGTACATCTGTCAGCTTTATGTTTTGACCATTTTAAGCTTTCAGCATGCCGAGATGGGTGGATATTTTTTCAGTACAGCAGGAACTTCTGCATAGTCATTGCTGCAACATTTGATTCATGACAGATCAGTACATTTTGTAGCATGTGCTTTACATTGAATTGTAATGTTCTTCCTACATAATTTCAAAAATCTGTGGCAACCTTGCTTAGCTGGAGATCAAATTGTTTATGCTATTTTTTATGCTGCAAGAAAAAGGCAATTCCAAACCTAAAACTGCGTATCTCTCTATAGTATAGTATCTTTATATAGAAACACAAGGCAGGTATGGAATAGTGTGAAGGGGATGTGAAAACATTCATGAAGAAAACCTCAGCTGACAAAAACTGCTGACTTGCTGTGCAAGTATACTTAAAGTGAATGACAGCTCAGAGTGACAGAGAGTGATTCATGATGGGGCACCTCAGTTTAGGAAAGTGCAGAAAAAGCCAAAGACATGGTGGGAGAATAGAGAGGTCAAGAAGGTGACTATGGGTCCAATGAACATAAGAGAAGATTAATCTTAAGAAATATGTGCCAAAGGATGTGTTTATATAGTTTAAACAAACTGCCGAATGATTCACGATGCCTGGTCACATCTTAAGCTTCTTTACAAAAAGACTTGCTGCAGTTTTTACTATTGGCAATTTCCTTTATTCCTAAGCACTACAGTGCACAGCATGCTACTGGAGAGATGTACCCAGAGAGGGGATGAATGGCATCAGTGAGTGGTGAGCATGTGGAAAAAACAGATTTATGAGTATAAGTACAGGGAAGACAGAAATGTGAAGAGATGGCCTGCAGGGAGGACGAAGGTCTCTGGTGGTCCTTGATGCAGGTCAGCATTGTGTCAACACTGTGGGCTTATTCAGCTGACATATTTAGGGCTACCAACTAGGACACAGGTGTAGTGATTGTAAAAAGCAGATCTGCACTATTAAATGAGACCCACAATGATAGAAAGCACCAAGAGGGTGGTGGGCTTCTCCTTTAACCTTTGCTGTTCATGTCCCACTGACCAAATTCATGCCTGAGACTAAATCAGCTTACAAGTTTCCAAGAAAAACACAGAGAGCTCAAGCACTCAGCAGTTCTTCAACCTAAGAAATGTTGTGATGCAAGCAAGTACACATATAGACTCCATGCAGTCTGGGTTTGCATCTCTAAAGTGCAGTTGATAATATCAACAGTTTATTTTAAGCTCAGTGCCCTCTGACCTATGGTGAGACCCTTCCATGGGTGGTTTGTAACCTGAACAAGTGATTGTGCCTCTGTCAGCTTACCCTGCTGTTGTACTGTTGTTACTGTGTGCTTAAATTGGCAATTATCATTATATTTTTATATATTGTCTGACTAATCATATATTAGTTAGATTATGATGTAGAATATTTACTTATATAGTAAATTAACAAATTTAGGAAAAATATAATCAAATATAATTTCTGCATTTTTGAACACAGAAGGATCATTTTGACAAATCTTTAATATCAACTGGAATATTAGCTGGAGACGCTAAAACACCTGAGCATTTGTTTGCCTAATAGAATAAATCATTGGCTCATTAAAACAAAAAGTATTAGCTAATTCTTTATCCAGTCCTGTTAGAAACATAGGATGTATGCTTTCTTATTTATGCGGAAGTTTGAGGGATTAGGGAGCAGAGTTGATATTTTCTTCATTTAAATTGCAGCACCTTAAATAAAGTTAACAACAACGAAACTTAAGCTTTTAGACGTGGGCGATGCTGAAAAAAATTCTAATGCATATTATTACCGATAAGAATGGTAGATGTGCACCTTCTAGCCTGCTAGGATGTAGAGGAGGCACATTCTGAAGCTATTGTATGGAAGTGATGATCGCTAATAACGGCCATTTAAAGGTTGATAACATTCGAATCGGGTGGTTGTAAAGTCCTTTGAGGGTCTCAAAAAGTGATATATGAATGCATGCCATTATTAATTTACTTCCTTTGTATTTCCTTGCCATTTTGGTTGCAGTTTTACTCATTCCTCACTGGAGACACTAAAATTGTTAGTAAATTAGCATACTGTTTAAGGTCTGATCTCTCCAGATGTGATTTTTATTTGATTTAGGGTCTTAGGGTGCATTTACACCTGATAGTCCAGTAGACTCGGTTCGATTTGGGTCCAAAATTGCAACATTATTGCTTTTCTTAGCTGGTGTGGTTCGCATTCATACTGCTATTTGTCAAACGAATTAAAGCTTTTGAGCAACATGTTTACCTCCTCGCCTGTGGTAGTGCTGCTCCAAGAAGCACTGAACACAGGGACGTTTCCTGTTCCGTGAAATGTAAACAAACATGGAGGAGCATTTTGGAGTCGTTCCTGTCCGCTTGGCATTCACATATGTAATCGAACCGCACCATGGTTCATTTCAACCAAACCAAGACCTTAGGCTTTTAGGCATACCAGAGTTCACTTTTTTGTTCACTTTTTTATGTGCATCAGTGCATTGTGCATTGACACCTCCCTATATGAACCAGACTTTCTGAGCAAATGAGCTAGAGTTTGATTAAATCAGACTAAACAGGACTTGTGTAAATGCACCCTTAGAATTGTGTGCCCAAGTTAACTTGAGTCCAGCTGCATCAGTTGACTTGATTGTACATTATTAAAGAAAACAAAATGTAATGTTTGATTTCTAATTCTTTTTAGAACAATAAACCTCATTTATTAAAGTACGGTAGGATGTTGCCTTAAGGCTTTGGATTTGCTTTTTTTCTCAAAGAGAAAGTCCTGATATATGAACGCAGAAATATAAAAAAAAAAATTTCTCTGTTAAGGTAGCTATGGGTTCATGTGTCTTCAGCAGAAGCAAGACAAATAACAAGTGTGGCAAGGTAACAACCTTGCAATGACAGTAGTAGAACAGTGAGAGGACAAGCAAAAGAAAACAAGTCACATGGTGAGGTCAGGAAGTTGCCATTGTCAGGGCTTAAAGAAGCCAGACTGCAGCCTTTCTATCTACTGCTGCTGTTTACACAAAACAATATGTTTTGTTGGTGGCTGGCAGAAAGACATGTTAACAGAGAGTAAGCACTGCACTTAATAACTGTCTCCACTTCTTTATCCCAAAACTCCTTGCAGTGACAGCTTTTATCACAATCTTTACCACTAGAGTTTTCTGGTGCAGTGCACAGGCTGTGCATTTGTGAAGGCTAATCTTGGGGTATGGAGAATGGAGGAAAAAGCAGGCCACAGGTGACTGCAACGAGTTTTATTTTCTGTTGTATAGATGCAATCATGCTTTTCATCCAATAGCCCTGATTCGTCATTACTTGGTGGTCAGTTTCAGTTGAAAGCTATCCCATTAATGACTTGCTACTGTTAGCGGGGACCTTTGAGACATGAGTCTCCTACAGAAACTAAGCTGTCATTACTGACATTGGGCAGTGGGGAGTCTAATTTCCCTTCAAGGATTAATAAAGCACTGCAGCCTATTTTCAGTTTAAATACAAATACTTTTACAAGATATTCAAAATATATATTCAGGGGTGAATAATGTATTGACAATCCATGTCACATTTTGATAGTAGATTAAAAGAAAGTTATTTTTGATAAGAATTCAAAAAAATAAAATAAATTGATTTTGTAATGCTCCTCCTCGCTTATCTTGACTCCTGGATTATAAGAATGAGGAATATTGTATCTGGTAAATCATGTCAACTTTCATGCTTACACAGCTGTAGATGCACATGGACTCATGTATTGAGTAATTTTGCTTTTGAAAACCTAAGAGCGTACATAGTTAATTGAGATCAAAGTTCTTTTTTCACTCTCAGATATTGTACTACTCTCACTCAAAACTCTCCTGTCAGACCTAAAAGAAGTCAGTATGTGTACATTCACTTTTTTGAAGACTCTTGCACAGATATCTTCGGCCTCTGGCTGAATCCTGTTACACTTGCACAGGCCATTTCAATGCAAGTTTATTTATACATGCCATCCTATGTCACATAATTTTATTTTTAAAGCACCTAAGCTGAATGAAAGAATCTGCTGAGCAAAAAAATCTAACAAAACAGAGAAGTCTAAGAATAACAGGTACATCAACACACAATCTGTTGAGACAAATAAAAAATACATTTACATAAATTCAAGCAAGCAGTACTAAAAGGATATCAAATGAGTTTACAGAGCATAACTCAAATTGGCTCAAAAATTGGTGGAAAGGTCGGTTATTTATTTTAAAAAATGAAGTAAAGTTGCTAGCTTTATGTACAATAACAAAGTATGCCAAAGTTTTGGCGCTGCTGCGGCAAAAGCTTTGTCAATTTGAACTTTTTAAAGCATCTCGTCCACTGAACTGATGGAGCTAACTATGGTACATATGGGTGCAACAGTTCAGATGGCAAAACTATAAAGAGAGTTAAAAACAAATCAAATACTCCTAAAATGAATTTGGAAATAAACTGGAAGCCAACAATGGCAAGCCAAAACTAATGAAATGTGCTTTAATTTGTATCAATAGATCAGCAGAAAATCTGCAAAAAAGTCAAAGAAAATGTGAAGTTCTGAGGCAGGTACATTGAAAAAATCAGCGGGAATGGAACCTTGTGAGAATTACCTTTATATGGTATCTTTAGTGGTTCTGTGTGATTCATTTTTCAAGAGCTTAACATGTCATCACCTGCATAAGTGCACATCATTAACTTTACTTTAGATGTAAAGGTTTTTTCTTTTGAAAAAATACAAACTAGGATTAATTAATCAAACCAAATGTTTGTCACATGTGTTTAGTACTTTGCTTGCCTTTAGTGTTGTAAAAAAATATCTAGCATGTAAAGGAGAAACAGAGATGGTATCTCCAAAAGAGATTTTGTTTGTAGCAAAAGTCACAAATGTGTACAGAGACTGGCTTTATTTAATCCCTAAATGGGCTCCTCTAATTGCCGTGCATTCAAGAAATGATCTGCACCTCACAGCTGCCACCAACCTTTAGGGAGAAATCTTTCATTTAAAAAAGGCTCCTACATGTTTTGCATACATTTAACCACTGGATGTCATATCAATGACAATGTCAGTACTAAGGTTGTATGCATAACATTATCAAAGAGGTATATATAGAGACTGTAGATGAGTCAGAGTGTGAGGTTTATGGCCTGGCTTGCAGTTAATTTGGCCCCTTATAGAAGGAAACATTTAGCAGCCACTGAGTTTTCCGATTTATTCTCTCATGGCACATTGAGAAATGTGACCACGCTGATGCCAACCACAACTGAACGTGTCTCTCAGGAGCTTGTTAGCTTCAGACCTGCAGTGACCCAGACACTCACATTTCCTCTTAAAAACTGCTCAAGTTGCAAGCTTTTCATTTTTTCATCATCCTATCACTTAAAGAGCAACTCAGCCCCAAATCAATTTTTCTTATCTGCTGATAATCTGTATAAATGAGTGTCTAATAGTGCTGTGTACATGTCTGGTCATTATTTTTGGTATTTTAGTACACTTTAGTAAAAATGTTAATTTCATAATGTAGGTGGAGTAAGACTCTGGTAAGGGGGGTGAGTTGCTCTTTAACATAAAGGGGAAAAAAACATTTAGCGCCAGTTTTATTTCCAATATAATTACATTGATATCCACATAAAAACTAAATTGATAGGATTTCTACGTGTGACTGAAAGTAATTTCTAGCAAAATCTTTACATATTTAAAAAAATTAACAGAAGTGCTGCTCTTGGAGAAATGCTGATGGGTGCTGCCTGTTGCATGTCCCAAACCGATGCCGAGTGTTTCTGCAGGCTGCGAGCAATCCGCTCTGTCCCCTTTTTACTCATTTACGAATCAATAAAGCTCTAAAACAGGGCTGAATAATTTCCACCTCACTGCTGCTGGCGCTGAGTGATTTAGTGATGTTTAAAAAAAAACTAATGGCTGTCACATGGGCATCTGGAAGATGCTGCAAGGCTATGGCTAAACTTTAAAGCAGCTTTGAATCATTATTTGTGCTGAAGGTAGACAGAGATACGCATTAAAGGAGCCAAGGTGCTCATTGTTCAAATCCAAGAGGACAGCTTTATATATGTGACCCAAATCATTTGGAGTGTTAATCTTTTTTATGGTTTCATGTCAAGTCAATTCATACAGAAGACTTTACTGTACTCCATTGCAAGTGAAAAAGTCCTGAGAGACATTGACTCTTAAGTGCAAAACTCAGAGCTTATGTTTTAATATTTCTCTTTTTTGCTCTTCAGTGGTATTGGTTACCTTTTTGGCATTCATGGATTTTACAATTTAGAAAGAAGTAGAAAAATGTGTATAATCTGAGCAATCTCTATATTAGTTCATATAAACATAAATACTGTGCAAAAATGTAGTAAGACCAACTGTTCAATCATTAAAATATTAAATAATTCAGCGGTTGATGTGTACTGTAAATATAACACAATTATTATTTCCTAAAGACAAACTCCTGTAGGTTTTTTACCCTTTCAGATAAACTTAATAAAGTTTTCTATGTTTTCTTGCATTTCCCACTCTGACACTTCCCTGCTAACAGAAGCAACTAGTTTTGCAGTTCCTTCGCAGCGATCTGCAGATGAAGCACCCAGTTCGAGTCACAGGGGTTAAGTAGCTTGTTTCATCCATTTCAGCTCACTACTCGAAAACTTTTATACATGTCAGACATATGTTACTTTTCACATGAGTAAATTTGGCATGTCTATATTTCTTATTACATTTTTAGCAAGAAGTAATTTTTTCATGAAAGCATTTTTGTTAATACTATGTACATACATCCATCCATCCATTTTCTTCCGCTTATCCGGGGTCGGGTCGCGGGGGCAGCAGCCTAAGCAAAGAGACCCAGACTTCCCTCTCCCCAGCCACTTGTTCCAGCTCCTCGGGAGGAACCCCAAGGCGCTCCCAGGCCAGCCGAGAAACATAGTCCCTCCAGCGTGTCCTGGGCCTTCCCCTGGGCCTCCTCCCGGTGGGACGTGCCTGAAACACCTCACCAGGGAGGCGTCCAGGAGGCATCCTGACCAGATGCCCGAGCCACCTCAACTGACTCCTCTCGATGTGGAGAAGCAGCGGCTCTACTCTGAGCCCCCTCCGGATGACTGAGCTTCTCACCCTATCTCTAAGGGAGAGCCCAGACACTCTGCGGAGGAAACTCATTTCAGCCGCTTGTATCCGTGATCTCGTTCTTTCGGTCACCACCCAGAGTTCGTGACCATAGATGAGGGTAGGAACGTAGATCGACCGGTAAATCGAGAGCTTCGCCTTTTGGCTCAGCTCTCTCTTCACCACGACAGACCGGTAGAGCGCCCGCATAACTGCAGATGCCCCACCAATCCGTCTATCGATCTCCCGCTCCATTTTTCCCTCATTCGTGAACAAGACCCCCAGATACTTAAACTCCTCCACTTGGGGAAGGACCCCATCCCTGACCCGGAGGAGGCACCCCACCCTTTTCCGGCTCAAGACCATGGCCTCGGATTTGGAGGTACTGATTCTCATCCCAGCCGCTTCACACTCGGCTGCGAACAGCTCCAGCGAAAGCTGTAGATCACGCTCCGATGAAGCCAACAGGACCACATCATCTGCAAAAAGCAGAGACCCGATCCTGAGGCCACCAAAACGGATCCCCGCAACGCCTTGGCTGCGCCTAGAAATCCTGTCCATAAAAGTTAGGAACAGGATCGGTGACAAAGGGCAACCTTGGCGGAGTCCAACTCTCACCGGAAACAAGCCCGACTTACTGCCGACAATGCGAACCAAACTCTGGCACCGGTCGTACAGGGACCTAACAGCCCGTATCAAGGGGCCCGGTACCCCATACACCCGGAGCACCCCCCACAGGGCCCCCCGAGGGACACGGTCGAACGCCTTCTCCAAGTCCACAAAACACATGTAGACCGGTTGGGCGAACTCCCACGCACCCTCCAGGACCCTGCTGAGGGTGTAGAGCTGGTCCAGTGTTCCACGGCCAGGACGAAAACCGCATTGTTCCTCCTGGATCCGAGGTTCGACTATCCGTCGGACCCTCCTCTCCAGAACCCCTGAATAGACCTTACCAGGGAGGCTCAGAAGTGTGATCCCCCTGTAGTTGGAACACACCCTGTGGTCCCCCTTTTTAAACAGGGGGACCACCACCCCGGTCTGCCAATCCAAGGGAACTGCCCCCGATGTCCACGCAATATTGCAGAGCCGCGTTAACCAACACAGCCCCACAACATCCAGAGCCTTGAGGAACTCCGGTCGAATCTCATCCACCCCCGGAGCCCTGCCACCGAGGAGCTTTTTAACGACCTCGGTGACCTCGGCACCAGAGATTGGAGAGCCCGACCCCAAGTCCCCAAACCCTGCTTCCAGATTGGAAGGCGTGCCGGTGGGATTGAGGAGGTCTTCGAAGTATTCCATCCACCGACCCAAAACGTCCCGCGTCGAGGTCAGCAGCACACCATCCCCACTGTAAACAGTGTTGGTGGCAGACCGCTTTCCCCCCCTGAGACGCCGGATGGTGGACCAGAATCGCTTCGAAGCCGTACGGAAGTCGTTTTCCATGGTCTCTCCAAACTCCTCCCACGCCCGAGTTTTTGCCTCAGCAACCATACATTGTGTTTCAAAAGTATTCATAACTCTTGAACTTCTTTCACCTTTTTAACAGTATAACCAAAAACATCAATGTGTATAGATGGGAATCCTGGGTGACAGGCAAAACATAGTGCATAATTGTGAAGAAGAAGAAAATTGTTGCTTGGTTTTCAAAATGTTTTGCACTTAAAACTTTACAATGTGCAACATGCATACAGACTCCACCCCCTGATCCTGTCATATCCCGAAATAAAATCCAGCCACTCTTGCTTTCAGAAGGGACCTATTTAGTAGATAAGGTAACCTGTGTGTAAATTATTCTCAATATAAATCCAGCTGTTCTGTAAATGTCTCAGAACTTGTTAGAGGACATTAGTGAGCAAACAACACATTGTAGACCCCACTGATGAAACAAATACAGCTCATTTCTGGAAAAAACTGTTAGGGTCTGCAAAATATTCTAAAAGTATCTAAATGCAAATAAGTGTTTATTCTACAGTTTTTCAGATTTTTACCTCTAAAAACATTTAAAAAAACAAATGCTGTTTTCCTTCCACTTGACATTAACAGATATGTACTTAGTATGTCTGTGGTTGCAGTGTGAGGAAATCTGTAAAGATTTCAACGATATTAAAAACTTTGCAATTTACTTTACATGTATATCTTGCTTAAAAAACACATGCTCTTAGGAAAAATTACTGGCTTGCTAGGAAGAAACAGTGTTGGGTAATTTGCTCTATCATCCATATCTCATGTCACCCAGAACTCAACGTAAATACCGTTATCACCATTTGGCATTCTTGTTACAGGAGTTTCATACTGAGCTGCTGCATTGTAAAATGATTTTGCTTGATGTGTAGCATCGCCACTAAAAGTTTTATGCAGTTGGCAGGCCTTGAAGTTGGGGTAAGTGATGCTTTACTGGCAATTTGTTTTGGAGGGAGAGACATGGTACATGTAGTGCAGCTTGGGTATCATTATGTTGTGAGAGCTTCACGGAACATTGGTTAACCTGTTTGATTTGTTTGTAGCTCTCTAGAGAAGAAAGAGTGTGCTTTTTTCCCTCCAAGAGCAATTTGATGAACATTTTGACTCAGGATCCATCTATGCGTCCATCCATGTGCACAAGAAAAATCTTTAAGTTGGCTATTTCCAATGACTTGATTTTTAGCTGTTATTGTTGTTCAGTCTGGAACACTGCAGTCTCAAACTTTACAATCTTTTCGAACCCTTTACCTTAAATATCTGCTGTGTACTGAAGTATGAACCTGATTTCAACACATAGACCTCATTTAGACATTAGTCTGTGTTAACCTTGATGTAGACCTATACATTTTACTAAACTTTACATCACATTTACAATGAGCAGTTTTGGGCTCATAAATACCTTTTACGCTGTACACAAACAGTTAAGAATTCCTAAGGTCCACAAACATATTCTCTATATCATCTAGAAAAGCTAGAAACGTAAAAAGGCAGCCTCAGTTAAATAGAGATGAACATTTTTTTTATATTTTCTGTTGTGAAAAAATTGCTCATGGAAAAGGTTGTACCTTTGATTATTTTTCAAGTAAAAACATAAAAGTACAGCAGTAAATATGAAAACAGGTATACAAAAAAGATATCTATAAACACTGCATTAAAAGACAGCATATTTGTTTACACAGACAAAAATTAGAATGCCTTAAAATATTTTGGAAAAGCTGACATAATGTCAGAAATCTTTGAGCTTTGGATAATTTACAGCATTTAAGTTTTATTCGGGCATATCTGTGGATGCATTTTGTGACAACACCTCAGACTCACTACTTCCTTGAGTGACATCATTAAGAGAGCTTCGGACCACTGCAAGTCTGGTCTGTCTTCAGGTACGTTTTGCTTGGAGGTGCCCTGTTAATCTGTTTAAACAATTATATCTAAGTATAAACAGCATAGGAAATTCGACCTATAATATACTGTTCATGAAGAAGATGGGTTCTGACTCCCAGAGATTACCCATCAAGGTGTGAAATGGGTGAAGAAGCTACACCTGGTCTGGCATTCTGCTCAGCTGTGATGGCTTGTTAGAGGGGGGCATCGACTGGGATGCCCCCAGTAGCTGAATGTCTTCCGTGTCCTGTTATGAACTTATTTACTTTCTTTAATACAGAAAGTACTCCTACATCAGTTCTTGCTTTTTCTGTTTCTCAGCTCTGTCTTCTCAAATCCTCAGACAGTCGTGGCAGATGGCCAGTTGTACTGAGCCAGGTTCTGTTGGAGGTTTCTTCCTGTTGAAGAGACGTTTTTTCCTCTCCACTGTCGCTACATGCTTGCTGAGTATGAGGGACTGCTTAAAAGTCAACGACACAACAATTCACAAGGATTCCCTAAATAGAAAACTTTAAAACTGTTTGGAATGGATGGATGATTGAAATTACTTTTCTTGTAATGTGCCTTGAGATGACATCTGTTATAATTGGCGCTGTATAAATAAACTGAATAGAATTTAACTGAAAATAGACAAGCCCTAATCTCAGAACCTTAGAACATCAGCAGAATTGAAAAGGGGACCTTCAAACCTGGCTCAATACTCCAGTCCTAATTCCAGCAAGCTATTGTGAGAAGCTTGTGAAAGGATATCCAAATAATCAAAATTGAATGATCAAAATTTAAAAGACAGTTCCACCAAGTTTTGAGGCTGGTACCTCTGGTAAGGCAGCGGGATGACACTTAGGATATTTTTCTGATCTCGTGCCTCTGGTAAGGCAGTGGGAAAATACAAGTCAACTTCTGAAATATAGAAAAATGTTTTATCTAAAATCTGTTTTTTCATCTTATACAGATCCTTCTCAAAAAATTAGCATATTGTGATAAAGTTCATTCTTTTCCATAATGTAATGATAAAAATTAAACTTTCATATATTTTAGATTCATTGCACACCAACTGAAATATTTCAGGTCTTTTATTGTTTTAAAACTGATGATTTTGGCATACAGCTCATGAAAACCCAAAATTCCTATCTAAAAAAATTAGCATATTTCATCTGACCAATAAAAGAAAAGTGTTTTTAATATAAAAAAGTCAACCTTCAAATAATTATGTTCAGTTATGCACTCAATACTTGGTCGGGAATCCTTTTGCAGAAATGACTGCTTCAATGCAGCGTGGCATGGAGGCAATCAGTCTGTGGCACTGCTGAGGTGTTATGGAGGCCCAGGATGCTTCGATAGCGGCCTTAAGCTCGTCCAGAGTGTTGGGTCTTGCGTCTCTCAACTTCCTCTTCACAATATCCCACAGATTCTCTATGGGGTTCAGGTCAGGAGAGTTGGCAGGCCAATTGAGCCCAGTAATACCATGGTCAGTAAACCATTTACCAGTGGTTTTGGCACTGTGAGCAGGTGCCAGGTTGTGCTGAAAAATTAGATCTTCATCTCCACAAAGCTTTTCAGCAGATGGAAGCATGAAGTGCTCCAAAATCTCCTGATAGCTAGCAACATTGACCCTGCCCTTGATAAAACATAGTGGACCAACACCAGCAGCTGACATGGCACCCCAGACCATCACTGACTGTGGGTACTTGACACTGGACTTCAGGCATTTAGGCATTTCCTTCTCCCCAGTCTTCCTCCAGACTCTGGCACCTTGATTTCTGAATGACATGCAAAATTTGCTTTCATCCGAAAAAAGTACTTTGGACCACTGAGCAACAGTCTAGTGCTGCTTCTCTGTAGCCCACGTCAGGCGCTTCTGCCGCTGTTTCTGGTTCAAAAGTGGCTTGACCTGGGGAATGCGGCACCTGTAGCCCATTTCCTGCACACGCCTGTGCACGGTGGCTCTGGATGTTTCTACTCCAGACTCAGTCCACTGCTTCCGCAGGTCCCCCAAGGTCTGGAATCCGTCCTTCTCCCCAATCTTCCTCAGGGTCCGGTCACCTCTTCTCGTTGTGCAGCGTTTTCTGCCACACTTTTTCCTTCCCACAGACTTCCCACTGAGGTGCCTTGATACAGCACTCTGGGAACAGCCTATTCGTTCAGAAATTTCTTTCTGTGTCTTACCCTCTTGCTTGAGGGTGTCAATGATGGCCTTCTGGGCAGCAGTCAGGTCGGCAGTCTTACCCATGATTGCGGTTTTGAATAATGAACCAGGTTGGGAGTTTTTAAAAGCCTCAGGAATCTTTTGCAGGTGTTTAGAGTTAATTAGTTGATTCAGATGATTCAGAGGTTAATAGCTCGTTAAGAGAACCTTTTCATGATATGCTAATTTTTTGAGATAGGAATTTTGGGTTTTCATGAGCTGTATGCCAAAATCATCAGTTTTAAAACCATAAAAGACCTGAAATATTTCATTTGGTGTGCAATGAATCTAAAATATATGAAAGTTTAATTTTTATCATTACATTATGGAAAAGAATGAACTTCATCACAATATGCTAATTTTTTTAGAAGGATCTGTACAGTGTATGTAAATAACTGGGTTTAGCTGTATTTGCACTTTAATGGTGCATCAATACTATATGAATTCATGTCTAGACCTAAAGCAAGGATCCTAACCCAGTCCCCCACCCCAAAACTTAAAATGCAAAGTATAATACACACCCTGTGTGACAAGCTGCACACGCAATTATGCAGCTCAAAATTCCTCAGTAGTTGCTGCTGCAGCACAAGTGCACTTATGTGAAGAGCTGATCATTTATGCATTCATTGTTAAAGAAGTTTATAAAGGCTCGGCAGATAGAATCCCATTGAATAACTTTTTCGGAACTCCTTGATGAAGAGCCCAGCCCTTTGTACACTAGACATCAACTACAAGAAGTTAGAGTTAGGGAAGACAATAAACCATGCTGCTGACTGGTACTATAAACAGGATGCTAAATTGTTTTAAGAAAATGAGAGACAGTCACACCTAGATTGTTCTAGCATTGAGAATCTACTACAGCTAAACATAAACACATGTATTCTTTCAATGGCAAAGATGAATTTAAATTGAAATTTTTTCTATGCCAATACAAAACCTTTTTTATTTATTAATAAATTTATGTTAGCCATTTAGCATGAGCTTACTGGTGTGCATCAGATTGCTGTCCTACTGCATAACACAAAAGAGCTTAAGCTTAAGGTCACTTTTTTTCTGCTAGAGAGCAGAATTCATGGTTTTGTCATTTACGCCAAATCGTGCAGGTTCCCAAGAAACAAACCATCCCCAGATCACACTACCACCTCCATGTTTGCTTGTTAATATGATGTTTTTCTTTCTAAATTGCTATGTTAGTTAGTAGAAACAAGACACAAACCTTCCAAAAACGTATACCTTTGTCTCTCTTGATTAAGATTTGTTTGAATATAAGGATCCGGTTCTTTGTGTTCTTTTTGATCTGCAGTGGTTTTCACCTTGGAACTCTCCCATGTGTGCTGTTTTTGCCCAATCTCTTTCTTATTATTGAAGGATGAACACCAGCCTTAACTGAGGCAAGTGAGGCCTGCAGTGTTTTAGATGTTGTTCTGTGTTCTTATGTGACCTCCTGACTGAGTCATAATGGGACTTGTAAAAGTTTTGGGAGGTAGGCCACTAGGGCTGCACCATATTAGGAAAATAATGTGCATTTATATAGGTGAAAGTTGCAATAACAATATGACTTGCGATAAATGAACAAGAAAACCGAGTTTTTGTTTTTCTGCTTTGCATTAATGGCAAACATATACCCAACATAATGAGTAGTCTATCAAACTATAGGAAAAAATGAATGCCCTATTTCTATCTCAACAACAGGGCTGTTGTTGTTTTGGCATTCAAAAAACGTGTTTCTTGTAGTCTTTTTTTGTTTTTTTTACTGAGTATAATGATCAAAATGTTGTCAGAATGCCATAAATTAGCCTAACAAGTGGAGCAATACGCCTTCGCTATAATGTTCCACTTGATATATAGTTTAAAACAAAGTAGAATTTGCTTTTGGGTTTATTTAAATCGCAACAGACACAGAGATGGAAAATTAAGGAAAAGGAGAAAAAAGAAAGAAAGAGAGGAGGGGGAGAAAGTTAACAGGGAGACGGGAGAGAAATAGAACAGAGGAAGAGAGAGAATACAGGAGATACATTTTGGAAATCTACTTTACACCGACAGAAGGAGAGAGATAAAAAAACTGAACAAAACAGAGAACCAAGAAACCACAGTGACAAACAATAGATGTATATACAGTATAACAATAACAATGTCACTGAAAAGCACACAGTACTAATTAATGGAAGATGTATTGAGTGACAACTCCAGTCTAAGTTAGTATGTGTCTGAACATCTGAGTCCCTGGTGTTTACTTAAGTTGTTTCTTAATTACAATACCACCTTACTACTCTTAACCTATTACAACTTTTGTGCTGCATTAAACACCAAGTGCTACAAAATATATTACAGGCATAAAAAGACTAAATGCATGGTAAATAAATAATTAGCTAATACTTGTTGCAGTCTTGACAGTTCTTTGCTATATGTATATTGCAAGCAGTGATGATGCCTGTGCTCATCTTTTTTCCTTTTCTTAAACCCAGTTCTAAACCTTGATTGCCTACATATTGCTGTGACCTAAGTTCAACTCTCTGTTCCAACACCACAGCAGATATGAGACAAACTCATGCAAATTATATTCTTCTTCTTTGTGCTGTTTTCATTCTCAAACAGCATTTAAGATAGATACTTAATCTTTAACCCGGTTCAAGCTTTTAAAATTCAAACAAGCACATCCAATCAGTGGGCCATCAGGAACCACTTCAGAAGACTACATGCAGCAGAGACATTATTTGTTGTACTGCATCTTTTCTCAACAGAGCAGAGCTTGTTCAATCTTTGAAAATAATGCCTTAAAAATATTTTACAGAATGTGTATTGTCTTGATAGTTCCCAGCGATATTTGTGCTTTTTTTGTGTTCTATTTCTCAGTTTCCCCACATTGCCTTGAAGATTTCTACTTGCTTACATGCATTACTGTTTCACATCTTTAACACAGGACACGTTTCTTCAGTTCAGACACTCGAGTACACTGAGGCATGCTAATTCCTGAATTGGCAGACTGAAAAAAACTTAATTGGCAGCATAATTCATGAGTAAATTCAACCCATTATGTTAAAAAAAACATCCTTCAAAGTATGCTTGAATTCTGAAGTAATTATTTACTCCGTTACAGGTTGTTCAAGTTGTCTGTTGCTTATTTTCACTATTTTTGTTTATTTATTTTATTATGGCAGCGTTTCATTTCCCACTTGCCTGTTTAACCATGAGCCATTAACAAAATGGACAAATTCTTACCCTATTAACTTTTTGTCCACTGCTTTCTGTCATCTGACCTTTAAGAATTGCCTACAAGACTATGATGTACATTATCAGCTAAATATGCTGCTTTGACACATAACTATGAAATCAAAAAATTACTTAATAAAAAAATACCAATACTTTCAACAATTTATTGTAAAATCATTAATTAATAGAAGTTATGGATTTTAAAATAATCAATAACAAAATATGTTATGCTTAATTGGATGGAGCAGGAGAAGGTTCATTGCCTTGGTTATGACATCACAATTTTCCATGCAAAGATTAAACCCCTTTAGAGTGTAGCATAAAACAGATGATATACTGAACAATTGTTTAATAATTTGAATAAAAAAAAAATTGGGATCACAGATGCACCAATCAGAATTTTGTAGACACTTTCTGATTCCGAGTTTTTTCACAGCTACATTATAACAACAAAAGCACTGAAAATTGTTTTTCTCACCTTACTCTGTCGCATGTTTAACATATTAGGAGCAGAGGCAATTCAATTCAGTTTATTTTATTTATATAGCAGCAATTCACAGCACGTCATCTCAAGGCACAATTTCTATTCAATTATACATACATTCCAATTAATCCTTCAGTTAATTATTTAATTCGTTTTAAAGTTTTCTATCAAAGGAAACCCAACAGATTGCATGGAGTCATTGACTTGCAGAATACACTCCTCCTGAACGAACATGTAGCAACAGTAAACAGTCGTCTGCATTGTGTTGTTGACTTCACAGCAATTCTTCATACTGAGCAAGCATGTAGCGACAGTGGAGAAGAAAAACTCCTCTTAAACAGGAAGAAACTTCCAGCAGAACCTGGCTAAGTACAAGCGGCGCCATGTGCCATGATTGACTGGGGGGGTTTGAGATGACAAAGCAGAGACACAAAAAGAACAGAACAACTGATGTAAGAGTACTTTCTGTGTTAAAGAAAGTGAAACGTTGAATAACAGGACATGGAGAATGTGCAGTTACTGGGACCATTATCCCAGCTGATGTCCCCCTCCAACAAAGCATCAAAGCTGAGCAGAATGCCAGACCAGGTGTAGCTTCTATGGAGAGAAAAACACTGACAGAAAACCTAAAGTTAACAGTTGAAATTACAACAGATAACTGAATTGGAGAGTAGTAGAAGAGAAAAATAGCAGAGTGAAGGAAAGTGGTCAGTCTGTTCTCCATCAGTCTAAGCCTATAGCAGCATAATTACAGAGATGGCTCATGATAATCTAAGCCACTCTAACTATAAGCTTTATTAAAAAGGGAAATTTTAAGCCTGGTCTCAAAAGTAGACAGGGTGTTTGACCTCATGGACTAAACCTCTGAGCTATTTCCACAGGAGAGGAGCCTGATAACAAAAATTCTCCTCCCCTTCTGCTTTTAGAAATCCTAGGAACCACCAGTAAACCTGCAGTCTGAGAGTGAAGTGCTCTGTTAGGAACATATGGAACAATCAGATCTCTGATGTATAGTGGAGCTTGATAGTCAAGTGCTTTACATGTAAGAAGGATAATGTCACACGACGTCACACAGTTGTGTGATAGTGTTTGAAAACAGTCACTGATCAGTCACTGATCATGGCAAAAAAAGCTAAAAATTGTCAGATTTCCTATCATCATCCAGTTTAAATGTGACTTTAGTTTCTGTATTTTGTTAACTCAGATCATGGCTAGAGAACATATTTTCTTTTAATAGTCTCAGGAGTTTACATTTGCTGCTGCATAAAAAATGTTAATGCCTTCTTTACTCCTGTTTGTCTTGCATATAAAAATGTGCAAATTCTCTGTAATTTGATTAGAATTAGATCATTGGGGGATAAAATATCCTACCATTATTTTGCATTCTGAAGACACACACAGATGTGGTTGTCAATAGCAACTATTTCAGGAAGCCTAAACGACTCTTTGGGGCTCTGCAAAATCTTTATTGTGTTTTTCCACTGTAGATAACTATGTAAATTGTAACCAATTTGAAGGAACAGCACAGTCTCCATCAGTTTAACTTTTTTTTTTCATGTCTTGTTTACTGGCTGTGTTTATGCGGCTATTGTGCATCGATGTGAAATTGCCATTCCTTTATATTGCCATATAATGGTGTCTTTATTTATAAGACAGAAATATTGTTAAATGTCGAAGACAAGCAGCCTGTGTTTGCTTTTTGTATTAGAACAAATAAAATGTCCTCCTGTTTGTGAAGTTCAGTCAACTTTTATTATTTTCCAATTTCTTTATCTCACATTTAAAAACAAAGTTCAGACTATAAGTGACAGAAATGCTGAAAAGGAAAGGGCAGGCAGAGAGTGTAGCTGAAAGCAAAGAGCTGATGAAGTCATGAAAAGGTCAAGAAGACTGGATAATCTGGGATCTGGATGTGTGAGCAGTCCATCGCAGGCCACACAGAGACACACAGAGACACACAACCAAGGGACGCACAGACTCACACTTTTGTGTTGCTGCACAGTGGCACAGTTGGTAGCACTGTTGCCTTGCAGCAAGAAGGTACTGGGTTCAAATCCCAGCCTGGGGTCTTTCTGCATGGAGTTTGTATGTTCTCCCTGTGCATGTGTGGGTTCTCTCCAGGTACTCCAGCTTCCTCCCACAGTCCAAAAGCATGACTGTTAGGTAAATTGGTTTCTCTAAAATTCCCCTTAGGTATGAGTGTGTGAGTGTATGCTTGGTTGTTGGTCCTGTGTGTCTCTGTGTTGCCCTGCGATGGACTGGCAACCTGTCCAGGGTGTATCTCGCCCCATGACAGCTGGAGATAGGCACCAGCCTCCCCACAACCCTGCACAGGAATGACGGGTACAGAAAGTGGATGGATGGCTAGATGGGTATTTTGTGTATACAGTAAATGTTTCAGAAAATGCAAATGCTCAGAAAATGCTTCAGCTCATGAAAAGTGTGTGTATGTATATATGTATATATATAAGAAATCTTGGACTTTAGAATGACTAAAATTATTTGTATTTCGTAAATGTCACAATAACGACAGGAATAGTATGCCAGAAATTTAGATTTATCAGTGTACTATTTATGGTTGGACATCTTTCACCCAGCAGATTGAATAATTCCTCCTCTTGATAGCTTTTCTGAGAATGACATTCCCCAAAAATCCACTTCTCCCCAGTAAAGTCTCTCAAACAGCAGCTCATTGTCTCCTGTGTCGTGTCACCAACTAATAACATCCTAGCCTACACTCTTTCTTGAATGGACTGTCTCACACATTCGGCAGCCTTTCATTATTATATGAAATGACAACGAGGCATCTTGAGCTCTGGGACTGGTTTGAGTGGGTGGTTGAACGTTAAGCACTGGCTTAATGCCGCTCCATTAGTTTCGTTTATCTGCTAGATATTTATACGGTGCCTTCAATTGGGGTCTTGAGGCAGGTGAAGCGCCCGGGAAGGGTCTGTCCTGGCTGGCAGTGATTAATGCATGAATACATGAGCTTTATCTGAAGTCCGGCAGGCTCCCAAGACCACTGAATGTCTATACAATTAAAGGCGAATGGCAGGCGTAAGAAAAGTAAAGCATTGTGTCTATCTGCAGATTGCAGACTGTGTTGGGGCACATGGGCAGTTTGGCAAAGATTCCAGCAGCAGGGTCTATTCATTTCTTAATCACCTTCCATGACTCATTGCAGTCTTCTTTTGTTCCTCCTGTCTCTTTTTCCTGCACTGCGCCAGCAGATAAAGTATGGTTGGCTCAGGAGAGAGACAAGCTGGGGGAACCCCATTTAACAGTGACAGAAGAATGACAGAAAATGTGCCAAAGAAAAGGACAGGTAACGATGGAGGATGTAGGAGCCAGAGAGCCCAAGAGATGACAGATTGTAAAGAGGAAGGAACAGGAATGGACAAGACAGAATCAGCAATAACACCACAACTACACATCATCTGATTTTCATTTTTGCACTAATGGAATATTTAACTGAAAGAACATTTCACTATGGGGGATTTTCTGTTATAATCACAGACAGATCAGCATGCATTAGACCTGGTCTCAGGCACTACTTGAACATCATTTTGCGCAAAATAACAATATTTTAATTTGACTTATTTTGTACCCTTTGTTTGCACTTTGCCATCAAAACATCCCCCTTAACTTTGTGGAATATATTGTAATAGAATGAAATGTTTTCTTTTAATCATGTTAGAAATCATAATAAAAACAGTAGCCCAGATCCAAAACTGCCCCCACACACTTATTGAGGTAAGGGAAGCTTGGCTGTAGCTTTTTCTGAGAGAGCGGCTTTGTTGTGTTTTATCCCTGCTGGGAAAAGGAACAACAGGGAGGTTTCTAGTGCAGAGTATTCATGTTGGTTCTGCTGCAACAGTGTGGAGTTTATCAAAATGCCCAAAGATCAGTTATAAAATTGATCTTTTTTGTTTATAGTTTTTCCATTCAGCGGCAAACCAAACAACAGACGTTAGAAGATGAAATAGTCAAACTCTACATACAAATCGTAAAATATAATAGATTAAAGTTTGACAGTTCAGTATGAATAAACATGTTACTGTCATTGTAAAATTAACTACAGGAGATCAGGCCCGCATATTTTTCTTCATCATTTGGTTGTGTTAGCTACGTAAGCTAAATTTGCTGTTTTCATCATTTACATACTTTCAGGTTTTATTTTTTCTAACTGAATTTATCTTTCGACAAACCACAAAAGATCCCCTAGTATTATGTTTTGCTTGGAGTTTTCTTTTGTCAAACTACATATTGCCTGTACCATAATATGTTGGACTCTGCATGTCATAGTGGTTCACTGTTGCATATGCAGGAACACACTTTTGATTTGATAATGTTACATTGTGTAGACCTTGCATTTCAAATGGCATCTTGCACCTTCAACATAAAATGCATGCCATTATCGTCTCTAGGCATGGGCTCCCCTCCCTTGCACCCCCCCACCGCACACCTGCGTTTGTTGTGAGTGACAACCGGCCAGCGCTGCAGGCTGTGTGATGACTGAACTTTTTCCACCGTCTCTAAGCGGCTGTTTGGGAATACTTCGGCTACTGTACAAAGCCAGACGTTCACAGCTTGGAAGAAGAAGGTCGCCCGACGTGCAAAACGTGCTTGAGAACAGTGGCAATACATCGAAAATGAATGCGCATGTTCGGGAGCACCACCCATCGTTGTATGCTAAATTCAAGGTAAAGTTAATGCTGTCTTGAAATGAACGAGCTTATTAGCGTCTGACATTAGTGAAATGAGATTGTTACCTTGGCAGTTATGGTAACTACCTGATCTTATCTTTTCTTCCTCTCTATCCTTTAGTAACTTTTTTTTTTTTACTGAGGCAGATAGTATGGTAACTAGCATGCTAATGATGATTTATCTTAGCATGCTAGTTAGTTACCATATCTGCTATGGTAAAAAGTGTTTTTTTCTTTAAAAAAAAAATACAGACATTAAAAAATACACATTTTAGAGCTGTAATCATAATACCGTGAAACCGTGATATTTTTGCCTACGGTTATCATACCGTCAGAATCTCATACCGGCCCATGCCTCATAGTTTCCTTTAGCCGCATACCAGGCTTTTAGAATTTCTCTAACCCATGGGTTTTGTACTACTATATCCTCAAGATGAATTTTGGCTTTTTAAATCTCTTTAAATGTTTCATTCACTTGTCTTTTCAATAAATTTGCTGTGGTCTCTAGTTTAAATGAAACCTTGTGAGTCGTTTTCTGTGGAGAAAAAGCGCTGGCGCTCCTATTTCAGGAAGTTGAAGTTTGTTGAAATGTCAGGATTACGAATCTTACTCTATAATATGCAAATGTCTCACCTCTGATTGGCTAACAGCAATGTGACTCTTATGCTGCCTCCAAACAAATAACTAACTTAAAGGGGCTATATGCAATTTTCTGACATTTAAACTCGCGACTGACACGTGTGGCCAAAAAAACGGAACAGCTCTTCCTTTCTGCTCGCTCTCGCAGTGCGAGCTCCTACGCCAGTCGATCTCAATCTTCTATCTTTTTCGGGCACTTGTCAGGGGTTTAACTTTTTTAGTCTTATGTGGAGTTACTATTGGTGTCAGAGTTGTCCTTGGTCTCTTCTGTGTATTCGCACAATCCATTGAACTGCTTGCGATTGCTGACTAGCGGTGGTGGCAGAGTGATCTGAAACATTTAACATGAACGCGGTTGACGTCACATCCGCAGACAGCGCGGGAAAATTTGACCCGACAGAAAATAGAAAAAATTGGATACAGGCTTATAGGTGCAGCCACTGTGAGCTGACAAGGTGTCAGTATGCTCATCAGGAGATGTTTGAGTCATAAATGGTCAAATAAAAAGGCTATTGTTACGTTTATTTTGGGGAAGAAGTTGCATTTAACCTCTTTAACTTACTTCACTGGTGATGTTCCAAAGCAAATTCCAACTGTTTCATCCTCAGCTCCTCTTTCTTGGGTAAAAAAGGCAACACGGATGTCTATGTCCACAAATAACACAAGCCCAACCGGCAGTGTCCATGTTGTAGAGTTGCTAATGGTTAGCTTCCATCAGCCAAGATGCGCTCTCCTCTCTCTGGCCACCATCTTCCAGTGGACGGTCTCAAGCCAAGGTGGGCATGCTCATAATACACTTCTATGTAGATAACAAAGCTTTTTCTCACTCACTTGTTTTTGCCTTCTATTTCCTTTCTCTGGCTAATGCAGGCAACAGGGGTGGGACAATAGTATCAAGTGCAGCATACATGTCCTACTCAGAGTGATCGTATTTCAAAAAGAGCGAATTTTAAGAATTGCAGTGTAGCATACACAACTGTGTTTTAAGAAGTCAAAGAAGACTTTGAAGGATTCCTTCCTATCTTTTTTCCACAGCAGGCAAATGAAGATAATATCCAGTTACAAAAAAAGTGTTACAAACCTAGAAGCTTTAAATATATGTAATCACTTTGGTACAAATAAATGCTTATGTCCTCACAGGCAAGTTTTCTTTTGTATCCTGGTTTTATCTAGCAATAAATGAAATTGTTCACCATTAATCAAGATAATTCTGAATGTTTCATGGTGTTAAGTCAGAAAGCCTCATAAGTTTTCTCTAGCTTTTAGAAAAAAGCTATAAATAAATTAAAATCAGCTGCATTTTCTTTAAATGCTTACTCTTGACACAAATACAGCATTTTAGAAGTTATTTTACCTCCCCCTGCTAATGAATGAATGCTGGCCTTTCTACAAGTGTAAATAAATAAATAAATAAAAAATCAGCGGTATTTTCCTTAAATGCTTACTTTTTACACAAATACAGTATTTTAGATGGAATTTTATCTCCCCCTGCTAATGAATGAATGCAGGCCTTTCTACAAGTGCTAAAAAATGTTTTGCATTCACACTGGTTTTTAAATGTCTTTTTATAAAATTAGGGATTTTTATTGTTTTTGTCCTGACGCATGTTATTTCACAATAATGAGTCTCAGATTTAAGCTTTTGAAATCAAGGTTATGTATATATTTAAAAACTCAGTATTTTAAAAGTGCAGTGAAACGACACAAATACTTTGATCAATATTATTAATATTGATTGAAAGAGTGTTGATCAATATTGATCAATACTCTTTCCAGTACCAAAGAGAACTCACCCATTAGTCATCAATGACTATAGACCTGTTGCCCTGACATCCCACATTATGAAGGTCCTGGAGAGACTCCTGTTGGCTCACCTGAATAGGCAAACAAGAACATATCAGGACCTGATGCAGTTTGCTTATCGCTGTGGAGTTGGGGTTGAATATGCCATCATCCACCTGCTTCAACCAGCCCACTGTCATCTGGACAAAGCAGGGAGCACTGTGAGGATCATGTTCTTTGATTTCTCCAGTGTATTTAACATAATTCAGCCTGATTTGCTTCGTCGTTGAAACTCCTGAAGACACAGGTGGAGCCCTCAACAATCGCCTGGATCAGTGACTACCTGACCAACAGACCACAATTTGTGAGACTAAAAGATTGTGTGTCAAACCAGGTGGTCAGCAGCACAGGAGCACCACAGGGGACCGTACTCTCACCATTCCTTTTTACTTTGTACACCTCAGACTTCCAGTACAAGTCCGAGACCTGTCATCTGCAGAAATACTCAGATGACTCGGCAATTGTCGGGTGTATAAGAGATGGACAAGAAGCTAAATACAGATAGCTGATGGACCACTTTGTGACAGGGTGTGGAAACAATCATCTTACTTTGAATGTGAATAAAACAAAGGAGATGATTGTAGATTTCAGAAGAAACAGAATTAAGTCAAACACTGTTTCCATCAGGGGAGTAGAAGTGGAGGTGGTTGAGGAATATAAATACCTCGGAGTTCACCTTGACAACAGACTGCACTGGAGACTGAACAGTGGAAGTGTCTACAAGAAGGGACAGAGCAGACTGTACTTCTTGAGGAAGCTTAGGTCCTTCAAGGTTTGCAGCTAGATGCTGCAGATCTTCTACAAGTCTGTTGTGGAGACTGTAATCTCTTCAGCCATCATCTATTGGGGGTAGCAGCATCAGAGCCAGGGACTTGAAAAAGCTAAACAACCTGATAAAGAAGACTGGTTCTTTTCTTGGCACTATTGTGGAACTACTGGAGATAATGATGCAAAGAAGGATTCTTCATAAAATCAAAAAAATTATGGAGAACCCTGAACATCCTCCTCATGAGACAGTCATACAACAACAAAGTGTCTTCAGTTGGAGGCTTCTTCAGTTTCGCTGCAATACAGACTGCTACAGGAAATCCTTCCTGCCCACAGCCATCATCATCTACAACAACTCCTTAAAGAATTAATTATATGAGCTACAACAACACTTAATTTCCCTCTGGGATCAATAAAGTATTTTTGAATTTGAAATTGAATTCAATTTGAATTACATGGCCTTTAGTAATGTTGTGATTCTGTTCCACTTAACTCACCAGTAAATTCATGATGCTGCTGCCCTACTGTTTTTTTCTTTCTTGACAGTGCCTATATTTTTCCAATTTCTGCTGGTGAGCCTCAATATGTTGCTCCAACAAGAGGTTATGGGAGAACTAGTTTTTCATTTGAAATTCTAAGAGTGTGCATTCTGAAAGTAAGATTCCTTCATTTCACTTTAACCCCCCACAAACAAACACACTCTGCTTTCATTCTCAAAAAGGTTTTGTGTGGGTATAAATATGATCTGCCCCCCACCCTCTGCCAGGTAATTGCAGTCAGATTTGATGTCTCTTGCCAGATATCTTCAGCTGTGGTTTAACTCATCCTCTGTATGCTTAAACCTTCTCAGCAAGTGAGTAAGACCTCCACTCTTGGCTCTGTTCGCCATGCCCGGGGATTTTTCTGGAGTGACTGAACAAAGCAGGCAATGGATATTTGAGCAAGAGTCAATTATGTGCGGCCAGAATTTAAAGAAAAAAAATGTTTCGCCTGTTTTATTAACTTGCTTTAAATGTCAGCAGTCTGACCACAGTGCGGAGCTCATATGGCAGAGAGAGTTGAAGCCACTAATACATTCTGTTGTTCACTGTACATGTAATTGCAAAGGGAAAAATTATAATCCCTCAGATTGTAAAGGGAAACTTGCTTTTGTTAGGTGAAGAGAATAATGTGCACAGTCTGTAAAGCAGTTTTTGCACAGTATAAAACCCAGGTAATTTAAAAAACTGGCTGCGCAAAACAGGGTTGTGCGGCTTTTGGGGAGTCTAGCTGACAAACATTTACAGACAGTCTACAGTTAAACAATGACAAGGTGGAATTTTACATATTTGCATTTTTTAGGGCCTGGTAAAGATCAGATAATTTGTAAAATTACAACCCTAGTATTGATGCTGTGTGTACTTTCTTTTTACCATGCCTATTTAACCCTATGTGATGATCCCTATCTGCACGAAAGTCGTTCTTAAGAATTCTTTGTTTTCATGAAAACAATATTACTTCTGGCTTATGAGGAGCAACAGACAGAAACCAACTGAAAGCAGACAGAGGAAATTATGCTCCTATCTCTAATCTTTAACAGATCATCCCCAGTCTGATTTATCCAGTGCAAACAAAAAAAAATGTTTTTAGACAGCATCATTCTCATTCAAGGTGCAGTGCCTCTTTTAGAGAACCAGAGCAGCAAAATATGTGATAGTTCAGTTTTTCTGCAGCTCTTCAGCATTATCAGCTCTTCATAGACCCTTTGTTGGACTTAATTTTTCTAAGATGAAGGCTGAAGGAGGGAGCCTTATGCTTGACTTCCTAAGGGAATTCAAAATATCATTGATACAAGGTCATGGAAAGTGACATTACTGAGAAATACTCATTAAATACAAACATTTAAGCAATATGAAAAAGACTGTTACAATTATATTTTTTTAACAACACTTCTTTTTATTTTTATTTTTATAGTAAAATGCAGAGTTAGATTAATAAAACCACAAAGCATGGATGCACTGTGTAAAGAGATGTCAAGGCCTTGCGGAGATTAGGTTTAAATCAATGCACAGTGGTTGCATATTCTGTAAATAAAATACCATTTCCAAGCTGAGCTTACTGTTTTGCTTATTTTCATAATTTTCTCCGTACCAGCTTCTCCTCTTCTTATTAATCAACAACCATAGTGGATTTCCTCTTTCTCCAAATGTATTCCACTATCTCTTCAACTTTCCCTTGAGTCTCTAAACGTCTGTGTGCACTTGTCAAAGGCTCAATGCAAGGAAGATAAAATATTTTTCATGAGGCTACCGGGCAGCTCCAGCGGGCTGAAACCTGCAGAAACGTATGCAGAGTGAATTTTAACATTATTCAAGAAAAAAACTGACAGTTGGGTTTTGCTGGCCAAAGGCCAGTTACAGAAATCACATATTTACAAAGAACAAAAAAACTATGAACGTTTTCTTTACAGTTACTTTATCAGACTTCCAGACTTTTATTTGTAGCCCTATAATGTTCATTTAAAAGAGTGAGCTGGCTAATGTCATTGTAATGACAGCACAAACCTCTTGATTTAAGCTCCAAGCCACATCTGTGCTCAATTACTGTAAGTAATTCAACCAGTAAAAGCATTTTAATAGGTGGGTGGTGGAATGATGGTAGAAAGGAGGAGTAGGAGACCAGTGAAGGGCAGAGTTTGAACTGAAGGAGATGCAGATGGCTATAATGGGATTTAAAATTTTTTTAATTTAATGAAAGGTATAAACTGTTGCATTTTAACTTGTTTGGGTAGTAACAATAAAAAAGACTATTTCAAGTGTAGTGAAAGCTGATTGCACATATAAGTGACTGAGTTGCATTTTAATGTGATTCAATATGCATTCTGTATATGGTAATGATAGAAACCAGAAACACTATTCAAAATCTCTGAACGTCACCAGAAATCAGATCAAGCTCTGGTCATAAAAAATTGTGATATTTATTTAATTCTTCAGCCTCTGTATTTGATTGCCTTTGATTGTAAAAGCTTGCATGCTTTTACTTTGGCCGGGGCGTTCAAGTTCTCCCTAGAGCCAGTCGTTGTGTTAATGAAGAGTAGGCTGTGTTGCATTCAGAGTGAAGAGCAATAATTCATTATGTGAGCATTGAGGGAGATTTTGTAGAGTTGACTGGTGTGGTGGGCAGTATTAATCATGCTCACCCCAGCACAGACTTGGTTAGAGACCTACACTTATTTTGTCCCATACAGAACAACACTTTTTACTTCATGAAAACTTTTTTAATTGTGTTTGTGCTGTTTGGCTTCTCTTGATTTTAATTTTTTTTGTTTTCATACAATCTTATGTATATATGTTTCAGCCTTTCTTTACTTGAACTTGCTTTTTTGTCAAATATCACAGTAACACTTATTGTTTGTTTTTTTCTGTTTGTTTGCACAGATCCCTCTCCTCAACACAAGCAGAAACCCCCATCCACTGACCTCTGTTATAAGACTGAAATCAGCAGTCTCATGGACTTCAACTCTCCAGATGCCTCACTGGACAAAGGTACAACTTACAGTTGTGATAAACTGAAATAGGTTGACTGAAATGGTTGTTGACTGCTGTTGCAGTGCAATGTTGACACCTTTTTACAGATCACTTTCTCATTCATTCACATCACAGAAGTAGATCTGGCAAGTTTCTGTGATCAGGTCATGCAGCTGGGATTGCAGAACTAAGGGGGCGTTGAGTGCAACCTCAGCAGCATTTACCTGATCAATATGCGTAAAATGTCCAATAATATCTGTCTGACCTCTGTATCTAAATGCATTCAGTGCTTCAAAAACAAACAAGGTTATAACTGTGCTGTTTTTATCTGCATAAAATTATGTTGGTCAATATATTAGTCAGATTCAATGGGGATGATAAAGTAATGCTGATTATTTGCAGCAGCTGGTCTCGACTTTGCTTTGTGTCATATGATTATGTCACACTTTTGCAATCTGCATTCCTCTCTTGGATCTCAGTGATCAAAGCTCTGTGACCTCCTGTAGTGGAGCTGAGGCATAGCA
Source organism: Valencia hispanica (assembly GCA_963556495.2). Classification (NCBI taxonomy): domain Eukaryota; kingdom Metazoa; phylum Chordata; class Actinopteri; order Cyprinodontiformes; family Valenciidae; genus Valencia; species Valencia hispanica. The sequence continues at coordinate 22,359,665 of OY747709.1, read as the reverse complement.
GGGGTGGGTCAGAAATGACTTTCGCATTCCTTGTTCACACCTTGAATTAACACGCCCCTGCATTTATTACAGGACTGTTAATATATGCAAGTTTATGTAAAATACAAATAAGTAGCTAGATCTTTCAATGAATACATTTGAAGCCTTTTAAACAAATCAGATCTGCTAAAAACCTACAAAAACAGGGTCCTCTCTTAGTTTCTTTCAAAACTCACAAATATCTTGTACCCATTTAAGCTTTCCAAAATCAATACAGCACTGCAGAAGCAGAGGAGCTGACAGGATATATATATATAGACCGTTACAGGTGAAATAAATTATCAGAAAACTTGGTTAATTGGTTAGACACAATGTTGGCATTGCTTTTGCTCCAATTGTTAATCATAACTCCCAGGCAAGGAACTCTGCTCAACAGAAGAAGTCCAGTTACCTGCTCTGTTTCTAGGCATTTCCACTTTAATGCATGTTGATGGTGAGACAGTATGTGCTTCAAATACACATCGCACAGACATAGTCTCTGCAAGTTTTTGCTTTAAATGCCCAGCTAGCTGCCCACTGCCCAAACACACCATCTATAAATCGTTACATCACACACTCGAGGTGCAACACCAGATTACCCATGTACAGCTTTGCAGAAACAGAGCTGTGACTCTACCTTGTACAGTGAGTCTGGGGCGTAATGACAGTAGGCTAACTTCATCACACCTTTCTTCAATTGTCTCAGTTACTTTCAGTGCCTTTGTGCATATTGTATTTTAAATAAACGTATTTCTATTGAAGAAAATTGTTTTTAATGTTAAAATATTGGTTGATATTTGGCTAAAATGGTTTATATTTGCATTAAAATAAAATGTTAAACCGGATTATGCTATTTTCATTCAGGGGCACCCATTGTGGTGTTGTGTGTTCTCTAGCTTGTACGGTTGAAAACCATCTCAAGGAGCACCGTTTAAACTTTAAAGTCTGTATTTATCCCTGTGACTTTGATCTGGCTGGGTGGTCAGACTGATCTTACGTCATCCTGAAAAAATACACTCATGAGTTTTTAGTGGTATGTTTTCATAGTCCAGCACTTTTCAAACTAAATCAAGCTGGTCTTACTTGCCTGTGCACATGCGCAAAACTGTTTCTCAGATGTTGTTCCCTGCACCTCTGTCAGCTTCAGCACAGATCTCCAGTGTCACCTAGGCAGCCCTTGGGGAACTAGTCCTCATTAGTGTCCTGCTCAAGGATCTGTTTGGGTGTTTGTTGTTGCTGGGGTGATGCTAAGAGGGCTCACAAACTGTTCTTGCTCATAAAAACAGATATACGTTATTAAAAATACCACAGGGGGATTAAAAGTAAACGTATTGCCTCAAGTTCTGCAAATTCACTTTTTCTGGAATGTACACTTTCACTCTACTGCAGTTTGAAGACATTTTTATGTTTCATATTTTAGATAAAAGAAATATATGGTTACATTTAGCAAAACCTGCATCTATTATTCAAAAGTGGGATCTGCTCAGTTTTATGTAGAATTTTTATTTATATGTTGTGTGTTTGCAAGCATCCACCTGCAGCAGGCGACGTATGTGCATTAGGTCCTTAGTCATTTCCTAGGTGCCTTAAATGTGCCGACTCAGGAAAATCACAAAATACGCACTCAAAACCTCTGCAGTGGCCAAGGCCACATATATCACTACAAGTTTCATCAGAATGAAAACAGGCAACTAAGGGTGATGTTATCAGCAAATTCATCTCTGTTCTCCAGAAAAAGTGAGACAGGGAAGGAGAGCGGAAACAAACGTAAGCAGCCAGCACTGGATCATTACGGAGACAGGTGCTGTTTCTGCACATTAAGTGGCTCTAAGGTCACCGGTGGGGCGAGGCTGGAATGTCTACTGGTTTAAATAGAAGGTCAAAGCAAAGAGGTCAGAAAGTGCTTCTGGAAATGATTAAAGAAAAAAAACAGGAGCGAAGTTGATAAAAAGGATGAAGCAAGAGAAAAAAAGAGATGAAGAGCAGTGTGAAGAGAAGGAGGACAAGGTGAAAGATTGTCTGAATGCAGTGTGTGTTCTGATTATGGAGGGAGAATTGTGGAGAGAAGAGGTGAGTTGAGAAGTAAAAATGAGCAAAAAGATAAGAAAATGTAAATGTGCTAGTGCAAGTGAACGTGTGCATGTTTTTCTGATCTTGAGCTATCACTTTATAAAAACTCCTGCAAATTATCTTTTCATTAGTTGTCAAATGATAATTGTTAAGGGAAAAATCTATCCAAACCAATCTGGTCCCATGTGAAAAGAAATCTTAACTCTCAAACCAATCTTGACAGCAACGGCGCCATTAGGCGATAACTAGCCATCAGTCTATTATGTTGTTGTGGAGGAATTGTGGGCCACTCTTATTTGCGAAATTGTTTCAGTTCAGCCACTTTGGACATTTTTTGAGCATTAAGAACCTGTTAAAGTTCATGCCACATCTCAAATGTAACTAAGTCCCAGGGTTTGGCCCATTTTTTTCTTAATCGAGTACACTGACCTTATCTGAGATATATGAGGTCTCCAGTGCTTCAGTTATTGTTCAGAGTTATTTTGTGACCCCCCTATTTTAGTTTTTAATGCACCATTGGAGTAATTTCACTCCTATAAAGTAGGGCTGAAAAGTCCTAGTCGAGTGGTCACTTATTGGTCGATGCATTCTGAGTCTACCAAGATTCTGATTGGTCGATTTTATGCCGTGTTAATTTTTGAAATTTGATTGGACAAGAGACATTCTATGAGAGCTGATCGGTGCTGATGTTAGAGTAGGCTACAACAGCGCTGCCTCTCGTGTGATATTGCTTTAACAGTCTACAGGGAGATCGAAGAACGTCCACGTTATTCAACGTGCTGTGGCTTCAGTGCTTAATTTGTAAATCATTAGGTTGCCGGAACGCAAAGTACATGACAGCGCAGGCATGGCCAGAGACGCGCACAGGTCCCGGAACGCAATAAATGGTAGCGGGAAAAAAACGTGTAAAAACATGATGTTTTAAATATTATAATGTTCTCCGATAGATGCAGACAATGGTTGCAATCGAATGCTTTAATGCCGACTGCTGTTGGCCGTAATCACGCCGTACAAAACAGTAATCAAAAGAACTCCCACATAAACCGGTTGTCTGTCTAGCTCCATTTACAGACACACACCAGTTACCCGTGCGCACTCCCCCCGTGCGCAGCCTGCAGAACAGTGCTGGATTTGGTTGGGTTTTTAATTTATTTTATTTTATTGCTTAATGCGCAATTGCCCCGTGCCCACAGTCTTTGTTTTGAGCCCAATGCACAGCTTTATTCCGTTTGTACTTGTCTTGATCTGGCATGTTTAATAAAGATCATTGTCCCTGAATTGCCTTGCCGTTTAGTGCAATTGCAGTAATCATGGCATATTATATTGCGCAGATGAACATAATGCAAAATGCTGTCAGAGCAAAGCGCAAGCCCCCCCACCCCACCCCCGCAAATTAGTCGATTTCTGGTCGGAATTTCAGGGTTTCAGTGGACCAATAATTTCTTTGGTTGATTACAGCCCTACTATAAAGTTTAACAATGTCCATGATTTCTTTTTACATAAAGCCAGGTTGGTGGTGAACTTTCTTTTACTTATTGAATAAACTCATAATTTAAAAACTGTTTTTTGTGTTTGCACAGATTATCTTTGTTTCTTTGTCTGATTTTGAAAACTGTTAATGAAGTGTTTCCCAAAGCTGTCCTACTAGTTTCTTCTTTAAAGTTGTTTGGGTAATTCATCCTCTTCAACAGTTGTGTTGTGAATAAATGACTGTGAATGAAAATAGCAGTGTTTTTTATTTCACTAATATTGAATTGAGGAAAATTAATTCTCATTAGTAAAGATTTTTTAATTAATCTCATATTAAAAAAAACATGAATTGGTAAATTGGTATCATCTTGTTCTCTTGATTTTGTATATGTTTAGTTATAATTAAACATTCCCCGAACTTTTAGGGCCTGACAAACTCCTCATTAGATTTTAGACACCCATTTGTGCATCACTGAGGCAAGGTGATGTAGAGGTATGCCTTCTATTTCTAGAACCCACCTTGGATTCAGGCCTGACATGATGCTAGCAGGTCTGGTGCAATGAGTCACTGGTATTATTACCGTCTACTCGCCCTTCTGATGACCATTTAAAAAACAGGCCCACTGGCAGTGAATCTTTGCTGGCATCTGGTGTTGGAGCTGGGTCCTTGGATTTAGACCTAAGCAGCACCTGATGTCTGGTGAAAGCACTGATTAAGGCTGGAAGTAGATAAAAAACTGAAATGAGCTGAGCTCGTTGTTTGAGACGTTTGAAGATCCTCTGAAATAATCGGTAGATTGAAAACATACAAGAGCAGAAGGTTTAGCCAAAGACAGACACGTGTTTCCTATTCTCATAATAGATCAAACTACTAAGTAACCATTAAAAATAAGTGTAATGTGGGAAATATGTAATAAAAAAATTTGAAATCTATTTAAAATGGTATTTTCACAGAGAACCAATACAAACATTGCATTTTCATTCTTCACAATTGTTGTGACTCCTGCTTCTGGATAAGCAAACACAAGGCAATCTAAGTAGTCAGGTAACATACCATATGAAGTGAAGGTTCTTCAGCCTTTACCAATACAACTCCTGGCAAGCTGGACTTTTGCAGCTTTTCATTACTTTGCCCACCCACAAACCCCTTTCACATTACCCCTCTGTTCTTATTACTTTGGACAGAAAAACAAAATACCAACAGAATGTATTAGAAATTTAAAGAGAAATACGAACTGCACAAAACATTAATAATTTTAGTAATCAATAAGACTATTCTCTTCAATTAATCTTCATGGTACAGAATGTCTTGCATACTGTAAATATTAAAACATTATAGCATTATAGCTTTTCTCAATTGTTCACATTACTTCTACAATCTTAAATGTATTTTATTAGGATTGTATGTCCTCTCCAGGGTGTTTGGGTTATAGCTCCCCAGGGGGTCTGGACAACATTTAAAGCTCCCAGGAGGGAGAGTGTGAGGGATTCCTATACCAGGTTTTAGGTAAACTCACATAGGGGTACATAATAGTTTCGTCCTTTAACAGCTGAGCCTATTAAAAGCTGCCATTTGTCAGAGGAAATATTAGATTTTTGTTGCTGTTGAAAGGCTTGACATGTCGTTACTTGTCCATTGAGCTGTGTTATATGTAGACCAATGAACAATTGCTGCTTCCACCATTCTCCGCCTATGCCTTCATCTCTACTATAAATCCCTCCACAAAAGGCTGGCCTGTTACAAGCAAGTATCCCAAGCGTTGAATGTGAGCACAGTTAGTGAACTGCAAAACATAGCTGTTTAATTTAATAGAGACACAGATGTGCAGCTGTAATTCCAGCAAATGGTGATTTTACAAAGTATTGACAGGCACTGAATACAAATGCAGGCCACATGTCCCAATTTGTATGTGTAAAAAAATATATATATTAATGATTGCTCTTCCACTTCACAACTATGCACAACTTTGTGTTGTTCTATTAGTTAAAACTCCAATATGAAAATACGTTTGTGAAGGACTGCAGGGGAAAAAAATTTTTTTTTAAACGGTCAAATACGGAAAATATTCGATTAAGACAACCCATGTTTATTAACCATAAAGCCAGAAAGACGGTAAGAACAGCACTCCCCATTGTTTATGTTGACCTATTTTCCAATGACTTCCTGGTTTGTTTTACTGTCAAATAGCTGAAAGAACTTAGCATGCGTGTGTTTTTGTTGAGAAACTCTGGTCCTGTTGCATTTACTTAGAGTGTGAATAGGAACCGCAGAAAAACGAAACAAAAAAAACGAAACAAAAAAACACAACATTTGGTCCGACCAAAGCAAGTGAATTAATGAACCTTCCTGGTGCGAATACATCCTTATTCATGAAGTGCTAATTAGTAGGAAATACATTGATAAAAAGTTTGGCCATCCACATTTACAGTAAATGCATGCATGTTTAATAAATTGCTAATCTTTCCCTTGTGGCCTATTTTGTACGAATTTATCTCATTCAAAACTGCAAAGTTGACATTATTATTATTGGCTATATGAAACTGCCTCACTTTCTTTGACATGTTCTGTAAATGACTACTAAGAGATCGGCTGCCTCAATCGATTTTCATTTAAAGGATGATACTCTAAGTTCATTTCATTCTGGCATCCACGATTCTAAAGAATTTGCAGAATGATAGAGGTAAACTAAATAGTTTTGCTGCATCAGCTGGCCAATTGTCCTTGCTGTCCTCTGATCACTGTAGTTTACTGTTATGGTTGTTATAATGTAAATAGCCAGTGCTTGGCAAGTGGACACTTTTAATTAGGAAATCCAAGAGACATGCTGAGTAGTACTTTTGCTTGTGTCTGAGCTCTGGCCTGTCCTCTGCAAGATATGTTACAGTCCAGTGAGCAAATCCAAACAGGACTGCAGCAAGAATACTGTCATTAAGATGTTGTGCTTTGCTCAGAGGAATAAATACAATATCATCATTTTGCTCAGTTGCTCGGGCCATACAATCCATCTCTGAAACTCTCTTCTTTTTATTTGTTGCAGTCCTTTGAGTATTATCATGATGTGAAATCACCGCATACATTTATGCACATATTCACATTTTGACAAAGCCTCACACTCTTGTCTGTTGTCTCAAAAAACTAGTGGTGTATTTTGCCTTCAGTTTTAGTGTTTACTCTGTTAACTGAGTTCAGCCAAACACAGACGAGCAGGCAGCAGACCTAGGAACCCATTTTCAATTTTCAGTGCCATTTTCAATCCTTCTCTCAAACATTTTGAAGAAATATAAAAAAAAAAAAGTTTTCATAGCAGCCATGTTTGTGCATAGAAAGATATTGTTGTCAAATATCACACTTCTGCCCAGACAGTTAAGGTTTCTTCAATATTGTCTGTAAAAGATGTAAAAGAACAGACATTCAGACACTTGTGTAGGAAAAAGCCTCTTTACATAGTTGCTTAATTGCTACCCCTTACTTTTCTGATGTTTTAAGGCAAGTGAGAAAAGCAAAGAGTGTCATCTTGGTGTCACCAAGTAACCAGATGCTATCTACATGTCAAATGATTGTCTGGGAAAAATGCGGGAAAAAAAATCATTGTTCTGCTCTACCATAAGAAGTGTGAAAATTCAGGGTTTCTTACACACAATTGGAACTTTTTCTGGACTTGTGGACTTTGATCAGATAGGTCTGAGATTGAAAATTATTGGCAACAAGCACTGGGGTGGTTTTGTTGTGAAACTAAAGAGGAATGTGTGGAATAGCACCTCATGCCCATTGTTAAGTATGGTGTAGGATATGTGATGCTATGGGCCTGTTTAAAAAAATTTATTGGAAGCATTATTCTTGGCATCACGAACTCCTTCAAATACCAGGACATTTTAAATTAAAATCTGGTTGGGTCGACACTTAAGCAAGAATTGGGCAGCTATCGGGTCTTTCATCAACACAATAATCCACAGCATATGCCCAAATTACCATAACCCAGGAATGTACTGCCAGACACAAAATCAGTATTCTTACTTTACTAAGATCCTGTTAAATAATCATGTGGATATGTGAGATAATAAAAGAGGAGCCATCTTTCTGGTTGATCTAGAGAAAATTTGCAAAGATTAAATGTCAAAGATCCCTCTCTGTATACTCCAGGGTTATGAAAGGTTATAGAAGAAAACTAACTGCTGTCCTTTTGACAAGAAAAAGTTGTGAAAAGTATTAACAGGAAAGCTACCCGTATTTGTACCAATATGTAATTTTATAAAAGAAGAAAATTATTTCTTATGGTTTGGATTTTTCTAAATGTTAGATTGTGGAACTAAGAGTTCATTTTATTTTAAGGAATTTTACTTTGCAAGAAAAGTGTCCAACTTTGTACACTCAACCATATTTTCAGATGTAGTTTAGTTTTTTTGCTTTACTTTGTTGCATTGGTTCAGCTTCAAGTATTTAATGTAACTTATTTACTATAGAGCTGATAATAAATGAAGGATTGGAATTTCTTTTTTGATTATTTACAATGCTTTATCTTCTGTCGTTGTGCTGTTTTATTTTAGGTTTGCTTTCTTTAATGAGTAAGTCTTCCTTGTTTCCTTCTGTACCAGTCACAAAAATGAAGCAAATGCATTTGAAACAAATTGGAAAGCTATTTTAACAATGAAATGTAAAAATTTTAAACTCCAATTTACAGTACAGTTTTAACAGACATGTTACCTAATCCACAAGATTATTATATTATCCTCTTTGATATCTATGAATTCGTGTCTAAATACTCTTTTAATTACAACTCTAAATCTCTAAAATTTCTTGTAGAAGTCAATCCAAAACTTGCAGCCTTGAAAAAAGTTGTAGGAAAAGACATTACGTGTCAAAGTATAAGCGTACAAAGTCATCAGCTGGCAGACCTGTTGCTGTGCAGGCGCCTGGTCTCAGACAAGATTCAAATCAACGTTCACCGGCCTGTGAGCTGACACACATTAGGTTTTACTCCCTTCCTCACTGGTCTTGTCGGGTACATGTGTGCACACACATGCTTGATTGATGTGGGAAAATCATAGTAACGGCCCTGCTGAGCTCCTCTTCTTCCTTACCCAAACTATTTGTGTTTAGGGAGGGGCCTGGTGTACTGTATCACTGATCCTGTGGGAGTTGCCTTGAACAGGTATTCAGAGAAAGAAAAGACACAGCCTGGATGTATTTCCTGGTGTCGGCTGAGCATGACTTCAGGGACAAACTGCTGAAGATGGCTCAGCTTTGAGTGAAAACCACTATTGAAGAGAAAGAAGAAAATATTTTTGTGTGTTTCTATTTTTGAAATAGTCCAGCACAGACCTGACAGATCCTGGAATCTTTAGGAAAGCTCCCCTCTGAAGAGGAGAGGAGGTCAGATGGGGAGAGAGGAAAGTCCGGTAAGTGACTGAAAACAGCAAGTGCAGAAACGGCACTTAAATGGAGCAGAGAGTGAAGTGATTGTCAGACCTACAATTTTCTGAGGTTTTACACTGAGACGGGGAGGTTTTACACTGGCAGGTGTCATGTCTGATAATGAATCCCATGTAGCTGTGTGGAGCCGTTAGGAGACTTTAACCTGCTCTGACCTCAGACTCGCTGGTATTTGAACTTTGCAACACACAGTAAACCATTAATCACCCACTATAGTGTAAGAGTTACAAAGAGGGAACTGGGTGAGAGTTTTCATGCATGTGCAGATGTAATTTTAAAGATGGCAAGAGGTCTTACAATTTTGTTCAATTCTAGGGTTATACCTATAAATAGATTGTGAGGCTAGTTTGGATCCCATCACTGATGACTTTTAGAGTTATGCAGTTTGTTTATAAACAATGGTTTTGAAGCATTGTGTTCTGTTGTTAGTGCAAACACCATGTCCTTAGGCTGTACTTCATACATGTTGGTTTTTGGCTTCCCTATTTAATTTGCTGCATCAGGCTTTTTTAAATCAGATTAAGACAATGTTAACTGAAATATACATGGGTAATCTGACAAATATTATTGTAAGAAAGCTGTTACTTTTTCTGTCTACCGGTTGTTCCTAATACTCACATTTCATGTTGTTGAAATGGAGCTCAACTTTGGGCCTAAGACCACTCAAATTTAGAGGTAAATGTTCGTGTAACAAGAATAACTAGCCCCCATGTTTCAAAAGTTCAGTTCTTTCTTTGCTAAAACCTGCAAACTGTTAACGGCAAGTGTGTGAAGGGCAACAGGGATCAAACCATCAGTAATTCTGCTAAAATTATCCAAGGCAGGAATTCACAAATCTCTCATTGTTTTGCACCTTAACGAGATGCATCTAATGTGTGTTAAAGGCGGCAAGTGACAGCACTAATGTGACCAGATGCACTGTGGCGGCCTCAATGTGTGTTTTCCTTTACAATACTTCCAGCCCACAAGAAGAGGTGTAACACTATTTAGGGCTCAAGAGAATGTGAAAATGAGAAGTTTGGAGAAATCACAAACTATATTCTAAAGAATCTATATTTAGTCGATACTAATTCAGTCTAATGTCAATTAAGTGCAGATTCATAAAAAAATAGAATAGGCCTGTAGTTTAACCCTGATGAGGTAATAAGAACCTTTAGAGTTGTTAGCATCTAACGTGGTATTCTCACTGTGCTAGCAAATCATTTGTATCTTGTCTATAATGCTGTCATCAGGGCAGGCACACAAACAACAAAGTGGTGGAGACTGATGCTGTGCTTATAAATAACAACTGTAGTTTGCTGGGGTCTCTTTATATCTTTTCTGTGGTTGGGATAGTACACTTTTTCCTATAAAAGTACTGTGTATTTGAAATCTGCTCAAAGCAAGGATGTTGTTATGCGGGAATGGTTTTGTGCCTTTTATTAGATGAGTTTAGCTACTGATGCACTCAGAAGAAAATTTCAGAAAAACTTGCTTCTGGAACGTTCTGTAAGCAATTTCATTCTTTAAATATTCACCCATAGGTGGAATTGGATAAATAGGATATATACAAATAGGATATAATTTATATAGCAACTACGGCTTATAATTATTGCAAGACCTTACAGTGATGGCGAAAACATTCATACCCCTACACTGCAAAAAACGATTTTCAAGAAAGTAAAAATCCCTTGTTGTAGACATTTCTTCGTATTTTTTAAATATATTGTTATTGCAGTGTAGACCTTTTTCACATTTCGTCACATTCAAACCACAAGCTTCTATGTATAGACAGAATAATATAGCTGTGAAGTAAGTGGAATGAAAATTATACATGGTTTGAAAAATGTTTTATTATTAAAAATCTGAGAATAAGCCATGCATTTGTATTCTACCCCCTTTGCTCTGATATCCTGAAGAAAATCCATTGCCTTCCTTTCAGCAGTAATTTTTGAATGGAATTCACCTGTGTGTAATTCAATCTTAGTTTACATAAAGTTGTTCTGTGAAGGCCTCAGAGGTTGCATGAAGGGTACATTAGTGAACAAATAGCATCATTAAGGCCAAGGAGCACAGCATACAGACCAGAGATAAAGTTGTAAAGATGTTTGAGGCTGGGTTAGGAAATAAAACAATATTATAACTTTGAACATCTTAAAGAGCAGTATTTAATCCATCCATCCATTCATCCATTATCTATACCATCTATCCTAAGCAGGGTTGCTGGGGGGACTGGTGCCTATCTCCAGCAGTCATCTGGCGAGAGGCAACACAGAGACACAGGACAAACAACCATGCCTAAGGGAAATTTTAGAAATGAACCTAAGAATTAACCAATTGACCTAAAAGTCATGTTTTTGGACTGTGGGAAAGCCGATGTACCCGGAGGGAACCCACCCAGAGGGAGAACATGTAAATTCAATGCAGAAAGACCCCAGGTCAGGATCTGAACCCAGGACCGTCTTGCTGCAAGGCAACAGTGCTTCCAAATGCATCACTGTGCAGCCCACTATTCAATCCATCACCTGAAAATTGAGAGAGTATGGCAAAACTGTCAAGATATGACTGTCCACCCAAATGTAATGCCCAGTCATGGAGTCAAATAATAAGGGAAATAGCCAGGTGGCCCATGGTACCTCTGGAGAAGCTACAGAGATCCATAGCTCAGATCGGAAAATGTGTTGACTATTAGTCCCGCAGAGTGCAAATCTGGCCTTTGTGGAGGAGTGGGAAGATAATTGTGTTGAGAGGAATTCATAAAAAGTACTATTTAAGGTTTGCTATAAGGTTAAGAGGATACAGAAAACATGTAGATAAAGGTGTTCTTTTCAGATTAGATAAAAGTTGAGCTTTTGGGTTTACATATAAAGTGTTAGGTGTGGTAGAAAACTAATAGGCAACATTATGTTTTGATAATGTTTTTCAGGAAGACAAGAAATCTGGAAATAATTGATAGGAAGATGAAGAGTCCAAATAGGTAACTTGAGACTCGAGTTTCTAGTGGAGCTTCCCCTTCCAGAAGAACAACAACCAGAACACTCCAAGCTACAATAGAATTATTTAGATTAGAATGTATTGATGTGTTAGAATGGCCCCGTCAAAGTTCAGAGCCAAACGTTTCACTCTTCAGATGTATAAAACTGGTAGAGATATACTCAAAAAGACTTGTATTAAAGGTGGTTATACAAAGTACAGACTCATGTGGGCCAAATACAAAAGCATACCATACTTCTCAGCTTATTAGTAAAATAATAATACAGAAAATCTTGATAATCTTCCACTTAACTATTACGCTCTATTTAGTGTTGATCTATTACATAAGATCACAGTTAATACTTAACACTTTGTGTTTGTTTTTAACTAATGGTGGAAAATGTAAATAGGTATGTTCATATTAGCAGTTTATTGTATACATAATTAAAGCCATTGATGATTTACACAGACTTATTTTTCTGGTTTGGGTTCTCCCCCTGCTTACATGTTCAGTCTGCTGATGTTCATTAGAATATGTAGCTCAAATAAACTGTCAAAAAGGGTTTAACTCTAAAGATTAACATTTTCTCTGAAACAAAGATGAAAACCTTTTTTTATCACCATACAGCCTGTTGTTCTTTTTAATTCATTAGATTAGATCAAAACCCTCAATGCATGACAACATTTTTATGAGTCCCGATTAATCTACCCTTCTATTTGTGGTGACCAATACTAATGTAAAAAGGTGTGTAGATTTAACATATTTGTTAATTTCAGAGATTTGTCATGTCAGCATTTTAGAGCTTTGTGAACACATTGTGAAAGCCTTACGACACATTTTTCTCCCAGTTAAGGTCAAAGCAACGTATTCTTTTTTTTTTGAGGAAAACAGGACTGTATTTTATTCTGATCACACCAACATCACAACCAAGTTATGTTTGGGTCCAAACCAAACCAAAATGTCACTGTGAACATATTTCTGCTAAGTAAATACAAAAACACAGAGATAGAAACTGGATAACAACCAGCAGTTTGTTACAAGCTCCTACTGTGTGCTTGTTCTCTGATTGATATGACTTCTGCATTGTGCATATTGTCAGAGCAGTTTCTAGAAAGTGAAGTGACAACATGTTATTCTGACATCTGCTCTGATTTATGCGCACAGTTACAGCATAAATGCCTGCCTGTGTCAACTCGCTTTGACAGCGTAATTGTGAGCGCAGCTGATTCTGGTCCTGGTTCTGTAATTGCTATCCTTCACTGGCTGTGCCTCGGGTGAATGCAGTGAGCGGCTCCCTCAGGTGCTACTACTTTCTCTTCTTGTGACACACAGGTGACAATTTGAAGCACATTAGAGGGAATCAGCTGCCTGTAAAAATCAAGTCAGGAATAATGGTTGAGCAAATATAATGGGGAGCCATGCCACTTTTAGAGTGCAGGAAGGACTTTTGTATTTCAGCGGGGATGGACTTATTAGAGCCTTAATTTCCTTCCACTATCTCCTTGTTTGAAGACCACCGTGCATAATCACATTTTACCCTAAAGCAAAAATAAGTGTGGCTGCTTACTTTTTCACTGTTTCAAATCAAACTCATCTTTCAGTTGGCTGCTGATCTCACACAAAGTGCATTTCTCCATTGCTCCTCAGATTTATTAAAATATATTACAGACTTGCAGCGAGTTACTGAGAAAGGTACCTCAATTTTGCAGTGGCAGTCTATTTAGTGTCATAGTTTGCTTCAAAGTAGCTGTCAACGAAACCTCAGCTCATTAAAAAAAAAAACCTCAACAAATGTATCACTGCCTGCATGAGCTATACGCATCTCAGATGTAGAAACTCAAAGGTGAACCAGCATTGTTTTGTCATCTCCATATTCCGATTTTTGTACCACATCATTGCTGTGTCTTGCTGGCATGACAAAACAATACGTTTTTATTTTTAGGAAAAAGAATTTGCTACGAAATGCATTTGATTGGTTTTGAAGTCTGTAGGATGTCAGCATGGTGACAGGCATGCAGGCCGTCTGCATCGGATGAAATATCTATGGTAACATGGTTTCTGTCCTCTCTTTCCTAGCCCAGGCAATTAATGGGAAAATGCTTGTCTTTTTCAAAAAAGGTAATTTTGTTCTCTATATTAACCTAAACAGACCCCAAATATGTCTATTTATTAGACCAGATGCAAATAACTTGATATGATTAACCAAATTCTCTATGTCGCAAAATGCTTAATGGATCACCTGTCCATGTAAAATACTTTTATAACTTTTACTCCTGCTCTGTCTTAGGTGCTTTAGCATGCATCCAGCTGCCATTTATCTACATTTCTGAGCTAAAATATCCATTAATCTGACAGATTGGGTTGAAAACAAATGTTGATTTTTGTTAGTTTTTTGTTTTTTTTGCCAAAGCTGTTTTATCACAAACAGCTTTGTTATATGGGAACTCTATCACACCCAAGAAAGCTCTACACATACTGAAACAGCCTATATGATTACAACCTGATTATAGTGAACAAGTTTAATTAAATTGTGGCATGTTTTAATGCAGATTAAAACCAAAAGTAAATGTTACAAAAATAAAAAAAAGATAAGTGATAACAGCTCTTATCTGTACATCTCTGAAAAAAACTACTAGCTCCTACTCCACAAATTCCCCCACCTGCTCATAAAACATTGCAATGGAGATATATTTTTCTTTTAAAATACAATGAATTGGCTATCTTCTTACTTCTGATCAAATATGTCCAAAGTAAAGCACTGCTTTCATCTAGCAGTAAAGTACCAAGTCATTAACCCCCAAACTCGGCGTACACATTATTAATTATCTCAGAAAATGGGCAAATAGTGCAAATTTGTGCAATTACAATCTTATCCCCTTGTGTTTTTTCTAATTTCCCACCTGAATGCCTGCTAACCGAAAATACTGGAAGATAAATTGCATGAAACTCGAAGAGGCTTATTGAAAGCGAAAGCTAGTAAGTTACTTTTTCATCATTGTGGCAAAAATGATTTTTACTAATTTGGAGTGTCTGACTCCTTGAGTATTTTAATGGTTTCATCCATGCACAAGTCACTCTCTAAAATGCTCGGAATAGTGAGTGGAATTTATATTTATTTAGAATAGTATGAGTACAGTCATGTTTATGTAATAACTCTGAAAGGTATGTACATAAAGCTCACCAGACAAAACATAGTACAATACTGAGTTCAACAAGACAGGATATGATTTGTTAATATATTTTTGATTGCAGAAAATTCAGAGTTTTTGTTTTCTTCACAATTTAAAATCTGTGTTTTAGAGAATATGTAATCCATGTTGAAAAATCGAGTCCAAGTTTAATTGGTTTATTGCAGATGTTAGATATAAGGTGTTTCTAATGAAACAAAAACATTTATTTTATAAAAGGTCCCACTTTGTGTTTTCACAAATAAAATACAGGGGTTTATGAATTTTTAACTTTGAACTTTTGAACTTGATCTAAAATAATCCGGCTCAGGTTTAATCATTCTTTTAGAATTTGAACAAGCGATAATGAAATGTGTAGAGGCATTATGACTAATAAATTTTAAAAAGAGAAAATCATAAGAAAAGAAGAAAACTTGTCCCCTACAAAACTACAGCTTATGCTCTCCTTGTTTAACCATTTTTGGTAATGTAATCATTTTGGGTTTGCAGGAACAATATCATTTTCCAGTAGCAACATCTCATTAATTTTTGAAAGTATTTAAAAATATCAAAACTTTTCTCTATGATTTAGGAGACACACTCCCAATTATCTTGTTTTCTATCCATACATCTATCCCTACTGACCCCGACTGTGTCTCCTCCAGTTTCATGGAAAACTCTCTCGCTAATCTCCGTGACTGAGATATCCTGAAAGCTATCCTGAATATCTGTCCATCTGCACCCTCAGAAAGACAGTAATCTCATTGTTTGCAGTTTTCACTTCAGAGATAGCAGAAAGCCTGTAAAGCGAGCACACTGTTCTGATGGATTGCTGTCAGTTTGCTGCAAGTATAGCCTGTGAAAATAAGAGAGCTCCTTATGCAACTCTGTAAAAAGGGCACACAGATGAAGCCAACTTTAAATATCTTTTAATCAAATGAGACTTTTTGAAGTAAAAAAACCTAATCTGATGATTTTCATTTATAGTGCGGCAACCACATGTTTTTAGGTGATTATTTGTATTTCAAGTTCTGGACAGAGTTTTGCTGATGATAGGAAACTATTTTAATCAAATGGACACATATTGTGGTGGAATGTAGCTACAAGTAAAGACCACCTTTCTCTTTGATCTGTTTTTTTGTTGTTGCCCACTGTTCAGCTTTGTTCTAAGCTGTACTCCTACACAAGTTCAGCCCCCATTACTCCAAGGAGCTGAAGCATGAAATAGGCTTGCCAGTATGTGGATGTCAGATTTTGAAACTTTAAGACAGGGAGAGCTTGATCAACACTGACTGGCCAGAAGGAAAGAGATCCACCATGGACTGACACTGCTATTTAAACATGCCTGAATTCAGATTTTACTTTAATGTTTAAAACAAACAAAAAAATTGCTTGTGCTTGGGTGATTTATGTAGAGTGAAAAAATCTTCATGTGTAAGCATGAAACAAGAGGATATATATATATATATATATATATATATATATATATATATATATATATATATATATATATATATATATATATATATATATATATATATATATATATATATATATATATATTAGAGCTGTCAAAATTAACGTGCTAACGGTGGTCAATTAATTTGTAGAATTAACACGATACATTTTTTTAAAGCAATCACCGCATGCACAGAATGACCAGCCCTGTTTATCCAACCATTCAACTCACGCTGATTTCAGTGCTCGCTTGGTATGTAAACAGCATGGCAGACCCATACTGGGTCCGTGGTTCCATGTGAACATCTCTTCTCAATCGCAGTAGTAGGGTAGGGATTATCAGTCTATGTCACTCCGTGCTTTGCTGAACGTGTATTCTGCAGAAAGAGATGCAATTATGTCTTGTTACTGTTGGTCGCTTTGATTAAAAACAACATATGTGCATTCCATCGACTCGCCCCTTTCAAGGCAAACGAAAAAAGTCGTTGGTTACAAGCAGTCATAAGAAGTGATTGGAACAAGCAGATGATTAAAAATGCAACAATCTGCAGCCATAACTTCACATCAGGTAAGCCTTGGCTAACAAACAAGCTAACATAGCTAACCAAGATGGCACCTGCAAAGATAACTGCAAATAATAACAGGGGAGAACCAGGGAGAAATGTAAAGGTTCTGTGTCACGCCATTTGCGCATGCATAGCAGTGTTGATAAACAAATAATCTCTCTATTATTTAGAAAGCTTCAGTTAAAAAATATTGTATTAATCCAGAGGGAAATTGAGTGTTGTTGTAGCTCATACTATTTAATTCTTCAAGGAGCTGTTGCAGATCATTGTGGCTGTGGGCAGGAAGGATTTCATGTCGCAGTCTGTGTTGCAGCGAAACTGAAGAAAACTGACTGAAATCACTCTGTTGTTGTAGGATATAGTCCCATGAAAAGAATGCTCAGGGTTGTCCAAAATTATTAGGAAATTGTCAGGTTTACATTCATAAAATGTTAACCAGTTAGTTTCTCTTTTATATATATACTTATATATTAGACACGAGCTGTGCAGCTCAGCAAGGTCCACCCAAATGTGGCTGTCTAACCAATGAGAGAGCTGGTTACATTCAAGGAGCAGCTGTGATTGGCTGAACTTAGTTTTCAGTGTGCTCAGGGACCAGGAGGGTCACTCGAATGCTAAAAGGAGAGGATAAACCATTTAGGAAATGCAATTGCAAAAAGGATTTGAAAATGAGAGCCGGAAAGAGAAAACGGATGTAGAAAAGGGAATAACTTTTTAAATGTATGAAAAGGAAAGATATTTACAATCTCATTTATTGTGTTATTTAATTCTCCATTTTGAAATAGGATTTGAAAAACATTTTCAAATCACAGTATTTAATAATCAAATAATAAATACAATTTGCAATTCCTCTTTAGTATTTCAATTTAAAATGTGTAATTACAAAAGGCTTTTCAAATTTGTCTTTTTTTTTGTATGGATTAATTGTTGAATTTGAAGTTATATTTAGCAATCTATATTTTTAATTCACAACTAAACACTCATAGTCAAAATGCTATATTGCTTTTCCAATGACCCCCGTTGTCCTCCATACATATCAGGTTTGAAAATTGCTGAAAAATTAAGTGTTAAGGGATGTGGGGGGGAAGAGAGCTAGATTGCGTTAACACTACCTTGGTATTCCAACTCCAGCTCACTATGGAGGCGTGGCCGAGACTCGGCTTGTTTTATACCCCACAGTGGCAGGATGGCTGTTGTCAGCCATCACCGGCTGATCAAAAACAGACAAGTTCATTCAGCTCTCATGGAATAAATTGAATGTCCCGGTTCATGAACTATTATGGTACTTAACATAATAAATCTGACTAGGCTTTATTTTTTTATTTCTAAGATTTCTTAAATGTGAAAGAACGAAGAGTCACAAACTGCAAGTGAAATTAGGTTGAGTCATGAAGTCCAAGAGAAAAAAATACTGAATGCTGTAGTTTTTCTGTAGGTTTTTGAGAGTTTTGCACAGTAAAGTGTTTTTTTTTCTGATGGCATGGCTTTTGACAACAGCAAGGGAATAGGCTACATTCTACAGACTGAACGTTGGTCTTTGCAAAAATATGAAAACAAGACTGACTTCACCAATAATAATCAGTTTTATAGTTTCAGCACATTTCACATAAAAGCTTCTATTTCTGTGGAGATATTCTTTCAGAAAGGAGGCAAAGGTGACCTGCTCCATTTTTATGTGATGCTATTAGTTTCACATCTAATCCTGCACGCATAATTCAGATTAAAACAACCAAATATATTTCAAATACCCTTAATCTCAAATGAGATAGCAAGTCATTAATAAAGCTAAGTCTCACTCTCCCTACATCACTCAAGCTCAAAATTGTTATAAGCCATTGATAACAAATGAATCAGTGGCAGATGACGGAAGTGATGTCTAAATTCTGACGGATGAAAGCAGCCTCTAGCCTCTGCTTGGTCTGGCTGTGCATTGCTTTGGATTAGCCAGTCAATCGTCATGTGCAGAACAATCTCAGTTCATTGTCTGAGGAGATGACGAGGTGCGGGTTGATAAGCAGCGAGGAAAAACGAAAAAACAAAAAAAGTATCTTGCCTTTGGACACTCCATCATACAAATCAGACTAATATTATGTATTTACGGAGAAAGCTATGAAGACAGATTGGTATTCAGGATAACACAAAAGCAGGGTTAGATTGTGATTTACTGATGAAAGCAACAGTAATGAGTGCAGGCCTCAAGTCTCTGTGATGTTTACCCCCATATAAACCCATGATTGCTCTAATGTTTAGAGACTGAAAATATGAAAAAGTGAAATAAATGAGTTGTGTGTAATTGGTAAGTGAATGAAATCAAGAGATGCACCGAAAAAGCTACTTAGTCACATTGATAACAACACTCTGTGTGGTGGTGTTACTGAGTTAAGAAGGAGCAAATATATTTTTAGTATCAGTTAGTTGATAATAAAGAGCAACTCACCCCCAAATCAACTTTCACTTGCTGATAAGTAGCTATGTTAAAAATAACCACCTGACAGGCATTGTGCGGCAACAAGTGAGGGGTGATAAGATCCGTGACACTAACATAGAACCAGAGAAAACAACAATAAGACAAGGCATCCACTGCCCCTATGCCAAACAAAAATGTATCAACAGCCTGCACAGTAACATGTATACTCCACCAAGGTCCGACCACACAAAGCTGAGGTTTTTGGGTTGCAGGAGTAGGCCTAATACCATAGGAAAGCAATGTTTTTTTTTCTTTTTTAGAGCAATGGTTTTAATCATTTGGCTGATCTCTGAATTAAAAGTGATTGGGATGATAATTATCTACACTTTACTTAGTAGGAAAGTGTAAAGGTATTATGGTTTGTAAGGCTAATAATTTGGAAGAGAGACTGATCTATAAGTAATATCTTTTTTCTTGCTGACTGAGCCCAGCTAATGTTTTTATGTCCGTAATAAACAATGTTTAATCATTATTCCAACATGCATTTATACATTTGAATGGGTATATAGTAAGTGGGTATGTACGAGTATGGTTCAAACTCAGCAAGACGTGATTTCACATTTACTTGTAGCTTTCAAGCTTTGTGTGTTAATACACAGTGGGGCAAAAAAGTAGTTGGCAGGTACCAATTTGTGCAAGTTGTCCCATTTAAAAAGATGAGAGAGGTTTGTAATTTTCATCATAGGTACACTTCAGCTGCGAGAGACATAATATAAAATTAAAGTCCTGAAAATCACACTGTATGATTTTTAAAGTATTTATTTGTATAATGGTGCAGAAAATAAGTATTTAGCACCAACAAACACGACATAATTATGGCCCTCACAGACCTGATACTTCTTCTTTAAGAAGCTCTTCTATTCTCCACTCATTACCTGTATTAATGGCACATGTTTAAACTCGTCTGTATAAAAAGACACCTGACCACACCTTCAAACAGTCAGAATCCAAGTTTCACCATACCCAAGACCAGAGAGCTGTCTAAGGACACCTGGAACAAGCTTGTACACCTGCACAAGACTGGGATGAGCCAATCTACAATAGCAAGCAGCTTGGTGAGAAGAGTTCAACTGTTGGAAGAATTATTCAAAAGTGGAATACATACGAGATCACTAACAATCTCCCCCGACCTGGTGCACCATGCAAGAGGTCACCTCGAGGGTACACATGATCTTGAGAAGGGTGAGAAAATAGCCCAGCACTACATGGGGGAACTGGTCAATTACCTGAAGAGAGCTGAGCCCACAGTACCAAAGGTTACTTTTAGTAATACAATACGTCATCATGGATTAAAATCCTGCTATCCTTTCTGCTTAAGCCAGTACTTGTCTACGCCCGTCTAAAGTTTGCCAGAAACCATCTGGATGATCCAAAGGAGGATTGGGAGAATGCCATGTGGTAAGATGAGATCAAATAGATACTCTTTGGTATAAACGCCATTTGCCATGTTTGGAGGGGGAAGAATGCTGAGTTGCATTCCAAGAACACCATACCACTGTGAAGCATGGGGGTGCTTAGTGGCTTCTCTTCTGCATAGGGGACATGAATATTGATCCATATTAAAGAAAGAATCAATGGTCCCATGTAAAGTGAGATTTTTGGCAAAAATCTCCTTCCATCAGTGAGAGCATTAAAGCTGAAACATGGCTGGATCTTCTAGCATGAGAGTGATCCCAAACACACAGCCTGAGCAACGAAGGAGTGGCCTAGCCAGTCTCCAGCCCTCAGTACAGAAGAAAATCCCTGAATGGAGTTGAAAGTTCATATTGCCCAGTGACAGCCCCAAAACATCACAGCTCTAGAAAATATCTGCCAGGAAGAATGTGTGAAGAACGTGGAACAACTTACACAATCAGTGCCTGCTAAATACCTTTTTTGCCCCACTGTAAGTGACACGAGTTTATAATTATAATTTAAAAAAATATTTGAAAACATTATTAAACGTAACTGAAAAAAATAGCGTACTCTGAAATATATCTGCCAATACCGAGTCCCGATCCAGTCCTTCCGCAGTGCATTAAAATAATAAAAAGATAAAGGACAATACATCCAAGTTCTCCTTTTTAAGGTTTTTAAATGTATATATATGATGATGCACCGCGTGAGATTCGCTAAAGTGTTGCATATGCAACGTGTGACACGTAAAAAGAACTTGAGTTGACCGATTGTACAGTAAAGCTTAGCAGTGACATTGGACAAATAGACAAACTCCATACGTCTGTGTGGTAATCCCAAAAGCAGGCACCTTTGATAAAAGAACTAGCAGGTCGTCACGTAGCTTGTTGTGAATGGCCAGCAGAGCTGTGTCTGTAAAGTGGTGATGAGAAGGAATCTCATATCAGCTGCTCCAGGAGACTGCAAAATCCGACGTTTACAACCACGAACAGCCGCTCGTCATCCGGTATGATCAGTCTGGCTGTCTTGGTTATGATCTTTTTGACGTTTTCGCTGTCCTTAGGGAATTTCTCCTTGTTTTTTTAACGTACCTTTGGTGTCGGCTGGCTCAGTGTTTTGTCAGGGTGCTGTATCAGATTCTCATTGTTGAATGCAGCTCAGTCTTTTCCACCAAGTGAAATGCCCAATTTTGCATATATATTTAATATAGTAATATAGTATAGTATAGTATAGTATAGTATAGTATAGTATAGTATAGTATAGTAAGTAAAAGATTATATGATATAAGTATATATACAGTGGCTTGCAAAAGTATTCGGCCCCCTTGAACTTTTCCACATTTTGTCACATTACAGCCACAAACATTAATCAATTTTGTTGGAATTCCACGTGAAAGACCAATGCAAAGTGGTGTACACGTGAGAAGTGGAATGAAAATCATACATGATTCCAATTTTTTTTTACAAATAAATAACTGAAAAGTGGGGTGTGCTTAATTATTCAGCCCCCTTTGGTCTGAGTGCAGTCAGTTGCCCATAGACATTGCCTGATGAGTACTAATGACTAAATAGAGTGCACCTGTGTGTAATCTAATGTCAGTACAAATACAGCTGCCCTGTGACGGCCTCAGAGGTTGTCTAAGAGAATGTTGGGAGCAACAACACCATGAAGTCCAAAGAACACACCAGACAGGTCAGGGATAAAGTTATTGAGAAATTTAAAGCAGGCTTAGGCTACAAAAAGATTTCCCAAGCCTTGAACATCCCACGGAGCACTGTTCAAGCGATCATTCAGAAATGGAAGGAGTATGGCACAACTGTAAACCTACCAAGACAAGGCCGTCCACCTAAACTCACAGGCTGAACAAGGAGAGCGCTGATCAGAAATGCAGCCAAGAGGCCCATGGTGACTCTGGACGAGCTGCAGAGATCTACAGCTCAGGTGGGGGAATCTGTCCATAGGACAACTGTTAGTCGTGCACTGCACAAAGTTGGCCTTTATGGAAGAGTGGCAAGAAGAAAGCTATTGTTGAAAGAAAACCATAAGAAGTCCCATTTGCTGTTTGACACAAGCCATGTGGGGGACATGGACAAAATGGAAAACGCTATGTATGGCGGAAAACTAACACTGCACATCACTCTGAGCACACCATCCCCACTGTCAAATATGGTGGTGGCAGCATCATGCTCTGGGGGTGCTTCTCTTCAGCAGGGACAGGGAAGCTGGTTAGAGTTGATGGGAAGATGGATGGAGCCAAATACAGGGCAATCTTGGAAGAAAACCTCTTGGAGTCTGCAAAAGACTTGAGACTGGGGCGGAGGTTCACCTTCCAGCAGGACAACAACCCTAAACATAAAGCCAGGGCAACAATGGAATGGTTTAAAACAAAACATATCCATGTGTTAGAATGGCCCAGTCAAAGTCCAGATCGAAATCCAATCGAGAATCTGTGGCAAGATCTGAAAACTGATGTTCACAAACACTGTCCATCTAATCTGACTGATCTGGAGCTGTTTTGCAAAGAAGAATGGGCAAGAATTTCAGTCTCTAGATGTGCAAAGCTGGTAGAGACATACCCTAAAAGACTGGCTGCTGGAATTGCAGCAAAAGGTGGTTCTGCAAAGTATTGACTCAGGGGGCTGAATAATTACGCACACCCCACTTTTCAGTTATTTATTTGTAAAAAATATTTGGAATCATGTATGATTTTCGTTCCACTTCTCACGTGTACACCACTTTGTATTGGTCTTTCACGTGGAATTCCAATAAAATAGATTCATGTTTGTGGCTGAAATGTGACAAAATGTGGAAAAGTTCAAGGGGGCCGAATACTTTTGCAAGCCACTGTAGGTATTTTAAGCTGAACAGCCTTCGCTGTTCAGCTTAAAATACAGCCTTCGCTGTTCAGCTTAAAATACTTCCAAACTGCTGACATTTTCGTTCTAGTGAGGCAACACGTTTGCCCTGCATTAGCCTACTAGATAGCAGCTCACTATTGTGTGTTGTCTCAATTCCCCGCCCCCTCTGCCGTAAATTGTGTGACGTTACAGTGTTGTTGTTGTCCATGCAATAGCGAATACTGATGTAGTGGAACTTGTAGAAATTAAAACTAAGCCACTCTCAATCAGTTTGACAAGCTCTGTCTCAGGATGAATTTACAACGCCATGCTTGTTTTATGAGGTTATATCCAATCATTTTCGCGCTACTCCACCCGATTCCGATCTTTTAAAAATCACGTGATCAGGCCCGATTTCTGTTCAAATGATCGGATCGGAACATCTCTCTCTCTCTCTCTCTCTCTCTCTCTCTCTCTCTCTCTCTCTCTCTCTCTCTCTCTCTCTCTCTCTCTCTCTCTCTATATATATATATATATATATATATATATATATATATATATATATATATATATATATATATATATATATATATATATATATCTATATATATGTGCGTGTGTGTGTGTAATATGTAAGATCCAATATGTAAGAATTTTACATTGCAATAATCACCCAACAGTCTAATGTCTCAATCATTTTGGATGGAAGGTTACATTTAAACAGATTTCCTTCTCAGTCGACTGTGTGATTGTTTCAAGTTTTTTTCATTTAAAAAAGGCCACAGAGGGATGTAATCATTGTTTACAATATCTGTCCCATCTCCATACTCCTGGTTCCAGAGCCAATCACATGTGAGCCAGGAAAGTTGCCAAGTCTTCTACACATACACTGCACTCCGCCATTAGTAATTCGACATCGACCAGTCTAGAGTCTAACGTTGAGCTAACAATGCTAGCAGTTAAATTAGAGAAAAAAAAACCCTTCAGATCTAAAAATATCTCAAGCTACTTTTTTCAATTACCAACAACTCGATATTGCAGCGAAATGTGTTTATCTACTTATCAAAGTATTGTGTATTACTGGTCTTTACCCATCATCTTTAATTTTCTTGCGCTGATTTGTAACTGGCAACCCGGCATGAGACTCACAAAGGGGGAGGGGGAGTGGCTGAAAGTGGACTCTTTTGTTTTTCTTCATGGACTACAGTATTTCAATTTAACCACAATATGTCATTCTTACATAATGCACATTTAATACTAGGATGCCTTGGTGTTTGTTATATAAGGACCAAAATCATAAGGAATGGTAGATTAGGATTACAAGGGATTATTATTGTAAATCATTATCATACTTTTTAATACCCTCATTATTTTATTTTTGAACCATGGATAAAAGTGGTCTTTTGGCAGCAGGTAAAAGGACACATGGCTTTATAGCATTCCATAAACTCTTTGATTTCTATTTCTTCTTGGATCACACAGTCCCAATCAAGTCACGTGTATTTTAAAATCGATAACTGTTTATTTCAAGTCCACACAAAGGGTTGCTGGAGAGGTTAAGCTATTACCCCGTGTGGAACGCAATGTGTCTGAATAGATTTCAGACAATGCTTTTGAAAAGAGTTATTTCAGCAGGGATGGGACTCAGTTGCTGAGTCCAAAACAAATAACAGGATGTGAGTTGTTGCCTCCTATCATGAAAGCACTTGCCACTCGCAGTCTTGACCCCAACTGCTCTCATATGCCCTTTTTCTTATTTCACACATTCCTGAATTGGGCTGTACTTCTGTCCTGCCTCAGCTTTGGCACAATGCATGCTGCATTCAGGCTACACACTTACTTAAGCACACCCTCATTCTTTGGAAAAGGAAATATGTTTGAAGCATATGAAACTTTTAGGTGTAACAAAATAACATAGATATTTCTGGAATGAATTTATGTTGCCTTGCTAAAGTATTCAAATCTCTTGAACAGTTCTACATTTTGTCAACCTTACAACCATCAGCTCTGACGTACTTCATTGGGATTTTGATCCAGTTCCACTGGCTGTCTTGAAGAACTGCACTGTTTGGTTGCATCCAACTTTCCTATCCTCCACAGCATAATGCTGCCACCACCATGTGAAAGTGATGTGTTTAGGTGGACAGAATTTGTATGTAGGCTAAGAAGCTTAGTTTTGGTCCCATATTATCTGAGCTCTTTCTTCCATGTGTATGATGTGTTTGTTTACATGGCTTTTGGTAAAGTCTTTTCAGCTTTATGTCAACATTTGCTTTCTTCTTGCTCTCTTCATGCTTACTGATTTTCTCCTGTGAGCTGCACCCCATTGGAACTACTCTAGAGCTACTATGATCTTTCTCCTATTAATGCCCTTCTTGCCCAGTTTAGGTGGACAGTCGTGTCTTTGTATGTTTGGAGTTTGTAGGTTTGCAGCTATTTATACTGGTGATAGATTTAACAGTCCTCCATGAGTAAGTTAAAGCTGTGTGTTCCTTGGTCTTCATGATACTGCTCTTTGTTTAAAAAAAAATAAAAAAAGTTTTTTGGGGCCTTTATTAGAAAGTGTATGGGGGAGAGAAGTGGGAGAAGACGTGCAGTAAAGACAGGATTCGAACCGGGACAACCGTGTCGAGGACTGAGGCCTCTGTACTCCTGCACTAACCACTACACTACGCGACGCCCTTTCATGATGCTGTTTGTTCACTAATATTCTTTAGCAAACCTCAGATGCCTGCGCGGAACAGCTGGATTTATACTCACATTTATACACACCATTGTACAACTTAGCAATGCTGTGGCATGCATTTTAGACTTTTAACTGTTTTCTTTGTAAAACATTAGAATATCATGCATTTTTCCAGACAAAATATGAATAGGTTCAAGGGATGTGACTGCTAGCAAGCTGCTGTATTTTACTGCTGTTTTAATTGTCCAGCAGTGAAGACTTAATATTGTCCATGTGACAGTAAAAAACATATTTCATTCAAAATTCTTTCCTGATATAAAAGTAATGGCTTGCATTTATATAGCACCTTTCAAGTACCTCAAAGCACTTTATTCATTCATTCACAAACTGTTGGAAGCAAGCTATGACTGTAGCCACAGCTGCCCTGGGGCAGACTGACAGAAGTGAGGCTGTCATATTGCACCGTCAGCCCCTCTGTAGGCGGGTAGGTTAAGTGTCTTGCCCAAGGACACAACAATATGTAGCAGGCGGAAGCAGGAACCCATGATTTTTGGTTGCAGGCTGAAAACTCTACCACTGAGCAACAGCGGCCCATATGTTCAATCATGTTTAAGGAGTCTGCACCACCACCACTTGTGGCTACAATTGACATTGCTGGTAGGTCTGTGGACATGTGGGCCCTCCTATACAAGATGGCTGCATAAGTTTCTGTGGAAACAATAAGGCCATTAATTGATTTTGTCACCAGTAGCAGACAAAAATTGAACTCCATCCTGTCTTTCCCTCCCACTCCCAAAAAAGACTGAAAAGCAATCTAAAAATGACCCCCCTCTAGACACTTACTGTCGTTCTCCATCAATTTTCCACCTCCACTGCTGTTGCATCCAAGTCCAATTTCAGCTGCCTCGTGGCCAATGAAATCTCTGACAGATTGCTGGACCTTTGTGCCACTTTCGTTTCCAAGTCCGGTTGTTTTTTTCACATGTGGGAGAGGAGGAACCTCGGGTTTCAGGAACAGCATAAGACGAGAATTTGTGGGGGACAGGATGACATAAGGACGAAGACAGACCTAATAATGACACACTGTGAGAACCTAAAAAATAGGCACCCAAAAGAAGTTCCTGGGAAAAACTTGGGTCATCAAAAAATAAAATAAAATAACATTTTGTGAATTAAAATTTTGTGTGGCAAAAGTAGAATCTGGTCTTTACAATTTTGTTTGATGTATAATGTCTTTAATTGCACTGTTTACTTCTCTTCATGAAGAGAGAAGGATGAGTTGTGTGTCCCTGGAGAAGCACTGATATTTTTTGAGTAATTTTCCAACAATTTCCCACCATCCCAAAACTGTCACATAACCGATGCGGGATTATTTAGGACAGTTTTAGCCATTTTGCTTAAATCATACAAATAGGAAACGACACTGATCAGATTCGTAATTCACTGGTTCCAATTGCACGTCAGCTGATTTATGGCTGCTATTATGCAAATGCACACACTTAGACAGCCGTTTAGATCTGTGGCCGAGAAAGAAGGTTCTATTTACTGTTTCAGTGAATCTTATTAACTGGAGTCATTTTGGGGATTGGAGAAGAATGGGAGCAGACTTGAAGATAAATCACAAAATGTACATAATTCATGGATCTTTTTATAAATAGTCCTCATTAGCTTCAGTCTATTACCTTTCAGTACTCATCATAAGAAATGTCAAGGAATACAAAGATAGATATTAAAAAGCATTGACAAATTTCTGTATTTTCCTTTAAAATATAGTTCTACCATTTTGTATGTCCAGAGGTGACAGTAAACACATGGAGACAACTCTGTAGCATCCAGTGCAAGATGGCTTCTTAGTAGTAATATGAGGGTGAACAACCCAATAGCCATCGAGATAGTCTGAAGAGCTTATTAATAAGTCTTCAGTTTTCTAAATCAGTAATACATTTTCATGTGGTCTCAGCCTATACATGATTGTTTAGGTCAGTCTGTACCCAAAAAACAGACTCAGCAAAATTGATTATCAGTTTAATTTTTGAAACTTTTGGTACACACAATTGTGTGTTGTTTTTTTTAAGTGGCTAGAGTGACTTTTCTGTAATAATCAATAAAAATTCCATCCAATATAGTTTGTCAACTATGAAACATGCCTGCGTCAAGCTTTAGCTGTTTTGCTATAAATCTTTACTTTTCAAGATTTAATTGAACTCAGAATTATTTTTAAGTAAATCTATTTTGCCATGGAAATTCATACTTATTTACCCTGCAGTGTCATTGTTGTCAGTGTACATTTGTTAGTGATAAAGATACACAACTGGGTAGTATATTTAATGACACTAATAATTTGGTTTACTACCACTTAGCAACACTAAGAGTATTAAAATGTTATGTACAATTTTAGTTGATCCTGAAGTATGAACAAATTAGATAAAAAGACACAGTGACATGGTAAGATGCTGAAAAGTTTGACAGTAGCTTTTGAAAAGTAGTGCATGCATAAATATGAAATAAAAAAAGAGAGTTCTGCTTGTGCATCTCATTTTATCAACACTGAGATACAAATAAAATAAAAAATATGACCCTGCAATTTATAATCTGGTAAAAAATAGGGATGTACTCACTTCACTGTGCATGAACAAGACTTTTTAAATGCAAGTTTATTCATCTCCCCTGTGTTTATTTGTTGCATACTCTAGGATGTTGGCTTCCATGGGAACGGACACCCCTGCAGATGACAGTATAAAACGCATTTAATTTTTGAAACCTCTGGTAATGGAATGAAAACCAGAAAAAGAACCCTAAAAGGATTAGTCTAAAATTAAAAAGGCAACATCACATTTTCTTCTGCTTTTTTTCCTTCGCAAAGCTGTCCTGAATATTTCTTCTAATGTGCATGATTTTGTTTTTTCCTTAACAATTGTATTTAATTAGCCCTCTTTAGTCATTTTTGAAGTAATTTGTAAAGAATGTTCATTACTGAAAACCGTATTGGCTCTTTCATACATCTATATAGCTACAGAACTTACAGTTAGTACGTGCCTGATATTATAATTTACTTTAAAATCTAGTGAAAGGTTTTGATTTGAGGTGTTAGTGGCCATCTGTCTGCATTTCTTGGCAGGTTTTGAAAAGGATTTTGTTGTGACTGAATCTTTTCAAAACAGAAATGGTAACTGTCTGTTTAAAGGCTAAAAAAATGTCTCACTGAACAAGTAGGCAACAGATGGTGGTGGCTCATCTATAAAAGCAGCGTTTGACCTCTACCAAGGTTTTTATCCTTGAAACCTGGTGTTGGCAATAAGCTCATCTGAAACTAAAAGACAACCTTGTTTTGTCAAACTACATGCTTAGTACTCACAGTCATGCACAGTAACAATTGTTTATGCACTCTTTGTGTTTTTTTTTGTATAAGCAGAAAAAATAGGGGCAGAAAGGTTAAGCTGGCCTTTGAGTGCAGCTAAAACAAAAGATTTTTGAGACGTGTGGTATGTGCACGCTCTTGAGCATAAAATATGTTTCTGTTTCAATAGCATTTGATTTTACAGTTTATATGAGTCATTACTAGAAAACTCGAGGTCATTATACCTGTACTTGGAAGGAAAATGTTTTTCTACACCCTTTAAAGGAGTCATAGGGTATCCAAGGTAACCTTGGATACCCACGCTCTATATAGTCTTTCAGGCCCTTCTAAAAAAGAAAAGTGGGAAAAAAGTGGAAAAAAATGAACCTTATTGCTGAAGGCATTATTGTCTCGCGAGATTTGATGCGATATTTTGGCTGTCATGGACGGTCATTGTAATACTGCAAATGAGGGGCTCTTTGATTGGTGGCATTCTAGGTCATTACCCATGTAATGTAATTCAGCCATTACCCATGTTGCCCTCGAAGCTACTACTCCCACTAGCATACAATAGCCATATTAGCAGTTAGCTGCTGTTTGTTTCACTCAGTAGAGCAAGTCTCTGATTGTTGGAATGGCCCCTTTTTCCAGGAGCTCAAGTTCGTACTTCGAGTCGGAATTCAGTAATGGCGGGCTTCCTGCAGCACAGGTCTGCACAGTATGGTACAGTATATATTCTGCCGACTTGACGTCAAGTATTTTAGTGCGCGTGCACTGGTTGACGAATCCAAGGGTAAACAAACGCTATCGGCTTCCCGGCCAGTGTATAATCGTTAGAATAATGGCTTGGATTTATTTTGCGCTTTTTGAGACCCTCAAAGCGCTTTCCAACAACTCCATTATTCATTCACTCTCACACGGGTAGGTGAAGTGTCTTGCCCACAAGGACACAACGACATGTAGCAGGTGGAAGCTGGAATTGAACCCACGATTTCTGGATCGCAGGCCTACAACTATACCACTGAACTACAGCCGCCTTAGGCAATCATAACATACATTTTTTCTCGTGGAAAAGTGAAAATTACAAGTCATGACTCTTTTAACTTTTACAAATAAGTGGCAAACATTTTTTACCACAACTTGAAAATTGAAGGGAATAAAATAACTATGGTAAAAGAAAAAAGAGCTTTTTAGGGAATATTGAAGGCTATATTGAAGGTCCTGTTGGCTTCATCGGAGCGTGATCTACAGCTTTCGCTGGAGCTGTTCGCAGCCGAGTGTGAAGCGGCTGGGATGAGAATCAGCACCTCCAAATCCGAGGCCATGGTCTTGAGCCGGAAAAGGGTGGGGTGCCTCCTCCGGGTCAGGGATGGGGTCCTTCCCCAAGTGGAGGAGTTTAAGTATCTGGGGGTCTTGTTCACGAATGAGGGAAAAATGGAGCGGGAGATCGATAGACGGATTGGTGGGGCATCTGCAGTTATGCGGGCGCTCTACCGGTCTGTCGTGGTGAAGAGAGAGCTGAGCCAAAAGGCGAAGCTCTCGATTTACCGGTCGATCTACGTTCCTACCCTCATCTATGGTCACGAACTCTGGGTGGTGACCGAAAGAACGAGATCACGGATACAAGCGGCTGAAATGAGTTTCCTCCGCAGAGTGTCTGGGCTCTCCCTTAGAGATAGGGTGAGAAGCTCAGTCATCCGGAGGGGGCTCAGAGTAGAGCCGCTGCTTCTCCACATCGAGAGGAGTCAGTTGAGGTGGCTCGGGCATCTGGTCAGGATGCCTCCTGGACGCCTCCCTGGTGAGGTGTTTCAGGCACGTCCCACCGGGAGGAGGCCCAGGGGAAGGCCCAGGACACGCTTGAGGGACTACGTTTCTCGGCTGGCCTGGGAGCGCCTTGGGGTTCCTCCCGAGGAGCTGGAACAAGTGGCTGGGGAGAGGGAAGTCTGGGTCTCTTTGCTTAGGCTGCTGCCCCCGCGACCCGACCCCGGATAAGCGGAAGAAAATGGATGGATGGATGGATGAAGGCTATAAATACCTTTTACATAGAATCTCTTAAACCTAAATAAAATATAAACGCTAAAAAACATATAGTGATTAAAACATATTGCTTAAAGGGGGGTATTATGCAAAATTGACTTTCTGAAGCTTGATATCCTGAGAACCTGTCTTTCCCTCATTAAAAACATACCTGAAGTGTTGCTCTGACCCATTCACTCATGTTAGAGTAATCTTTGAGTCTCTGCTGGTAGTTCTCGGGGTTGCTGAAACGCCTGCTCCCACCTATCCCCACCTTTTCCACCCATCTCCTCCTCCGACCTTACATACTCAGCCGAGAGCCTTGACCCTGCAGAGCTCCCCCACCCCTCCCCTCCCCTCCCCTCACAACTCCGGCTGAGTCCTAGGTGCAGTAATTTTAACACACCAGCTACAGCTGTGACTATGTCTGCAGCCCTACTGAGTGAGAATGAGCACCATGAATCTCTAAGGGAGGCAGCAATCATCCAGTACACTGTAATGTGGGATTACAGGACAGGCTTTTCTCCAACCTAGAGTCTGTGCACATTAAAAAAATAAATAAAAGCTTTCACTCTCCACACCAAGCTTTTTATCATTTTTCAAAAGTGATCTAAATTCATTAATCTGTCTTTGCCAATAAAGATTTGAAGAAGGCAGCAGAGTGTTTCCACATCACCCTCTATTTGTTAATGCTGCTTATTCAGATCTAGCATAGCAGGGTACAGATTTAGACTGTCTTGTCAATGATTGATACTGTATGAACTTTATGAAATTGGCAAACATTTGCTACAACTGTGGATTGCATACTTGTGTTACTCAGGATTGTGACTGCCCTGAGTCACCACATGTCTGATTATAAACAGGAAAGGCACTGAATGAGAATGTAAAAACCTCAAATCTGCAGATTCACTTTTTTTGAGTGATGTCTAATAAATGTCAAATCATATCTGGTATTAATGATGACCCTAAATAGTACAGAGGGACAGCATAACAGATCAGGATCACAGAATTGTAAACAAGTATATCAGAGACATCTGGGGTTTGCCCCGCAAAATCCATTTAAAACTAGGCACGTACGTTTAAAAGTATTCTCGGTAATTAATTGGAAGAAGTATCTGCCAGCCAGTCACAAATGAATTTCACCCGATCATGTAAACAAAGTGGCAATACACAGAATCAGTAAAATTAAGTCACAATTAATAATCCATTTACAAAACTGGCCTGAAACACCCGGCAGATGAGATTTGGTCCAAACTTGCATGTTCCTCACAAACAGACAGCTTTCTCACTGTGTCTAAGTGGGAAGAGTAACAATATGTTAAATCATTGGTGTTCAGCTCAACCCAGGAAGTCATTTAAACTTCTAGATCTGTTTCTACGTCTACCCTGTTTGTCACACCTTGTAAAATAGGACCACTCAAACAATCGCTGCTTTAGATCCAATTAACTTATGTTTTTAAATTTGAAAAATAAAATGCAGCCATAACATATTGAAATCTGAGGCTTGTCTGAAAATATCCATTGTGATGTCATTTTTTTTTGTGGATAATAAATAAATAAATAATAAAATAAAATAAATATTTCTTAAGATTCTAATGAAGATTAATAGGAGCTTTGGTGAATAGATCCTCAAATCAGCCATTGCTTTAAAATTACTCTCAACCTTATTTTAGTCATATTTCTCCCTTAAGACTGTCCTGTATAATGTACTATTTTTTAAGCATCCATTTTCTGTTGCATTGACAAAGCCTGAGGCTAAGGAAACCGGGTGAATCTGTTAAAAATTAGATCAGAGCTGAACCAAACTTTCCTGCAAAATTGACCATATGGAAGGAATCGCTCAATGGTTTTCCTTTTGCTCTATAACTGTTTTTACATTGTTCAGGTTCTGGTCCTGGGAAAATCCAACAGCATGGGGGAAATCCGGGAGACTGAAGGGAAGCGGAGATACATAATAAAGAGATTGTAGTAACTGAGGAAATGTCTCACTGTAGACAGGCTGTTGCTCTGTTTGGTGATCCAGGAATCAATGACAGGTTGGTGGTATGAGGACGCGAAGGTGGAGCAGATGAAACGGTGGAGAGCGGACAGGTTGCTCGAGAAAGTGTAGAATGATAAGTGGAGTTTGAAGGCTGCCAGTCTAAAGATGATGATCCAGAAGTTATTTCACAATGATTAGTATACATGAGGAGGTCAGGAACTGAACACAAAGGAACAGGTCCAGGAAGTTGCACTGAAGGAAACCTTGGAATGGAGACACAGAAATAATAATTGTAAAGCAAGACGCAAAGAACATGAAGACTCAAGGAACTCCGTAGGCTTTGAGGTACTACATAGGCTAACACTCAGGCATTGAGTGACTGGCAGCCAGCTCCTCTTATCCAGCATTCTCGCTATTTATCACATTTGGTACTCCTGTCTTTTTACAAAATATAGAAGAAAACTTCATGGATAAAAATTTGGGGTAGATTTGAACATCCAATGAGCGTTACCCCGCTGCCAGTTATTTCAGAAGGGGACAACTCTTCTGGTCTCCAGTAAGAGCTATGCTAATGGAGTTGTTCACCATATTAATTAATTATATCTCTCTTTAATAACACTCCACTAAGAAGTGTTTTTCTCTGCGACTCTTCTTCTAATTATCTCTTTTTGTTTCATTTTTTATCATTCATCAGGAAGCACTTCTCCTCAGTCACAGGAATTTAGTCAATTTACAGACCTGAAAGGCAAGAGAAACAGATTCTTATTATTCACACAGTAAATTTACCATACAGACTTATTTTATTTTAAATAGATGATATATGAGATAGAGTGTTCCATAAGGTCCTGAATGGTCTAAGTAGTTTAATATACTGCATATTCTCTGTGAGGTTTTATTTTTAAAAGTCTGTCCTGACAAGAGACATGAATCTTAGCTGAGCAGATGATGAATAAGCAGCACTGTTGTATAAGGAGTAAAAGCAGTCAAGAAAAAAAAGAAAAGAAAACCGTTGTTGTTGAATTAAAGATGTACTAAGAAACCTATGCAGATGTTACGCTGGGGGATGGTATCACAATTAGAAATTACATTTCGTAAGATTTATTCAGTTTTATTAACTCTTCTATATAGAGCTTTACTCATCCTAAAGTTGACCAAAGTGCTTGACATTGAAAGACAAAAATATAGTTAGTAATAAGAAAATGTGTAACCAGACAAAAAGAGTAAAACGATTAAAATTAAATAAAATTAAAGCAGCAGCACAAGCGATAAAACAAATAGGAACAATAAGTATAAAGAAAGAATTATATGATTGCCTCTTGTAGCAACAATAAGATTGGAATAAAAGCAAATTAAAACAAATAAAAAATAAATTACAGCAGAATGTATTACGTTTCAGCACTCCTAGATATTTTAAGCCCGACAAAAAGAGGTGTTTTAAGTCTATTCTTGAGAGTATAAATGATTCGTCTCTCATCCAAGAGGCTTCTTCAGTTACTGAAGAAGCCTCTTGGATGAGAGACTATCCCAAGAATATAATGTCCTGGATGACTGAGAATCTACACCAATGTTTTAAGTCTACTTTTAAAAAGTATCTTCCTTGCAAAATATTATTTGGAGTGCCTCAAATAAATGGAAGAGCTGCGAGGGGCATAGCGTTGATGCAGCAGCGTGTCTGACATGAAAAAGAGGCAAAGATGGAGCCGGCATGTCAAAGGCAGAATGTGCTGCGAAGGGGGGGTGAAGGAACGGGATGCACAGTTCCAGCAGGTAGATCTAACACCAGGCACCGTTTTCCACTGAGCGGCCCGGTCTGGTCCACCTTTTTGTTTCCTCTGTAAAAGTGGCCCATACAGTAGGTCCGTACTGTTCCATTAATGGTCCCCCTTCTGGTGTATGTCCACAGAACATAGAACATAAAAAGTTACTCTTGAGTGGATAGGATTTGGGGGAACTACTGCCCCCTACAGGTTTAGCATGTCTATGAATGTGCTTAACAACACACTTAGGTGTGGACTGAGATTTGTTTTTAAACGAGGTGGTGAGGATATTCGTTTAAAAAAAACCCGGCTACGTGTGCACATAGCCTAAGCTTTATTGACAAACTAAACCAAAGGTTTCAGCCATTAATATTATAACGTGTCATAAAATGTTTAAAAGATTAAAATGCATCAAGATAAGCCTTTAATTTCAATTACTAACAGTTAAAAAATATATATTATAATGGTTAATAATATGACTTTTCTTTGAATTTAATGATGTTACTCAGGTCTCTTTATTTGTTCCTGTGTCT
Source organism: Valencia hispanica (assembly GCA_963556495.2). NCBI lineage: Eukaryota > Metazoa > Chordata > Actinopteri > Cyprinodontiformes > Valenciidae > Valencia > Valencia hispanica. Next base: position 22,323,523 of record OY747709.1, on the reverse strand, counting down.
TACAAACTTATTCATAATAAAAAGAGGTGTTTGAAAAATGAATCAATTTAATTCTTAGTTAAAATTAGTTCATTGAAGAATAACAAAATGACCGGGGAGGCACTTAAAATATATTTTTTACGTTTTGTGATATTTATCGATAATTATCGATATCGATCAATATGACTATTCCCTTTATCGATACGCTATTTTTCTATATCGCCCAGTCCTACTCACTCCCATCTTACCCCTTCACCCTGAGGATGCATGAAATCGAGAAGAATGAGACCACTCATCTTTTTCATGAATCACTCTCTGTATGCCTTCATCCATGCAAGCCCATTTGGTGAGCAAAAAGAGATTCATTTTTAGATAAAGACTGATGCGAGGGAATGGGATAGTTCACATTTTTAGACAGGAAGTTGTATCCCATCCTCACCATCAGCTTAGTGCATACTCAGTGACCCATATCTGTGGTCACCTCCTGGTCAGAGCTCTGGCCGTCTTTCAAGAAAGTAGTCCCGGCTAGTTTTGGGGGCCGTAAAGGTAAATAAATAAAGGTATCCCTTTGGCGTTGAGCTAAAAAAAGTTTCTTCTTCATCCGCTCCATCTGGCATTATGCTAAAATGAGTTTCATCATCAGATGTTTCGTAATTAGACATCCTGTCGACATTCAACAGTGGAACAGCTGACGGGAGGAGCGCAACAGTTGATGCTGGCCGCAGCACAGATTGATTGGAATGGAAAGAAAATAGTGCAGAGAATAGTGAGTTGCGAATTTTGGCCGGCGTGATGCAATGTGTCATGTTGTCAAACGCATATAGTTTCCTGAAGCAAAACAGCACAGTTTGTTGGCCCCCGAAACTAGCCGGGACTACTTTCTTGAAAGACTTCTAACGGCCAGAGCTCTGACCAGGAGGTGACCAGAGATATGGGTCAGTGTGTATGCTCTATGCTGATGGTGAGGATGGGATACAACTTCATGTCTAAAAATGCGAACTATGCCTTTAAGAACATGAGATGTCATTGTTGGAAAGGAACATCTTAGTGTTTTTAGTGACTCATGTTGGATGGGAAACTTGTTTTTTGCAGTTTCTGTTTTTCGTTTTATTGTTTGGTTCCTTGTGAAGGCGCTGAGAAGCACTTTAAAGCATTTGGTGAATATTAAATGGATGCTGTTTCTTAACATTCCTGTCAAAGAGTAGTTTTACCAGGCAGTCTCAAAATTAATAAAAAGTTATTGCAGCAGCAGCAACAACCCGTTTCTGCTCATCTGTTGAAATCAATTAATATCTGTGATTAGTATTATTCATAATATGAGATTTGCTTCAGCTCTTATCTTTGTCAAAATAAAGTGTATGACCCCCTATGGTGATCTCATAGTAATTTTGAATTTCAGAGAGAGGAGCTTTGAAAGCTCTTGAGCAGACCTGAGTAAGGCTGGATTACTGAAAACCCTTCCCTGTGTGCTTGATTTTTACTTTGGCTTTTCAAAAAATGGGTCAGTGGGTTGTCATTCAGCTCTCTGAAAGTTTTTGTCCTTTCTCTTTACATTTTAGTTCTGCTGCGTGAAGAGGTGGCCCAGCTCCAGGAGGAGGTGCACCTGCTGCGGCAGATGAAGGACATGTTGAGCAAGGACCTGGAGGAGACCCAGGGAGGCTGCTCGGCTGATGTCCTCTCAGCGACGGAGCTCCGAGTCCAGCTGGCCCAGAAGGAGGAGGAGCTGGATCGAGCCAAGGAGGCTTTACAAGGTAAGAAGACCAACTACGAAACAATAAGCTACATGCGGAAACACGAACAGTGTTTATCGTCATAACAAAGAATATGTATCAATAAGTATCAAGAGCCTGACGAGACAGTGCATTTTGTAACTATTTCTACCATGTGAACTTTTTCATGTTGTTTTTTTAAATTGCAATCATGAACTTTAATGCATTTTATTGGGGTTTTATGTGATAATCTGAGACAAAGTAGTACATAGTATTCAAGTGAATGGATAAGAATTTTAAACCAATAAGGTAAGGTAAAAAATTCTGACCATACTGCATGTCTTTCTCATATCACATATCTAATCCATTATTTATCTCATAAAACATACAGAACTTTATGTATATACGTGTTTCAGCAGCAGTTTTCACTTTGTTTAGCCCTCCTGCTTTGATTTGCTGTCTGCCACTCCCACTCTTGCTGTTACACGTCAGCTGCATAAGGCAAAGTGAATTATTTCCCAGCACCATGATGTTGACCGCAGTATCTATAATAAATATGCTCCATGGAGTCCATTAACTGCATTATGGACCATTAGCATGTGTTATGCTGGGAAGATAATTTTGTGGCATGTGAGTGTGAGAGAGCTTACCAGTGTTTTGCCTTTTTCCTGCTTCATTCTCTCTCCTTTTCCTCTCCTTTACAGCCCCATACATATCCAATCAGAGGTTTACACACACTCAACCTTAGCCTAAATATCATGATAATTTGGAGCTTTGAATGGTTTATTTGAACAACTTGTTTCTCAGAATGGACTGATAATACAACATGCAATGTGTATGACTTTCAAAAGCATATATTTCCTGCACAAGTTTGAATATATTTTGAATATTCTCTTCTAAACTAACTATCTAAAAGATAGATCTTATTTAAATTAGTGGGTTACCTGGCACAGACCTGGGGTCTCATTTATAAAGCTTGCTTATTTATAAAGCTGTGCATACAGTATGTAGGAGTGCTGAAACTTATCACATTCTTCTGTAATTTAGTTTTATTAGTTTTAATCTGCTTTTATTTCACTCTTAATGTTAAGCACTTTGGTCACCTTTTGGCTGAGTAAAGCTCTATATAGATAAAAGTTGATTGATGGTTTGAAATAAAACAGTTTTCCATGCCCCCACGTTGGGCTTTCGCCTCCTCTGGGTTGTCATGGTTACCCGTGAAACGTCCCATATCACCCGGCTTAAGTCAATGCAGAATATTCACTATAGGCACTTTGCATTGACAGTTTATGGTAAAAAGTGGGTGTGTAGGAGGCGGGATGATCCAAAAACACCTGAGCACATTTCTAGGGAGTGTGTGATTTATAAAGTGGAAATTGGTGCAGCTGTGCGAACTCCAAGTTTGATAGGCCTAAAACTTACTAGGTATAAGTACAAGTTTGTTTTTTTTGCTGAGCGTAAGTACTGTTTTAGTAAGGATGCTATGCAAAGTTTAATACATAAGACCCCTGGCCTTTTGGTACATTTCTTATGTTTTTAAATATTTAAGATCAGTGCTTCAGGAAGGCTATCCCAGAAATGTAATGATAATTTATCCATTCAGTCACCAGATTTAGTGATTATTTTAGATCATCGTTCTTTTACAGCCTCCAACTATGCCCAAATTAAGCTATATATACTATATACACTATAGAGTTATTGATTTGAGATGAAGTTGAAGAATTTGGATGTACTCATTCCTTATTATTACAGCCACTTTCCTGCAGTGCGTTAGCACTACCAGTAGCAAAACTGGCCCTCAGTATGATGATGCTTTTGATAGTTGGTGCAGTGTGCATTGGTTTGAAAGCCTGATTGTGACCAAATAGATCAATCTTTATCTTGACTGACCATAAAATGTTTCTCCAGAAAACATGTATCTTGTCAAATTGTTGGCTGATGTAAATGTGGCACAACATACTGATAAGATTCAGTCTTTACTGATGGATTTTGGGTTTTAGATAAGCAATTATAAACTTGCCACTCAGTCAATAACTGTGACAGGCAGGTCACACTTGGCCACATCCCTTAAATAATCAAAGCCATCAAATCAAAGCCATGCTTTGAGCAAATCAGAAATGACTGCATGGTTCATGTTTTTTTGTGTTAGCATCAGCCTTGACAGTCTGGTTCTGTCACAGTTTTAGGGAATTTTTCCAAGTGGGAATAGGCTCACAAAACTGCAGAAAATGAAAAGGAATGAGTTTCTGCCAGGCACTGCTCGGTGGATTGCAGGGCTTCAAGCAGAGATGTCATCAGAACAGCAATGAATCATTCTTTTCAAAGAAAATATCAACCATGAAATGAGGCAGAGAACAGCACTATCATTTGGGATCGCACAAAAGCACGACCTGCTGTCAGGAGATTTGGTTGCTGCGACATTTTCGCTCAACATCAACAAGACTGCACTTCCTGGAACATTTGAACTATAAACAAAAAGGAGTGGTGCAGAGTAGAACAGAAAACACATTAGAAAAATACTTATATCTCCCATTTTGATGTTTAAATATCTCAACAGACTCCCTCATACCCTCATTTGTATGACTCAAACCTTTTAATGAAGGCCAAAGCCTACCAACCCCTGCAGGCTGTGACAGTAATGAACCACTAATAAAAGCTTGATAAAAGGGGACTTTGGTTGACTTACAAGGTCAAGGAACGTTAAGCATAGTGGATCTGTTCTGCAATTAAAAGGGGGATGAGGGAAAACAAGAGGAAATTGGTTGTTGGGATGTTACAGGTTGGTTCTCTTGGGATCAAACTGAAAGGGTGTGAACTTGAAAGAGAACGTTTCCATGTCACTATGATTTTCTGGTGTACTTGTTTGGCATAACAGTCATTTTATCAGAGGAATAGACAACAAGATAATGATTAAGCTGCACACTGACCACAGCGTGACTCATGCACAAACATGTATTTGAATTTAGGTGGCACCAGGGAGATACTTCCATCTATATTCCTGTTTTTTTCTTGGACTTACCAGAAACAGGAGGAGCTGCATCTCAGCAGTTCATGTTTTAGTCCTTGTTTGTCTTTCTAAATCTTGATAAACTGAGAGTTTTGATTGCAACACCCTTTAAAGAATTATTCTTAATTTAGCTATTTTTAAGGCAGCTACAAAAGCCTATTTTCTGACAGACATGCATAAAATATTATATATTAATGTGACATGGAATAAAACTAACAGAATTTAATTTTATTAACAGTATTTTCTTTATAAATAATCTAAAAAAATATTTTGGATTTAAGCCTTTTTACTGTTTTCTTCACTTAAAACCCAGTGCAATCAGTTAATTTCAGAAATGCTTGATTGGTAAATAGTGTTCATGTGTGATGTAATCTCAGTATAAATATAGCTGTTCAGTGAAGGCCCCAGAGGTTACAGAGCATTAGTGAATACACAGCAGAGTTTAAAGGAGAGTTTATAAAACACTATCCCAAGCTTTGGACATTTCATAGAGCTCTGTTTCATCCTTCATTCTAAAATAAAAGAAGTTGTCAGAAATGGTAGGCTACCTATACATGGATTTCCACCTAAACTAACAAGCCATTCTATTCTTGAGTGTCCTGTCAGTGAAGCATCCTAAAGGCCCATGGTAACTCAGGAAGAGATATGGACATCCACACGTTCAGGTAGACAATTTTGTGGAAAGGAAAGTTATTACTTGTGCACTCCACAATCCTGATATCTATGCAAGAGTGGCAAGAACACTTAATTATTGAAAGTAAAATAATTAATGGGTGCACACATTGCGAGTGTTGCTGTGGGTCTCGTCAATTATTGCAGTTGGTGCCTTTAAAACATGTTAGACATCCCATACTGAGTTGCACCAAGACGGGAGAGATTACTGGACTTCAGCCTTGGATAGCTTTATCAGAATCTTTGCCACTTCTGAATATAATGGGTTATAGATGGATTGTTGGACTCCGTGCATTGAAGCAGTGGCTGCCAACCAAACTCAGCCAGTGCGGGTTGTTTTATGGTAAAGAATAGGGATATGTTTTATTACCTTTGTCTAATGCTGGTGGTTTCTGGTGCCCTTTACCTTGTTTAGTTTGTCACAAGTCATGTAGGAAACAAAGCAAACCTGTGGAGGATGGCACTATAAATTGATACAATTAGGCTTATATGCACAGTGTGTGATAATTAGATAATTACAGCTTAAGTTGCAGCAAAAGGTGATTCTATAAACAACTAAATAAGGGCCTAAATACATATGCTCACCAGTTTTTTGGGCCTTCAATTGTAAAAAACAAAATACAAACTGTCTCATTCCTCTTCCATTTCCTAATTGTCACGTTGCATTGGTCTATCTCATAAAATCGTAATGAGGTTTGTGAATTGTAGGTGCCAAAACTCAACAATGTTGATGGTTTATTAATACTTTTGGAAGACACTGTTGTACTTTTGACTTTGAATGTTTTTTTCTTGTGGTACTTTTCCTTTACTAGTTTTATCATATATATGAGGCTCGCAGTAAAAGTGATGAAATGCTCTTCAAATTTTATCTCAGAATGATAATCTCTGAAGGTTGTCACAGTTAACAAAAGCTGTGGAGAAAGCATAAAACCAATAGTGAATAAATCAACAAGTGAGCTGCAAAGACAAACAAAAGTAATGACTCTCACATTCACTCACAGTTGTATTACATACACTGTAAGTTGCATAGCGTGAACAATGAAGAAACAGCAAATGACACAGCAGCTTAACTCTTACCCTATTTTATCTTATATATCTGTCAAATTGCTGCATTAAGTGGCAGGGACTGTAAAAGTGGTTTTTCCAGAATGTCAAAAGAAATTATCCACTCTTATTCGAATCCAATGCACTTTAAAAACCAAAGAAGCAATTTGCTTGAAGCATCTTCAAGCCTTTAGTGTATCAAATTTCTTTGTTGCATTGTTTTACAGTCAAAAAAAGCCTTGGAGTTAAATTAGAAAGGTACGTTTTAAAATCAGACAGAGATGTTAGAAATGTTATTGTTGAACATGAAGCTTTATTACAATTAAATATTGCATTTCCCATTAACTAATTAGCAATACGGGTTGCGCAGTGCAATAGTTGCGAGCACTGTTGCATTGCATCAAGGGTTTGGGTTTGAATTCAGATCAGGATCTTTCTGCCTAGAGGTTGCCCTTTTTTCCCCGTTGCATATGTTGGTTCTCTACCTGCTACATCAGCTTCCTCCCATAATCCACACAAATATGTGTGTTAGGGTCTCTCTCTAAATTCTGTTTAGGAGTGAGTGTGACCTCAGACCCCATGTTAAACACTTCACTGATACCTAAAGTACTGTCACTAACTTTGAGTCTTCTTTTTAGCAACAGCATTCACACCAAAGATTATTACTCTGATTCTAGTCACAAGCTTTCCGGTCCATCTCACAATTATTACTGGGATCAAGGCACATAGTTGTCAGACTTAGAAAGTGAATCATGCCTTTCAACATTTTAACTAATACAGCAAAGAATACTCACTATTTAGTAAAGCTACAGGAATGTTAGTGTTAAAGCCAAGGTTTTTGGTCAAGAAAGGACTGTTAAGAGCATACCAATTTAATAACAGCAACTTCCCTATGGTTACAGTTGACTGGAGGTTACATGTTGACTCTTTCAGATGTCCTTCCCCCCCAGATTTCAGAAGAATGGGACAGTGTTCAGAGAACTTCAGCATCATGAGATTTTAAGTCCCAACAGTAATACCTGTGAAGCTTTAAAGCACTTAGTTTTTAATGTTCCTGTTCTTTTGCTTTGGATAAATATTTAAGAGACTGAGGTGATGAAGTAGTCTATATATGCAACATTCTTTGCTATGATCCCTGCTTCTTGGGGAAGTACTGTACCCATTTACTTTGGAAAAAGTTTATTGCAACTTTGTTCTTACCTTGGTTCAGATGGCTTGCAGCTAAATTACTTGCAGATTTTCTGGCCACACATGAATATAAAATGGAAAACACAAGAAAGTACAGTAGTTTTTTTTCTTTAGTTTTCCATACAGTTACTTCATTTTTCTTCCTGCTTCTTTCTTTTATCCCTCCCTTTGCCGTTTTTTCCTGCCAAAACCTGCATTGTTTGATGTCTTCATGCTTACTAGATTGTCATTGTAAACCAGATTTTGACCTGTAAGGTGTATTAACATAATTTAGAGGATTGGAAAAAATAAAAAAATGTCTGCTTTTGTTATGTTCCCTGTAAAATCTACATGACATTAAAATAATGCAGCGCTGACAATCTTTGGACCCTGAAGTGGAAACATTCAAAACTCAAATTAAGATATGCTCATCAAAGATTCCTTTAATGAAATTTCAAAGTGTAGTTGGCCCTTTCTAGTGCTTTTAATTATCTACTTTCCCTTCAGCTAATTACAACCCCCCTCCCGATTATTTTGAGCTTGAATGAAAACAGTAGACAGCTATGTATCATCAAAGTGCTGTCTTCTTGCTGTGTTTAGTGCCACTTCACAATGTGTCCTTCCCTACAAGGCTTGCATCTCACAACGCATTTAAACACCTAAATAGAAACACGTAAAGAGTGTGCACATAAGTGTATGCCATTTTATCTGGTTTCTTAACCAAAAATCATGAAAGTGCATGCACGTTTGCTCACTTTCACTTTGAAATACTTTGAAATGTACCGATAAATTAAAAAAATCCAGATGGTAAATTAGAACATGCAGAAATTGATATGATTGCTTTTTGTATGTTTTGCAGTGTTGGGAATGTTACTTTTAAAAAAGGAAATTGACTTGTATGATTTAAACATTTCTTATTTGTTTAATGGTGCAGAAAATAAGTATTTGGCCAATAACAAAAGTTAATTTCTATCATTTCTAAAGTTACCTTGGTTGGCAATGACAGAGGTCAAACCTTTCCTGTAGGTCTTCACCAGGTTTGCACTCACTGTAGCTGGTATTTAGGCCCATTCTTCCATGCAGATCTTCTCGAGAGCTGTGATGTTTTGGGGTTGTCGCTGGGCAACACAGACTTTCAACTCCCTCCATAGATTCTCTATTGGACTAATGTCTGGACACCGGCTAAGCCACTCCAGGACCTTGAAATGCTTTTTACATAGCCACTCCTTCCTTGATAAGGAGGTATGTTTGGGATCATTGTCATGGTGGAAAATCCAGCCACGTTTCAGCTTCAATGCTCTCAATGATGGAAGTAGGTTTTTTTCCCAAAATCTCACAATACATGGCCCTATTCATCCTTTCCTTAATACGGATCAGTCTTCCTGACCCTTTTGCAGAAAAGCAGCCCGAAAGCATGTTTCCACCACAATGCTTCACAGTGGGTATGATGTTCTTTGGATGCAACTCGGTATTCTTCCCCCTCCAAACACAGAGAGTGTCCTTTATACCAAATAGTTCTATTTTGGTCTCATCTGACCACAGTGACATTCTCCCAATCCTCCTTTTGATTATCTAGATGCTCTCTGGCAAACTTTAGACAGGCCTAGACATGTGCTCGCTTAAGCAGGGAGACAGTGTAGTTATGGGTTGTTTCTTCACCGTTCTCAAGATCATGTGTACCCCACAAGGTGAGATCTTGCATGGAGCCTCAGGTCAGCGGAGATGGTCAGTGATCCATTTTCTAATAACTGCTGTAGTTGATCTATTCTCACCAAGCTGCTTGCCTATTGTAGATTGGCTCATCCCACTCTTGTGCAGGTGTACAATCTTGTCCCTGGTGTCCTTGGACAGCTCTCTGGTCTTGGCCATGGTAGAGGTTAGAGTCTGGCTGTTTGAAGGTGTGGACAAGAGTCTTTTATACAGATTTTGAGTTCAAACAGGTGCCATTATCGCAGGTAACAAGTGGAGGATAGAAGAGCCTCTTAAAGAAGTAGTAATAGGTCTGTGAGGGCCAGAATTCTGGCTTGTTTGTCGGTGCTAAATACTTATTTACTGCACCATTATACAAATATACAAAGTCTTTTAAAATCATACAATTTGATTTTCTGGATTTTTTTTTACATTCTGTTTCTCACATTTGAAGTGTACCTATGATGAAAATTACAGATCTCTCTAATCTTTTTAAGTGGGGCAACTTGCACAATTTGGGGCTGCCAAATACTTTTTTGCCCTACTGTATCTAAGAAATTGCAGTTTTCAGAAGTCATTTGAAATGAGTAAAGAGACAGGTAGCCTACTTGTACGTAACTTTCGGATGACCAACCATCCTCTTTACCTCGGACATGTCCACTTTTCACGTGCAGTGCAGGGCAGCCGCGGGAATTTTATGTATTAATAAAAATAATCAGGTTTTCATCCTTTTTTAAGGGATCAATAAGCATACTTAAAATGACTAGTGCAATGCATGCAATACACCTCTCTCACCCCCCAAAAGTGGCAAAAAGTTGGTCCACATGGACACAAAAAAATTAAAATAAAATGCTGTGCAAAGTGAGAGTTCATCTTTAAATTGACAGGAGGATGAAGATGAAAACTAAAGACTGGAGTATGCACTTATTTATTTTCTTTTTGAGAATGCTGCTTTTTATTTTTGTTATTACATTGAAAAGATAATAACATTTGTTTTCTCAGAATAACATTTCAGATTTTTGTTTATTTTGTGTCCAGTATGACTTAAAAAGTTAGCTATTATTGTTACTGGTTAATTTTTTAATTCAGAAGAGTAATTATTTCTAATATTGATTAATTTTCAGAGATTTTAAAGTCCTTTTTGTACTTGTGAAAGCCTATCTTAAGTTTGCTATTTAGCTGTTCATTCTAACCACATGGAGAATGCATGCTTAACATATGTTAACATCAAAAGTCTCATTCCCATTAGAGCATCTAAGCATTATCTCAAACCTGTTCACCATACCCAATGTATCTCATTCTCAAAGAGTTAAGGAGGCAAGTAGATCATATTCACTGTACACAGACTGGTGATGACAGATCGCTGCAACTGATGGAAAAATGTCCTCTCGCTAAAGTGATTGGAAAAGCACTCGTTCAGCGAGTCTTACCAAATTCTGATCACTTAAATTGGAGAAATGTTCCCTGATTTCAAAACTATGGCTGAACTATTGTGCTTCACGCACAGGTGAAGCACAATAGTGGTCCACAATGCGGAGCGCTCAGGCCACAGCAGGTGAAATGTTCATAATACATGTAGTTTTTCAAGCTGCTCGATGTGTGATCACAAGATACGGATTCTCTGATCAGTTTGTCCAGATTGAATATTAACTATAATGAATAAAAATGAACTACTAAATATGTTGAATATGACAGGTAACATTGATTATTGCCAGATATTTTTGACTGTGTCAGTCAAAATGACCAATCTCTGCTTTAGTCCTAACTCAATAAATAAAACTCATAATCTCCAACAACCGGGACTCGCCATTTCCGCTGCTTCATCAAATCGGTTTAGCGTTTGTGTGTGTGCCACACGTACCCTAGCATGTGTGTTACATACACTGGCTCCATTCAGATATGCAGAACACTACAGGAGATCGCTCCCATGGCCATCAGCATCTACAACGAATCTTTAAAGAAACTTGGATAATGAGTTACAACAACATTTTATTTCCCTTAGGGATTAATAAAGTAATTTTGAATGGAATTGAATTGAAAGAAACATGACTCTCCCTTAGCCAATCATAATTGCTTATCTCGTTGTTAAACCACTCAGGCTTCCCACAAGCAGCTTTTGTGGGGAGCCAGAGGCGCATCTGGAGTATGCAGTTTATTCTATCAATTCATAGTAAAGCCTAGTTTATACTTCTCCATCAGCGGAGGGGCGGAGACATGCAGGGGCATCATCTGTCGACGCAAGAGCTCTCCAACACACATGCAAGAACGGATGGAGTACAGCCCAATATTTAACAATTTGTCGAATGCAACAGAGAGCGCATGTCTGTGATTGTTCAGCCCAATATCAGCCCAAGATCATTTCCCCAGAACGGTGCTCTATAGTCAATGTAATTAGTCAATGCAGCTTTTGGGCACTACATGCTTTATATTGTAAGGCCAGTTTATCTAATACGGTCTTTATTGCCGATTTTGAAACCAGAAGGTGTAGAGAACAACAAAACAGACAGCTGTGTTTGTTTATTTACCTGCGCTTTTGGAGAATTCTATGAGTTGCACTTCTAGTTAAAAGCTTTACAGCTCAATCAAAACTCGCTCTCTGTCAGCCATTGCTCCTTGGGTGGATGTGCGTTTAAAAGCTGAAGTAAATAAACTGTCGTCGTCCAGAGGACATTACTACAATGATAGACGGACTAGCCAGAAAAGGTCTACACCTCCTGGTGTCCTTGCGGGAAATTGCTTTGCAATACTGACACACCAACGGAGAAGTATAAAAGGAAAATGTCTCCGTCATTATGTGTGCATGTGAGTGCAAACTTGCTGACAGAGAAGTATAAACTAGGCCTAACACCCCGCATTTAACATTCAGTAATGGTAATGGCTTTGTAAAGACGTAAACAGTAATTAGTTAGATTACCCCATTAATGATAAAAGAATGCCTAGCAATGTTCTTTCAAACTGCGTTATTTCAACATTGATTGTTTTGAGATGTAGTACCTTTTTACACTATTTCTTTTCATAATTCCTTTTAGGACCAAGCTAGCTGATTCAGGTGTAGTCTTCTAAATGTTAGGGGAATCAAAGTTTTGGTTTGAGGATAGAAATGTAAGGAAACTTGATGATATACTGGAATGTCTGGAAGTTTCTGGAGAGCAACTTGACTGATAATGTTGGGATTTGTAGCAAAAATCATACACATGGTAAAAACATTTAGATAAATATATACCATTTATAATTCTGTGGCCGATTTCTAAAGTCTGCATTTTGTGAAGCTTTGGCCTGCAGATACCAGGTTCAGTTAGGTCAAGTTAATTTATAATGCACATTTTTATGCGCAGAGCAGGACTGCATAAAAAAAATCATAAAAATTATAATAAAAGCACAATTGTACAAATAAAAAATACATAGTTTTCATAATGTTTTCCAAAAAGACAAAATATTTACTGAGCTGACATTTTGAACTGGCTTTTAGCATATTGTATTAGTAAATAACACAATTAGCATTGGTTGCATCGAGAAACAGCACTATTCATGTGTATTTCCAAAATCATTTACATCCTTACCTTAACATTGAGATTTTCAAAAGGCTGTCAACATTTCGTAATCTGGCATGTTCCATGGAAGGCAAAGGTTGAAAACTCAACAGCATAAAACAGACTTTGCTGTCCTTAGCCTTCCTGTTACCTAATAAATAACAGGAATCCTGAAATAACAGAGAAATTGACTGGTTAAAAAAACTAATAAACTCGGCCACTGTGTTATTAACTGACCAATGATTGCTAATATTGTTAATGTAGAATAAGGGCAAGTGTGAAAAAGGATTCTTGATCATTCTGCCACAATTGTTTAGCCAGACATGGGTGTTTGCATGGTGCATTCAATATAGGCTTTGGTGCAGCAGAGTGCTGTCTCATGAAATTTCTAAAGGGTTTGATTCGTATGTGTTTTTGATCTGCTATGGTGAGCTTAACATACAAAAGGCAAGATGAAAAATCTTTGAGAAAATAAGCTTTATTTTGAGTGCATTAAACTTAATTATTCTACTGTAATATTTCACAGAGTTGAAACATACACAGAGAGGCATATTTGAGCATTCCACTTTGCACAATCTTACTAGATCTTCCCGAGTTCTACATACCCGCTTATTCAGTCTTCATTTCAGAATAGGTTTTCCACAGGATTTGAATATGGGGAATGGGAAGGCCATGTAAAAATGTTGATTTTGGATCTAACAAAACCCTTTTTGTGTTGAGTTGGCCCTATGTTGCGGATTACATGAAGAAAAGGATGTGCAAAAAGACATAAAAAGTCAAGAAACCAGCTTTTTGTTAGCCTTTAGAAAGCTTCCCTGCTACTAAGTGAAAATTAATATCAGATGGTGTTATATTAACTGAAGGCCTATAAGAAATATTTCAGTTTTACAATTGGAATAACCAAAAAGACTATCACAGAAAAGTTATTGTTGCAAAACAGACCATTGACCATTGACCATTTCTAAACCACTGAATGTTACAGCGAGAGCAGTTGGAGCCGTTATCCTGGATAAAAAAAGACAAAAACATAATTTCACCATTAACCAGACACTTGAGGCACTCATGGAGATCTTCAGAAAGAGCTGGAAATAAGGAAAAAAAGTTATTCCAATCAAAACAATAAATAATGCACTTAACGGCAATGACCTCTGTGCACATACACTGTGCAAGACCCCGTCGCTAAAGAAAAAGCATTTTGCAGCCTGCTTTAAAGTTTCATGCAAAATATTTGGATAAGGCAGTAAAATGCTGAGAGAATAGTCTTGTCAAATTAGGTTCAAAGCTGAACTCTTTGGATGTCAACTCACACATCATGTTTGGAGGAAAAAGTGTTAATGCTAAAAATGTATAGAAGGAACTGAATATATATAAGAGAGGCTTTTCCACAAGGTATTTAATTTTGTGAGTGTTTGATATGTATTTCCTGTTTTATTTCAATATTTTACCCATAGCTTAATTTGTGGAGCATTTCTTTTGCACTTGTGGGTTACTTGGTTGTTGTTGGTGGTGTGAATTTTATGTCAATGACCTCACTAGAAATATTCAAACTGAAAAATAAATGTTGTTGCACTTATTTTACTCACTGTATTAATGACCATGAAAGCCATCCCACATATTACTCATGTTTCACACAAAATCAAACAAGAGCTTCTATTTATGGCAAAATGCTCAGTCCTAGTTGTCTTATCAACTCCTTCCTTATCTTACCAAAGTACACATTTTAGGTAATGTCATTGGCTTTTTCCTAGCATTACTTTCAAACAGCTGGTTGGCAGGTAAGCAGTGTCCGCAAGATGGCACAGCCTTCCAACAGTAATCTTTGGAGATATATTTATTATTTACCTTACTATCCTCTTCACTGGTTGTGAGTGAAACCTGAGTGTTGTCCCAGCCATGTTTGTCACTGTTCTAGTTGTTTTCTAACTTTTTAATTTTACAGCATTACAGATAAGATCAGTTTTAGGTCAGTAACAATTTGTTGCTTTTACGGATGAACGCATAACCACCTTAATTGAATGGCATGTTTTCTTGCTTTCCCATTTTCAGGATTGGCAAAGAGAAATTGGCCTTCGTGTTTACAGTACATCCTGAGGAAACAGGAAGCTATGGATTAATAATAGCTAAAACTTCCTCAAGCACTTAAAAAAATGCAAAACAGAAAGCAGAGTGCCATAGATTAAAATTAAAAGTTCATAGATACTCAAAAAAACAGTAGAGAAGTAGAATCAAAGAAATGGTTCAGTAACAATTATTATTATTTATTTTTAGGGGTGCCTATAAATGTGTCATGTGTGATTTCACTTAAAACAGATTAGTTCTCTACAGGATGAATGTACTCAGATTAAAGATTGTTGTTTTATTTATGGTATAAGAATTACTTAATTGCTCTATCAGGGGTGTGGGTAAGTGAGGTGGGTGCTGTATTTAACTGGAGGGCTGGAACATTTTCTTTTGCCTGGAATCATGGTTGAAATCTTGTTTCGTTTGTACTGTAATAGATGGGGAACACATGATGATGAGTACTGTTATTTAACCATACCAAAGCAGTGAGTGGGATGTGAAAAGGATATCATGCCATTGCTGTTGGCACCGACTGTGTGAACCTGTAAAGAGGATAGCAGGGGGTAATTTGTTTTCTCATAAAATAAGCAGACATCAAATGGATTATTTGTTTCTCAGACTAAATAGCCTTGAACTCCATTTTGTTCATACAAATATAAATATTATGCAAGTTATGGATGCTCATTAAAAAGGAAGAATATGACAATGGGTGCAACAACTTCAGTTTATCTTTTAAATTATACTTCATTTCTGTCACTAATGTAATCATGATTTATTTATTTTGAAGAAAAAGTAGATATTTTATAAATTGGGTTTTTTGTGATGTAAAAAGATTTAATTGGATCAATCATACAGTTTTTTTACATGTACTGTGACAAGTATGCTGAACAATTCAAGTGAAAAGCTGTTCAGATTTATTGGAGGAAAAATATAGAAATATGAAATAAAAATGCTGTGAAATGTTGGTTGAAAGCATTTAAACTCTGCATAGGGATTTTTGAATATCATTGGTTATAGTAAATTTTATTAACCTAAAGTTTAGCTTTCCTTGTAGGATTTTTCTGAATTTTTTTCATTTTTTCATTGTGATTCTTTATCTAAATTCACAGTTCTCAGAGACTTTACAAAGGATCAAAATAATCTCATCGTACCAAAGTATCTGTCAGGGAGGAAAAAATCCCCCAAAAATTATATATAAATTATGGTGCTGTAAAGGCTGTCACCAATTATTGGAGGAAAAATGGGACAACAAAGACATTTCAGAGAGATTTCTGTAAAATTGAAGATAAACTGGATGATGGCAACAACCAGCCTGAGCAGAACCTCCCACCAGTACCGCTTCTCTCCCTCCAGCTGTTCCAGTGTAGCTGATGCACTGATGCCATGATCTGAGCTTTCCTCATGGGTACACACACGTTCAGGATGTTTCCAGTCAGAGAAACCACTAATGAACTGGTTTTATTCGCTCCAAATAAGATGCAGGGAAGACAAAAGATATTAGCCTACCTGTGGTCGGTGAACATCTGATCCAGTCTGAAGAAAACTTTTCTCCACTTGGTAAGTGACAACAATACAGCAGATTATTAATAAGTGCACACTTTACCGCCCAAAGCCCGCCATGAGATGAGGCTGGATATCTGGTCGCCTGATCATGAAAAGCAGCAGCTCCACCATTGATAATAACAGCACATGTATTTTCCTAAACTGTCCCCCACAGTGCTGCATTACACACCGGATAAACCCAGTCTGAGCTGCCGCTGCTACAGCTAACAATGTGTTCACCATCATCCAGGATTCTTCATCATGTCTTCTTTTTCCTGAATTTCCTCCTTACGTTTTACAAAGAACATGTCAATGGATGACAGAGTTCTTAATTAACACATCTTCTTCTCATCTTCCTCTCTTTTGCTTACAGAAACGCCTTTTTCTATCATTTCGATTCTCTTAGGACTACTGTTCCACAGTCTGGTGACGGTCCGTGTGCGCTACTCGCTGGGGTAGTGGGGGGCATGTTACTATGGTTTCCACAATTGCGCTTTAGTAATTGTTAGGGTAAAAGAAAATAGTGTGGATTTTAGTTGTTTATCTCCGCTAGATCTCTGCCATATCTGAAATTTGAAAACAATTTTTTTTTCCTTCCTGAAACTGCTCAGGTGGGCCCCCCATTGGCCATGGGCCCCCAAGTTGGCGTGGGCCCCTGAGCCTGTGCCCATAATGCCCATTGAATAATCCAACTTTGCATAAACGATAAGCAATTCAAAGTGACTGCCAATTTTATTTAGCCAACACAATTCCGCCTATTCGGCAGTCAATCAACATGCATGCACATAGCACAAACCTGTGAAAATGGGGCCGCAGACACAAGCTGCTCCGTGTCTTCCTGTTTAAAGTTGTCATATTGGAAGAGAGCATTAGTCATGAAGAATTCAGAGCAATCTTTTGCTAAAGAATTCCCCGGCTCCTGCTTTCCTCTTTGACCCGCTGTGACACTACAGGTGATGGACATGCACAACTGTTAAGGTGGGGCTAGAGGGAGCAGGAAGCGGCGAGAAGGGATGTTTTAGGACGGGCCTTGGTACATTAGATTAAAAAAAAATTCTCTCTCCCTCAAATAATCCGGACAGCAGCTTTAATGGAGCGACATGGTTTATACCTGACCAGCAATTCTGCATAGAGTAATAGACTATGAACACAATTTTATTTTTTTTCCTTTTACCAACAGGAAGCCAGGGCACTGATTTAAGGGCAGCTGTACTGTGATCCAGATGGAACTGGGAATTTTCTTTGCCAGCGGGTTGAGGATGAACACATTCAATTTAATCACCACAATAAATCCAAGTATACATCCAAACCAATGAAATAATTACTTCAGATCATTTAAAGATTTGAAATGTCCCAGCCTGTGTCAAGAACCAGAACAGCTAATTAGTGGGATCAAGGCCTCGAAGAAAAATATGTCTTTATGCTTCTTTATCTATCTTCCTTTTAACAGATTTATTTGGTTTTTTAGTTCAATTTTATAGGATAAATATCACATTATATTCAACTCAATTCAGTTTATTTATATAGCGGCGATTCACAACAGATGTCATCTCAAGGCACTTTTTACAAGAAAGGTCATTTCAATTCAATCATATTGATCATTCAATTAGTTTAAAGTTTTAGTTAATTTCCTATTTAGTGATTCCCAGCAGATTACATCGAGTCATTGACTTGAGGTTGCATCCCGTTAAAAAGGTTTTACAGTTATTTATGAATGGTCCCTGAAAGGGGCTTGTCAATTTTTTGAACTACTGTAAATATATATCCAAAGATGTTTCATGTTATTATGTAATTTATTATATTATGCTGTGTGCTGCCAAAAACTATTGGGTACAGTGGGTACACAGACATAAAGATGTTGAAAACCATAGATTAAACCTATTTTTAAAACTGACAGACTTGTGAAAAAGCCACTGCTTCTGGGCAGCAATTAATGAGTTGGCTCATTTATTAAATCCTCCAGTAGCAAAGCACCCTGCAGGAGCGCAGTGGACAAAAGCTTTTAGCGCACTAGAATACTAGAGGCTCACATTAAAATACTTCAAAGCACTTTGGATTTTGTAGGAGAAGAGCCTTTGTGCGGCGAGCTGATAACCACTTATGCAGATTTCGGAGAGCAGGTCAGGAGAGCATCATAAAGCTCGGTGTATTTGTTAACATTGTAAAGGGAGCAAGTAAACTTTGGAGAGTGCTGTTTTTCGTAAGCTGTAAACTGCAATTTTTTAGGTGAGAGTAGCTTTTCGCTTCAGCTCTTGCATGCTGTTTTATACAAAATCAGAAGTTCACATTTTAGAAAAATAATCCAAAATAAAAAGGACGCAAATCATTGTTTCTTTATCAATTAAATGTCATGGCAGGTTTTTATTTACATCCATCTATCTTCCTTGACCAGCTTCCTGGTCAAAGAGGATGGATATCCTTACTAAAAAAAGGAATTTTCCTTCCTTAACCTCTTAAACGGCACTGCAATTTCCACTTAAATGTTTTCAAAATGCATACCCAAATTAAAATTTACGCTGTTCTTGAACCATTCGGAGTAAAGACATGGCTGGGGTCTCTTTGGAAGGAAACACTCTGAAATGTCTCCCAGAACAGGGAGAATATGTCTAAGTGCTATTGTTACCAAGTTTTATGATTTTTTAAAACACTGGAAAAGATTAAATTCTATTTCCGCCTATTTATTTTTAAATAATACATGCTCTATAAGTGGCTTTGGAATGAAGTGGTTACCTAAAACAAAGTGTGGGTCTAAAGTCTGAATTAGTACCTTTATCCACACCAAATACGACAGCAATAAACCAAGAAATGAGTATTTTGCACATAGTTTTCAAACTAAAGGTCAAGAAGTCCCAAAAGTGTGCCAGATGCGCTCCCTCCACAGGTTGACTTTACTGTTCCCCTCTAATAAAAAAAAAACGTTGTCAGAATCATTACTGTTACTATCTCCTCAAACAAAGCTCCATGTCTTCCTGTATGTTATATTCTATTTAAAAAATGTGTTTTGACACGTTGCTTGTGCGCAATGTGCGTAATTTACACTGGCAGTGATACAGCCCACCCCGTCATATGAGGTATCATCGTTTTCAGCTTTCCGTTTGTTATTTGATGCGTCAATCATCAGAATTCTGCGCTGTGATTGAGACATAGGAAAGACGATACAGGGAGAGAGCCCAGAAATAGGATTACATTTTTTGGTGGTGCTTTTTTGCTGTTTATTTGCTTTTTATGGGCTTTATTCTTGTCGTGGACCAATCACTTTAAAGGAGAACTTTAATTGGACCCTTGCTGATGTAAAAAGACGAATGGTGATGAATTGGTGTTGTTATGTATAACACACAACAAAGCTGTGAGTCGCACATTTTATTTACTTTGGGAAGGGAAGGGGGAGGGGGTAGCCAAAACCACTCGCTGTGTCTATAGTTATGATTGCATCGTTGATTTGCATCCATAATTGGTTTTACAAGACTCTTAGTTTTTCAATGATATATAATATGTATATGTTCATAGAAGTATGTTTAGAAGATTGGTGGATTTACATCTGGAAGTAGGCACAGACCTGGCCCTGGGGTCGTGGGGTTTAACAGGTTAAAAAAGCATCCCCACAGCATAATGCTGCCACCACAATGTTTTAGTTGGGGATAATATCTTTAGGGTATTTGTCTTCTGCCAGACTTGCCTGTAAACCAAATCCAAACTGTGGGTCTCCTTCATATCCTCCTG
Organism: Valencia hispanica; assembly: GCA_963556495.2. Taxonomy (NCBI): domain Eukaryota; kingdom Metazoa; phylum Chordata; class Actinopteri; order Cyprinodontiformes; family Valenciidae; genus Valencia; species Valencia hispanica. The sequence continues at coordinate 22,303,403 of OY747709.1, read as the reverse complement.
AGACCCGACACATTCATTTGTGTCCTTTATAGTGGAAATTTTGTTCACCTTTATCTTATATTTTGAGTTATCCTATTAAGCCCAACAGTACTTTTTAGAGGACATCCTGGGCTTTCCAGTGATGTGTCCTTTGATAGGTTTATATGCTGGGAAGTCCCCTTTTTTGTCTCAATCAAAATGGCTGGCTTACCAGCAATCACATTTTATGAAAAGATGATAGATAAGTCAAATCATCTTAGTCTATTTTTACCATACTAATTATACATGTTCTTAATGATGTCAATAACAATATTTTGACTACTGAAAACAGTTTGATGAGTTATCTTTTGAAATAATGGTGCTTTTATGAATCCCAGTTGTGGAGGACACCAGGACAGTTTTAGTGAACTGAATGACTTCATCATCAATACATAAAGTAGAAGATATTCTATACAAGATAGTCAAGGGAGGTTCAGATTTGGAACTTTCAGATGAGGAAAATGATAAGGATTATTAGTTGTTAGCGTATTAGCTTGTGATAGGGGAAGATGGTGAAGATGCAGGAGAATCTGATGAAGGGACAGACTGAGAGCCAGAGAGGGTACAGGAATGTGCTTTGTGACAAAAGGAAAAACTCATGTATAATTTTGTTGATCAAATTGAATGTATTCTTGGGTTAATCTCATAAGAAGCTGTTCATTCTTTGTTTTAAACTCGGTTGTATTTAGATGTGAATTGTCTTGTAATTACAGTGGGCATGCTGTAAAATTATTATTATTTTTTTTTTTTAAATCAAAATGGTAAGGTGTTCTTTTTGACCTAAACAGATAGGAAATCACATTAAAAAAGAAAATGGAAAACACATTTTTTTTATGTTCTCAGGAGGATATACAGGGTTCATGGTACAAAAAGAAAGCAGTTGCATTTCCCTCTACTTTCTGCTTCTAATACACTTTGCAGTCTTCCAGACACATTTGCTTTAGCCGCATGTTGCCCTCTAGCTTCTCGTGACATTTCTTGAAAACCTGGACGTAGTTGCATTGCGCCTTAGTCATAAATGTGGCTGTCAGGGAGAAGAGACATGCACAAGCTTCTGCATCTCTCCCCTATTAACGAATGTTGCTAAACAGGACGGAGCTTCGGGCCAAACTGAGCAAAAATAGTGTTTATTGACAGATTCTAATAGGTATCTAATGGTTGTTTGATTTGCAGCAGTGAATGGATCCATTCACAGAGTCACACTGAGTGCTTTCTTACGTCCAACACCAGGAGCGTTGTTGTTGCCAAGCAGTCACAGGTGCAGGATGTGCAGGATGTGAAGCGGTAGCGGCAGAGTTTTTGGCTCGTCCCAAAGACAGCTTTCATTTCATTTCCCGAGGCAGGTGCTGTGAGGTTTCCTGTTTCTCTTGGTCAGTGAGGGATGGTTTTTGTCTTCATTTGCCAGCTAGTGTGGCCTGTTTATAGTGCTGGATTCCACCATTTAGACTGAGTGTTAGGGAGAGATATGAAAGGCTTGGAGGAAAGGGATCTGCTTGGAACAACTGCTTTTCTGCTTCACTTACTTGATTATGGTTATAAAACAAAACTTCTCTATGCAATTTTAGATTTAGGCTTTGATGTATTTAATCACTAAGAACTGTCTTGTAAGAGAACAATAAAATAGAGATAATAAGCATTTACAAAAAAAAAAACGTATAACTTACCGTTATAAAATATAAGTTCCACCTGCTGTGCTTTAAGAAACCACATGTCCAAGTGAAGACCAAATACAAATCTTACATTAAAAACTATAAATTGACCAAATATGGTCAATGTAGGGTGGGAAATACATTTTAACAGTCTGGCTAAACAGCTGTGCACGAGGAAGCAGATCAAGAGAAAGCATAAAACGAAACTCATGCAGAGGAGAGAAGAAGGAGATGTAGTCTTTGAGAAAATTAGTGCTTCTCTAAATAACCACTGTGAACTGTAATTTTTTTATGATGATGCGTGGGTGCGGTGACAGAGGATTACAGTTTGTGTGTGGCAGAGAGATAGATGAAATGCAGGTCCAAGCCTCTTACAAAGGCAGCAGCAGAAGGGGAAGATTGACAGAGGGGCTTATGTGCTATTCACCTCTTCATCAACACACAGCCATGTTGAACTAGAGGCAGGTTTTTACACAGGTGCCATGTCTGAAGGAGCCTCATGTTCCTACTATGAGTAAAGAAAAAGTGGGCTTTGTGAACCAAACATGTTGGTCTTAATAGACACATTTTTTTCAGAACTTTAAGAAGATTTCTTGTACAAATAGTCTTAATTGTACAAATAGATTTGAATTGTGAACGTTGTAAAAAATACTTCATCAATGGACATCAGTAGCTGTTCCCTAAGTGACAGCAAATTAAAACTAGAAAAGCACCGAAAGAGTGCAGACCTCAACGACCAACCACCACCCCCTACCCCGCAATGGGACCAGGAACAGCTGATTAAATTGTGCTGTGCATATGCTCCAACCGTAGCGGGGCTACTGTTTGAGGGGAGTCGCTTGTGAGCTTTCTGACATGGGAGAGGAGTGGCGGTTAGCACCACTGGTCAGTTGGTGGATACGCGCTTCATGTCGGATCAACCCCAAAATTTAATCAGTTGTTCCTGGTCTCATTGCAGATATTTCCTGAAAATTTAATCGGAATCCGTCCATAACGTTTTGAGTTATGTTGCTGACAGACAAACAAACAGACAGACGGGCACGAAAAAATTAGGTGATAAAAAAGGGTGCCTCAGTGTGGATTTTCATCTTACTTTTGGTAGTATCAAAATAGACCTCAATGATTGTGATGGCTTACACAATAAAAAAGTCTGATAAATGTTAGCGATTTAAAAAAAAATATTACTTGCACATGCTATTCAATAAAAAAATATAAGTAGACAGCCCAGAAACTTTCAAATCGTTTTGGTGCAGCTTTATTTTAATCTTCAGTGTTCACTCACAAATCACAGTCACTTTTTCCATATTTTATGCTCTTTCTATTTTTTATTTTTTTTACTCTTCTCGCAGCCATGAAGTCGGACCGTAAACGTCTCAAGGCGGAGAAGGCCGACCTGGTGAACCAGATGCAGCAACTTTATGCCACGCTAGAGAGCCGGGAGGAACAGCTCCGTGACTTCATCCGCAACTATGAGCAGCACAGAAAGGTATGGCACACTCATATCCACACAGTGCATTAGGTTAAAAAACGTACATGCCTTCAACTTTTATTGTTCCGCTTATTGGCTGGGCATTGCACAAAAATACCTCCTAGGCTAAAATGATCAACTTCTTTGCATTTGTGAATTTTTGACAATGAAATCAGTGAGTTTTTACTTTGCATATGGGAATTTCTTAGAGGAGTATGCAGTAAACGTGTGCAGATGAAGTATAATACTCTTCTTTCTGTGGAGCCATAGTTCAATATGTAATTCCACCTCAGAAAAAAAACTAAACTAAACTCATATGTGGAATGACAAGACAATAAAAGTAGCTATTTTCCACATCAGAGTTATGCATTAGAGCCCTATATGTGAACCAATCCATCAGGATCTTTGTATCTCCTAGGAGAGCGAGGATGCAGTAAAGGCTCTGGCCAAGGAGAAAGACCTCCTGGAGAGGGAGAAGTGGGATCTGAGACGGCAGACCAAGGAGGCCACAGAGCACACAGGGATGCTGCACTCCCAGCTCGACCTCAAGGAGAACCGCATCAAGGAGCTGGAGGCTGAACTCGCAATGGTGAGACAGAAGCTCAGACAGGGTGTTTTTTTGATTTTTAAAAAGAGACATTCAGATTCAGTCAGTGAAAGCTGTAGTGGAGTGGCAAACAGTTAAAATAAAGAAACTTTTTATTGACTAGGTTTTTCTCAATTACATAGTCAATTCTTGGTACATTAGGTGCAGAAATATTGTTTGGATTTAGTCTTTTTTTATATAAATACTGAGTAATAGGAAGCAAAATTATATTATTTTTTTCTTGACTCTTACACTGCCGAATTTATGAATTGACTTGATTTAAAATTTATAAAATAACCTTAAAAATGTATTCATGTTTCACTATAATATTTAGGAATTTAAACTCTAAGCTCTAACTTTTGTTGGAAGCTGTTTTCCTCTTATCTACAAAAAGGTTATGCCATGATAAAAGGTTAAGCCATGATAAAAGGTTAAGCCATGATTAAAGGTTATGACATGATTAAAGGTTATGCCATGGGGGGGGGGAATCTGCCTCAGTTTGGAGCTTCTATGTGATCAGTTCAGGTATTTGTTCTGTTTATTCACAAGCAAATCTTGATAAACAAGCAAACTAGGGAGTCAATAAGCATGGGCTGGTTTCTGATATCAAGGTTAACCACAGTTTTAAACTAAGCTTTTGTTTCTAATTTCCTAAGATTTTCCACTATAACATTCCTGCTGTCCTTTTGATGAGTTACCAGGGACAGTAATGGAGTGCACTGCAGAAAAAAACATATTGCTGTCCTTTTCTCCACTTGCTGCTGTGCACTGCAGGTCAACTGACTTAAAGAATGTCATTACACTTTTCTTTCACTTAAGAAAAACAAATTCAGAATGAACAATTATGTTGTGGAAGTAAACAAATGCAACCCACAACACTCTTATAGAAGTGACGCTGTTTTAAAGCTACTGTTGTGAAGTTAGAAATGTCTATAGTAGAATAGTTTATCATTATTATGGAAAGACGGTTGTCGTTATAAGAACGAGACATTCATTTAGCGATCACAATGAAAAGCTTGAATCTAATCATTTATGTTTACAAACCTCAAATACAGCCATTATGGCTGGAAACAATTTGAAGCTGTCTTCTAATTTCAGTTCCATCTGATCCTCAATAAGTTAGACCTGTGTATGTAACTGTGTAGACAAATGCTCACTTTCATCTTCATTGCAATAAATGTATAAGATAGTTGGACAAAATGTTAAGTAGCATTGTGTATTATTAATGACTTCTGTAAAACATTAGGAAGCAAATTAACTAAATCATATTAACTTGTGATTCTTGAATAGTATTTTGTGCTGTAAACACAAAAGTGTAGTTAACTACTACAAAATGTTTCTTATTTATTATTAAGTCTGTGTATGCCATTAAAAACAATATAAGAAATGTGATAACAAGCCTTATCATACCTGTAGTAATCAATTTTTCATAAAATGTGTAGCAGCAGGATTTTCTGTTTTAATTACAATAAGGTCATGTTATACAGTTTTGCTTTAGTTTATTTTCTAAAACGGTGACAACCTTGAAATTAGCTGTGCAATTCTTTATCACATCTTTAAAATCTTACACCAGTCCATGCCTAGAGAGGAATCTTTATATGCAGTGTGATCATTTGCAAAAACAAGAAACTGAACTATTTAATTACTTTTGCCACTACAATGTATCTTTTTGCTTATACAGATTTATCTTAAAAGTGTTAGTAAGTGTATGTCAAACATTAGCAGTGCATGAAGAAAATTATAAAGAAGCGCTAATTGTACTACTGTATATTTATTGTCTGTCACATACAATGTTTTACTTAGACTACATTTGAATTAAACAACAACAAAAACGGTTTAAATGTGCAATATAGCCATTCCTCATGTCTCCAACCCCCCAGATGAGTAACTGTGTCAATCAAAGAATGGAGTTCCGGGTGTTTGAGCGGCTTGTGGACAGGGACTACTCTCCTAGGGTCATGGCGGTAAGACAGGCCCACAGTTTGAAAATAAATTTCACCTTTGATCCCAACTCTCCTCGGAAATCTTCCCTACCTGTGACTTAATTTTGGTTTCTGGGAAGCCTCCCTCCTCAGATGCACGTTTTTATGTAATCCCTAGCCCACCCTTTCTTATCCCAGTGATCCTAACATGGGAAATGCCACAGATCAGAACAGTGATACATCTGAATGCTCTATAAAGCTAATCTATACTCTGACACCTAATTTCCCCAAACATTTGTGACTGTATCCAGTTTTGCATGTCAAAAATGTGACTGATAAATCTTTGGCTGCCAGTAAAGTAGATTTGACTGCAGTGAAGCTGATTGTAATGGTGAATTGCAGCCTGCCGTGCTTGGCATGATAATAAGATTTGCACAACAACAATATTTGAAGCAATTTTTTAACAGTAACATGTCACAGCTAATCAGAAAACACAGACTGGTAAAAAAATAAGAAAATAATTATTTTCTGAGGGTATTTGGGAGGAGAAAGCACATCTTCTAAGGCTGCAGAAGCTCACTGTTGTGTCTGAGAAACACCTCAAAGCAAATGTGTTTATTAAAGTTAAAGAAAGACTTAATTGTTTTTCATTTTCTCAGCTATTTTGCACTACACCAACCCCCAGCTACCACCCACTTGGCAACAAACACATCACACCTCTTGCCATTATTCTTCCCTCTTTTAAATGTTTTGTTTTTTTATTGAAAAACTTTGTCAGCATTCACAGGAGTGAGAGCGAGACAGTTTGCACAGCAAAAAGAGAATGAGAAAACAGACTGATTATTCCAGATACAAGAACAACATGATGAGCCAGGAGGCAAGCTCACATATCTGTGTGCACTAACACATTCAGAAACTTGTTGTAGCTTTCTGGATGCATAACATGTCTGTGAGTAAACAGGCACAAACATAATAATGGTGCCAGAGAAGCACCATTGCACTCAGAAATGAGTGTGGTGAAATAAATCTCTGCAGTATGAAGATGTGCATGTGTTTGTGTATCTCCTTAAGGCCAAACAGTCACTTGCCACCCTGACAAAGGATGTGCCCAAACGTCACTCGTTGGCCATGCCCACAGAGGCGGTCGTCAATGGCAACAACCAGGAGTGGGTGATGCAGGCAGATCTTCCCCTGACGGCTGCCATCAGGCAGAGTCAGCAGACCCTCTATGTCCACACAGGTCATCCCACTGACAGACAAGGTAGGCAAACATGAGGGTAAATAAAATTTTTGTCATGAACATGTGGAGATGGTTGTCCCATTGCTTACAAACTGCATGCTCATGTGAAGCTGGTTCCTATGCATTAAATCTTACCATCTGCTAAGTATGATGATGTTCCAGCTGGATTATGTCATGCGCTTTATTTTCTCTGAAGTGGCAGCTAAGGATAAGTTGCATGTTAAATGTATGTGGTCATCCTAAATGGAAAACTTCTTTACATTTTTTTATGTCGACATTTTCAATTTTCAATTTTGTTGCTTAGTATTTCCTGCTCAAAATGAATCTCTGCATTATATAGGTGTGCCTTTTGACTGACACACATTACAAGAGTCAAAGAAGAAATGGCATCTCCTATCACTAGTATGGCATGCATAGATTTGTCTAAAAGGCATGGCAAAGCTATATTCAAATTTTAAGTGAGGCTTTCTTGTCTAGGCCAATAGAACTTTGTTATATTTTAATGCAAATAGAAGATGTATTAGGGTTTCATTGTAGCAAAGCTGCTAACCAAATACTGTTCACCCTTTAACAGAATAGAGCTCCATTTCTAAAAACGAGTACCTATTGAGAGATTTTTTGTTGTGTCTAAACCATTGCTTACATTCAGATATGGGGAAACACAACCAGAATATATTTTGTGTGCAAAGGTGACTCTTTGGAACAGGTACTATATTTCTGTTTGCCAGAGATAATTTTATTCAAGGTGACCTTTAATCAATAGTAACCTTAATTGACACTTTTATAACTTTATGCAGTGTCTAGCTTTGCTGTGGGGCTAAGGCTAGCTTGTAGGCTACATAAACATGAGCCATAAATTGAGATTCTGTATTAGCTGTTATACCACAAAAGCACATTTAAAATTAAAGGGCCCTTTTCTTGTGTGGGTCATTCAAACTAAATGTTATCTTAATGCTAATAAAAAATATGTTAGGTTTAAGAGAGCATGTTGATCAAAACCATGTCCCTCTTGATAGAATGCTAAAACTGAATGCTAGTTGAGAGATTTGCACAAAATCATATCTGTATAAATGATTCATCACGTTTTTTAAAAATGAAAGACAACTTTACTAGGGAGGATGTCAGAATATACTTCATATAGAAAAGGGAAGTTTAGTTTATTTCTGACTTGCCTGCATTTTGATCACTGATAGTATATCAATCTTTGCCAGAGAAATCTTAGTCTTGATATTGTGGTAAAATGTTCTCAGAAACACCAGTATGTGAAAATTCTGAACCTAATAATAATTATCTTCCTACAGGATTGCTGGATGAAATCAATAAAAAGATCATTAATAACATTCCATTTCCAAACTGCCAAAGTTCTTACTTTTCTAACTCTGTGCTATACTGCTAACATGCGCTTGTGCATAAACAGACATAACAACTGGACATTCCATTTTACCTGTGATATTTTATTTCTTTCCTTTTATATAAGATGCATATTGCTGATAGTATTTTTAACATCAAGTTTATGAAAGAACTAAACGTTCTCTGTAACTGGAGGGTAACGTTTCTGTTGAATTCCTATGTTCCGCATCTATCACTAAAGGGGGTTCCAGCAGGTGCAACCCCACACTTCCCAGGGCAGTACTTACATTACTACACAGAAATTCAGATTTTTTTGGAAAAGTGTTACTATGCTTTCTGGCATTTAAAAAAAACAACAACAAAAACAACAACAATAAAACACACTCCTTTCCATGAAGTGGCCTTGCAGCTACCAAAGTATAAATCCCTTCAAAGACATTGTTTTAAATGGCAGCCATAGGTTCACACACCAGTTGCTAACTAATTGGGGACATCTGGAGGAAGTCGCTGGCAAACTCAAGAAGACAGGGAAGAAGTGGGAACAGTCACGAACTCCAAATTGCATTGCAATTGGCTGTACTTTATGTATCAGTCTCATTGGTTCAGGCACACGCTCTCTAAACCTCTGTGAAGCTGGTTCACAGTTGCTTAGCAACTACAGCTGGTTGCAAAAATATATCTTCTCTTTCTTCCTGCATTTATTTTTAAACAATTCTTTATTTGATGGTGTTGTGCCAGTACTATGGGTACACCATCCCCCCCCCTATTTTCTACCTTCGGTGCCCCAAACACCCGAGACAAAAGCAAGCCTGTCCTCTCTCCCCTCTTGTCCTGTTTAGTGGCTGCTGTGCGGGTGAGTCCAATCCACTCGCGTCAGCCCTCCATCATCTCTGATGCCTCTGCCGTGGAGGGAGATCGGTCGTCTACACCCAGCGACATAAATTCGCCACGTCACCGGACTCACTCCCTCTGCAATGTAAGAGCTACCCACCTCTGCACCCTCGCAAGTAATCACCTCCTGTTGTAGTAACTGCTGACTGTTCTACTGCCTGGCTGCTGTTGTTTCCCCTCACCGTCGTTTTGGCTGAGTTCACATTTGCCCCATGCAGTCTGTTGTGCACTAACTCCAGGGATGTGACATGAATTTTTGGAGGGCAAAAAAAACTGGTTGGGTATTAAATAGGAGCATGCCAAACAGCACGACAAACAATTTCATCTCTCTTTTCTGTTGTGATCCCTTTTGGTCTTTATTGCCCTCTTTGTGGCACTCCTTATGCTCTTGCAACACTCTCTTTCCTGGGTGTCAAATAATTTTTCATTTCTCTTGTTCATCCTGTAGTCCCTAGAAGATCTGGAGGAGGCGAAGCGTAAGAAGAAGAAAGAGAAGATGGGGCTGGGCTCACTGTCACGTGTCTTTGCCCGGGGAAAGCAACGCAAGTCTCTGGACCCTGGTTTGTTTGATGGTACTTCCACACCTGATTATTACATAGAAGAGGATGCAGACTGGTAAAGCACAGATCTCTGAGTGAACCACCTGTGGACCACATTGCATTTAGTGTGTGATAGGATGGATGTTGGAGTTTATAGATTTAATATATACACGCACCTGTTTAGTCCCAGCAGAAGGGGATAATTGTACATGTTTATGTGCATGTCGGTGTGCACATGCTTGTGCCACCCATGGTTAGAAGCCATGTCAGGAACCAGAGGCACATCTTGGTTCGCTTAAGTGTAACTCTCATCGAACAAACTGCACCTGTATGTATGTACAGTTCTGTAAATAGAAACACAGCAACAATGTGGACATGCTCTGTTAAAGCTGTGTTATTGGATATTCCTCTTGATATTTTGTTTTCAAATAACTGAAAACTTGAAGGACTGCTGTATCTGTAAATAGCAAAGGTTGTTGTGTACTTTGTGCTTGTAAATGTCTCCATGTTCCGATTAACTTTTGTTAATTTTGACATGTACTCCCCTCCCCTCACAACTCAAAGCTCCTTTGTTTTTTTTTTGTTTTTTTGTCCTGCCTGGTACCCCCCACCCTTTTCACACAGCCATGATGAGAACAGTTTCCTGTAGGCAACATGCAGACTCCTCAGTTCCAACAATAATTTGGTTGTCAGTCATTGCATTCCTCAGAAAATGAAAACTGTACTGGGGCACTCACTGATCTTACCTCAACGATTGCAAATAAGTCGTTGAGCATGGGATCAACTTTCTATGCTGAGCTGTTTGTTCCACAGCATCATGAAGCCAAACAGGAAATGCAAAAAAAAACTCCAAAAAACATGGTTTCTATCTGTTGAGATAGAACTACAGTGCCTTGCCACAGTATTCATACCCTTTGATTTTTTTCCACATTCTGCAAACTAATTATTTAGTTATTTCCATTTAATTGAAGCTCTGGTTGTATATTTATGGTTATTCTCCTGCTAGAAGGGAAGCGTCTGCCTCAGTCTCAAGTCTCTTGCAGCCTGTACCAGGGTTTTTTTCCCCAGGATTGCTTCATCCATGTTTCTATCAACTTTAACCAGCTTCCCCACATCATGTCGCTGGTACAAAAGTGTTTCACCAAGGGTTCAGGCCAAAAAGTTAAATTTTGTTTTCATCCGACCAAAGCACTTGCTTCAAAATCATGGAATCAAGGGTTGAAGTCAGTCCACTAGTATTATGCCCCTAAACTGTAAGGGGTGAAAAGGGATTGTGAAAAGACTACGACAGTGATTTGAAGCAAAGTAAATTAAAATCCGCTCCATCTGCGGTGCATATAGAGTGGAAATATAGTATCATCCTCCACTGTCAGTCTGATCTGAGAAATATATTGATAAGTAGAATCTTATGCAGATGATAACATGCTGATGATGGCACACAACAACTTTGCTTGTATTTAAAGTTCTGGATGCATTTGGAGAGTGAACCTGAATGAGGATAGATACATAGAGTTCCACTCCATGTGTTTTAACTTGATTAAATCCCTCATGTCTTTCGTAGATGAATCCTGTGAACTGTAAGCCAAGCCTTTTTTGGTTCTGCAACCCTGTCAATTTGATCTGAATGCCAATATGGGCCTTGATATCAGCAGATCAAGTTGATCAAAGATTGGCTTATTACTTTCTTTTCACAATGTCTTTCTTCTTGTCCCTCTTTTATTGAAATCTCTTAGGGAAGAGCTAAGAGTTTCTTGTAATCAAACTGTCCCATCTAAAGTGTAAATCTCTGTAGCCCCTTCCAAAATTTAAACAGGCCTCTTGGCTGCTTCTCTCGGTGATGCTCTCTTTGTCTGGCACATAGTTTAGGTGGACGATCATGTCTTAGTGGGTTTCCAGTTAGGCCATCCTCTTTCTTTTTTGTTTGCTCTGTAATATGTTTAAATCTTTAGAGATGATTTTATAACTTAACTGCTTTAGCCTTCTGCACAACTTTGTCCTTGATGTGCCTGCGGCGGTCCTTGATCTTTATGAAGTTGTTTGTGCACTAGCGTTCTCAAATTAACCTTCGAGGTCTTGACAGAACAGCTGGATTTCTTCTAAGAGACTCTATGTATAAATCAGGTAACTTGTTAAGGCAACTGGTTGCATTGGAATTTGTTTAGAGGTAACAGAGTTAGAAGGGCTGCATACAAATGCATGCTATGTCATTCAGTTTTTTTGTGCAAAGAAAAAAGCAAAACATGTATGCATCCACAGCTATGTGTTGCCCAGATAGAATCAACTGAGGTTTGTGGCTGTGATGTGACAAAATGTCAAAAAGTGCAATGGATACTTATGCAAGGCACTGCACCCACCTAAACATGTGACATGCATGCAAGTAGTCTCAGACCCCTAAAGCATGCTGAAAAGGTCCTCATTAATAAGAAACTTTTCTCCCTGTATATGTTGTCAAGAAGGTGCTTTAAAAAGAGAGGTCAGTTACTGTTTTCATAATATTTATTCATGGTTTTCTCAAATTTAAATGTAGCAGTTAAACTTTTAAACTTGACCTTTTTGCGTTGTTAATTTTTTTTTATTCTGTAAAAGTTTACCAATCCAACCCAAATGCAATTTAGCCTTATTCAGCATCTGCAAATCAAAATGTCCATCTGTAATTCTATTTTAAAATTTAAAGTTCAGCAAAGTTGTCAAGAAACCAAGTCTATTTTTATTTATTCATTAAATTTCTCCCATTTTCTTTTAGCTTGCAGTTGCTTGTAGCTATCATTATACTAATACTCCAAAAAGCTGCTGGGGTCGGATTATAGCAGAGAAGCCATTCTAAAATTAGAGGCCAGATATAAAACTGACTGTCAAGACTTTTACAGACCTCTGGAATCAAACTCATTTTAAATGATAACTGGAACCTCAATTAAAAGAAGCATACATTAAACAAAGGACTCTAACATTGATGAGTGCCACCCAGAAGGTTAGAAATCAGGTTTTATGTGTACTTATCAAGTGGCTTTCCAGGTGACCCTCTGAGCTCCCTAGAAATTCTGCAGTTTAACTTACTAGTGAAAAAAACCCAATTAACTTTGTGTTAAAGGTTAATAACATTTCTCCAAGCAAAAGAATTTCCAGAGACACAAAATTATTTTCATCCTGGATCAGATCGGAGTCTGCACTGCCCCCACTGGAAATCTCTTCTCGCCCTGACATTAAATTATCACTGGGTATTCATTAACTTTACCAAAAACCCCAAAGCGTGCCAGATAACATTGGAGATGTTTTTACCAGACTTTGCAAGAACAAAGGATATTTTAAACTTTTCCCCTAGATAGAGGGCTATGAACAAGTATTTGCTGCCTTACTGATTTTGTTTTCTGTTGTTTATTTGTTTTTTTGGTCAGTTAAATGCTTCAGATCATCAAACTAATTTTTATATCAGACAAGGAAACCTGAGTACACACAAATTGCTGTTTTAAAAAATTAGCTTTCATTTATTAAAGGAAAAAAAAGCTATCCAAACAAACCTGGCCCTGTGTGAAAAAAAACAGTTGCCCTCTAAACCCAATTTCTGGTTGTGCCCCCCTTGGCAGTAACACCTGCCATCAAGCATTTATGATAACTGGTAATGAGTCTTTTACATCACTGTGGAGGAATTGGAACCACTCATCTTTGTACAGGTATTGTAAATCAGCCACATTGGAGTTTTTCAGCATAATAAGCCTGTATTATGTCATATCAAAGCCTTTCAATTAAACTTAATTCCAAATTTTGACTAGGCCTCTCCAAAATCGTATTTTTTGAATCACTCAGACTTGGATTTGCCGGTGTGCTTCAGATCTTTGAGAAGCTCCAACATTCAAGCGTGCTTTGGTTTTAAGTTAAGAACAGATGACCAGATATTCTCCTTCAAGATTTCTGGTAGAGAAGATTCATGATTCTATTAAATTAAGGCAAGTTTTTTATGTCCTATAACAACAAAGAAGCCCTAGATTAGATTATTGATAGAATATTAGACTACCACCACATTTTAATTTAGGTAAAATGTTCTTTTTGTTGAAATAATTTGGCATTTCCTAAACATTTGCATTGCTTTAGATGAGGTTTGCAGCATCCTTGAGGACTCATTGGAATAATTTTGACTGGCCTACAACTCTAACTGTAGTTCCAGAAATGGCTTAATAATCCTTTTCAGACTGATAGAAGCAAAATCATTGATATCTATCTTCTTCTTAAATTACTTTAGATTGGAGACATGCATTGCTCTTTGATATCTTTTAGTGTACTTCATGTTGTCTGACTGGTTCTATTTAAGTGATTGCTTGATTCAAAAGGTGTCGCAGTAATCTGGTCTGATTGTTGCTGAGATAGGTTAAGTAAATATGTGGTTATTTACAGTTGTATTTCACAGAGGGTCAAGCTGACTTTGATGGCTTTTTACCTTAATAAATAAATAATTATTTGAAGATTGTGTCATTTATTTATTCAGATCATCTTGGTCTGATATCAACATTTGTTTGATAATCTGAAACATTTAGGTGTGACAAAAACAGAAAAAAATATGTAGACATTTCAAAGATAAACCATCACACATTTGGCTGTATTTATAGGAACAACTCAACCAGTTAATGTATTCAATATCAAATATTTAGGAAGCTAGGGGCTATTTTGAGGTTTTCATTTGACCAACTTTTACCTGCTGATGGGGGAAACAACATATCAATTGCAGGATTGTATAATTTCACATATTGAGCCACAGTGTGTTTTTATTTTTCCACAAATATTAAAATTTTTGTAAATGAGATAGCATTACAGAAATTAAATGAATATTATTGTTATTATTATTGAAGAGTTTTATTTAAAGTCAGAGATGTAGGCCTCAGTGTGGAACTGAGATATTTAGAAGTAGATAGTTGCAACTTTTTAAGGCATGGCAACAACGTTACCCTCAAAAGAAACAAGTAAAAACAAGATTATTTTAAAATAAAATAAATGATAATTATTTCTATGTGGCTGTCCTCTCTTTTGCTGTATTTGTCTTGTCTGAATGTTTTTTGTGGTATGTTGTTAATTCTGATTTGTCGTTTTTTTCACTGGGGGGAGCTGCAATATGCAGCCTTAAATGGCCTTCTTTTCTCTATTTCCCACTCTGATTTTTTTTATTCCCAGCAGAAAGCTTCTCTACATTTTGCATAGTTTTGTCAAAACAAATGGACAAGGGAAGATAAGGCCATGTCAGATCTCATGTGTGAGTGCATGGTGTCAATAATGGTGTGTACCAACGTGACCACTAACCTCTAACTCTGACCCCTTCTTGTCAAACTCCCATCCTCCTTTCAACACAGTGGAGCGACCCAAAAAGCAACCAGTCACACTCAAGTAGGTTGGAGAAAGATGATTTTTGTTGCTTCAATAAAGAGTTGCACTGGGTTGCAAACTGTGTTGGCAGATTCCTTCTAACTCTCAGACATCACACACTGACCTGACTTTTAGCACTTCTTCAAGTTCAAGTAAGTTTTTATGAAAAAAATGTACTGTTGATAAAGAAAGTGAGTGCTGTGACATAAAAAAATGCTTTTGAGAGCCACAGTGAGTTTTAGATATGAGACTTAGAGCGTTATTTTGTAATTTTTTGGGGGGCTTTATGATGCACATTTACCAGGCACTTTATTAGCCACACCTTGGTAGTAGTGAGCTGGACCCTTTTTTGCTTCCAGTGCTGCCTTTTAATTGTGACCTGAGTGAAGCTGGGCTCCCCCAATTCTTCAAATTTATCAAAATTGGTAACAAATGTTTGTGGTAGTACTGGTTTGTGCTAGACTCATTTTCATTTATGCCGCTATCGTTTTATAAAGATATAAATCAAATGTATCCCCTCTCATATTACACAGATCAAACAAAAATGGTGTCAGTGGTTTGTACCCCGTTTGTTTTTGGTTTAAACAACTATGTGTTTAAGCCACTATCATTTTAAAGATTTTAAAGGGGACATATTATGCCTCTTTTTAAACAAGTTGTAATAAGTCTATTGTCTGTACAAAACATGTTAATGAAGTTCTTTGCACAAAATCACTCACATAAAGCGATGTTCAGTCCCTTTCAAAATGAGCTATTTAGAGGGCTCTGTCACTTTTATGCAAATTAGTGGTTCCAGACCACACCCACCCATCTTGTTACTTAGCTGTGAATTTGCCACACATGAGTATGACATGGAAGTTGGAATTGCTGCATGGAGTTTGACAGGTCTGGAGTGGTTGTATGCAAATTTCATTTATTGTGACATCACAATAAGGCACTTTTTTCAAATGGCTTGTAGAATCACAAGAATTTTGACAGCAAAATGTACTCACACAAAAAATAGATGGATGGTTTTTATTCATGTGTGGAGTGTTCATAGAGGCATCACCTAAATGACAACACAAAACATTTTAGAAAAGTGACATTTGCATAATATGTCCCCTTTAAAGTAGAAAAAAAATAATATATTACCCTCAAAATGAGAGCAGTGCAAAATAAAATGTTTGCAGCACTAGCCATAACTCAGGTCACAGTCTTTTGGCTATACATCCATGATGCAATTCTTCCATTCTGTCAACATTCTAAAGGTACACAAAACCTGTTTGAGACTATTTGTGCTTTGTGACACAGCACATTATCACGATGGAAGTAGCCATCAGAAGATGGTGGTCACGAAGGGATGAACATAACCAGAAACAATACTTAGGAAGGCTCTGGTATTTAAGTGATGCTTATTTATTATGAAAGGGCCCAACAAATGCCAAGAAAATATCCCCCACACTAGCATACTATCACCACCAGCCTGCTCATTAGATCCATGCTTTTGTGTTTACATCAAATTCTGACTGCCATCTGAAAGATGCCATTGAAATCAAGACTCTGTGGATCAGGCAACATTTGTCCAATCTTTTATTATTCAGTACTGTCGAGTCAGTGTGAATTGTGGCCACAGTTTCCTGTTCTTAGCTGGCAGTAGTGGGATTAGGTGTGCTCTTCTCTTCTTGTAAACCATCTGCATTAAGTTTTAATATATGTTTAGGGATTGTATTCTCCAAACACTGATCATACTGTGGCCATTTTCAAAAATTATTCAGACCCCTGGAAGATTTGGGTTTCAAGTAATCTTTTAATTTTCCCCACATGCTTCTTCTAACTGGAAGTAAAATTAAAATTTTTGGAGTTGCCAAGCCAGAGCCCTGATTTGAATCTGACAAAGATGGTAAGAGGCTGTCCAAACTTCAAGATGTGGACATCATCGCCAAAGATAAATCATCAAAATAAAAGTAGAAACAATCAAAACTGGCCTAAATTCAGAAGAAGGATTTGATTGATGTTATAGCGGTACAAATTTTTCCATTGATTATTGAGAAGGTAATAAACCATTTTCAACATGTTCTTTCTCTTTATAAAATTTAATTTTTTCCCTCTCCCTTTACATTTTTTATCTTTTGAGATGTAGCAATCTCATTTCCTTTCAGAAACAAACGTACTGGTTAAATAAAAAACGTATACATTTAAATCTGCAAGCAGTGCTGGTAATGGGCTTGATTCCAAATAATTATTTGAGCTGCTGTTGCACCATTTATAACATCAAATCACTGATCCCTTTCTACTCTGATCTTTGACATCAACAAGGCATTTGCATCCATATAGCTGCCACTTACTGAATATTTTCAGACTATTTTCTATCAGTAAATGCATGAAAATACTTGAGATTCTGAAAGAAAAATCAGACAAAATCCTAAACAAGTCTATCAGGTGCCAGCAATCAGCCAGGGTCAAAATCAATTAAATCCTCTTTTCTTCTCATTCTGATGTTTGTTTGTTTTTAAGATCAGCAAGTCATCTGCACCACCTCTAGATATATAGGTGAATAGAGCTGTTTTTATGTGATCAGTGATTTTGTTAACAAGCAATTCCACAGGTGTACCTAATAGAGTGAACGGTGAGTTTTTTCAACATTATAGTTAACAACCAGCCCTATTTGTGAACATTTTTCACATATTTTTGCAACAATGATTTTGACTAGTTTATCGGGAAAGAACTGTTTAGGAAACTTGTTTGGTTTTGTAGTTAAGCTGTTTTAGCCAAACCAAACACGAGAAAGAGAGCTGTGGCATTGTAACATTGGAAATGTCTGAGTAGTATCAATCTTGAGAGATTTACTTTTAAATATATACTCTGAGCTTTGAATAAAACAAATACAGACTGAAGGAATACATAAAACATGCATAAAAGGAAGACATAAAACAATCTTATATCATCAATAATGGCTGTTTTGTTTTGCAGGATTTAGTTTATCAAACCTGAATTATGGAGACTTAAAAAAATCTAATATATCAGGTACACTTTTTTTTGTTGAACATTTTATATTTCACCCTATTTGCATTGATTAAGGTTTAGAACCTCATCTGGGTTGGATGGTTCTTCTGAAATATGACAGAATATGTTCCAACTTCCTGATTAAACCAAACTAATCGAATGTGGTGTTTTCACTCAAAAATATTTTACTTGCGTGTCATATGTTCTAAGTTTTGGTGTGCTAGGAGCCTTTATTCATAGTGTGGGGTCAGAAGTCTATAACTGGACTGCTGCAACGAGAAATAATAGCCTCTGTGAATGTTGCATGTTCTCTACTGCTGAACCACATGCCGCTCCATCAAATGATTTTTATTTAATCTAACATTTCCTAATATTTTTAATGTGACTCATTTTAAGTGAACACTGAAGAATAAAAATGTGCTAAAAAGTGCTTTTTTATGATCACTTTGCTAAAGGTTATAAAAGAAAGCCTGTGTTCTGTTGGAAAACAGTTGTTTCTTGTAACAGAAAGATTGGGCAAAAATAGAGGCAACTATATTTGGTCTGTAACACATAGTTTTGGTACTTTCATGATTCGGGCCTATTTTACAGTAAATTCATCCATCTAGTAACCAATAGCTGATTGTCTTTAGTATAAAAATATCTCCAACAGGTTTTCTCATTTGTTCAGTTGTCTCAAGCACCATTGTACATGCTTGTTAAGTAGTTTTTCTTTTTCAGTGTGATTTTTCATTGTAAAAAAGACAACTTGATTATGAAATGGAACAGTTCATCCCAAAGAGTTGGTTTATTCAGCTTAATTTAAACCAAAATATAAGATCAGAAGGCTTACAAAGGTCTGTCTATTCCTAAATATCTTTTAATGAACATGCTTAAGTCAGTACAAACTACAAGATTTGTGTTTCCTTACTCCCGCAGGGAAACAGAGAGGCTTTTCCGTTTAAGGCTTTAAGCAAAATTTTAAAGATGGTGATTTAGAAAGGGACATCATTCAATATGACATCTATATATATTTTTTCACTGTAATAAAATGGATGCTGAGTGTGCAGAGACCAACAAGGACAAAGATTCTGCAGTGTCCATTATGACTGAGTTAAAAGATTGATGCTTTTATCCAAGGCTCATTAGCTTCCCAGCATCCCTACTGTTTTAGCCTTGATGGCTAATGTTCATTTATAGAGTAAGACAAACATCATAGCTGTATTGAAATGTATGGTAATAATGCAAAGATTAGTAAATGTATTATGTGAGACATGTGGCTATTATTTGCTGCTACACACATTCAGTACATCTTATGCCGGGAAATCAATGCATGATGAACTATGAGGATGTCGCCACCTGCTGCTAGAGTAAGGGAAATGCTTTCACTTGCTGTATTTTTTTTAGCCATCTCCAGACATAATTTATGGATAAAATGTTAATGTCTCTGCTATAATAAAGATTTAGCAGATAAGCTTTGCAAATGGGGGTAGCTTATCATTCTTTCAGGGTATCAGCATGACATCTGTGTAATATTAGGTAGATAGAATCATAATGCATGAGAATACTCTACACATGTTCTAATTGTAGAGTTCCTGAAGCCTTATTTATATGGATGAGTCATGTTATTTTAAAAGCTCAAACAGCTGCTCCTTTAAAAGACTTTTTAAGTGAGGAGATTGTTAATAAAAAGCTGCATCCTTGTTTCCAGCGTTGCAGCTGCCAAACAAATTGTTGTGACGAAAGCAAAACATTTCCCTCCCAATGGGCTGCTTTTTATATCAAACCTTTTATTATTGCAGTGCATTAACGCTGTTTTATCATTGCTCACTATACTCACTGCCACCCCTGCCTCCACTCAAACCTTCACCCACATCACCCATCTGTACCTCATCCCCTCACCCACCCAGACTCAGACAGCCTCTACAGCTCCACCCGCCTCAGCCTGTCAGATGGGTCAGAGGACCAGCTGGATCGCCTCCAGCTGGTGGAGTTGGCCAGGACAACACCCATGTCTCAGTGGAGGGCTGGCACCGTGCAGGCCTGGCTGGAGGTTGTCATGGCAATGCCTATGTACATTCGCACCTGCTCAGAAAATGTAAAGAGCGGAAAGGTAATACCAGCTGTATTTAGCACAAGTTTAATCTTAAACTTTGAAGCAAGAGGAATTTTAACATGTCCATTCTAACATTTTCCAGGTTTTACTGGGACTAACGGATGAAGACCTGGAGCTGGGTTTAGGTGTCAACAGTTTAATGCACCGTCGGAAACTTCGCCTGGCCATAGAGGATTACCGAGATGCTGAGAATGGCAAAGAGTGAGAAAGGGCTAAAAAAGCCTTTTTGAAGAAATGGATCATTATAAGATATAGCAGGGTGTGAGGGCCACCTGTTGGACATTTGATGCAAAAACCAGTCTTTAATATCAAAACCCAATGCATACCCTTTAAAATAAAAAAAATAATTGAAGTTTTCCTTTTGCAGGATGTGGCAGGTCAGACTAACTTGACATTTTACATAACATTTACGACTACAGTATTGTGGTAATTTGTCCAATGCTTCTTGTCACCATTAATTGTTTGAAAGAACAGGTATTAGAATTACAATAAAGGAAGAGGCAGTTTACTCCTTTCCCTTGAGGATTACCAAGCACTTACTTTAGGTAAAGGCAACCTAACAGCATAATGATGATGACATTTTAAAAAGCAGTATCTGTTGTCATCTTTTGTTCTTTTGCTGAAGATGCTTAAGTAGAGAGGCACAGGTCAGAATTTTAAGGCCAATTTCTCATCTCCTGTTTTTGTAAAACCATTATTGTCTTTCCCAATTTTTGCCAATTATTTCTCCTTATAAGCTATAATATAAGAAGAAATAACAGCAGTATTTTTTCCAGTCTTCCATCTATGAGCGTTCATTCAAAATTGAAGGAGAGTTGACGTTATGTTGCTGTGCCAGAGAACAGTCGCTTTAAAACTGTTTCATTTCTGAAATGGCGTCAGCTTTTTTAATGAGTGATTTGCAAGGTTAAACAGCACAACCCACAGAGAAATTAAATGCAACATTTCCAAATCCAGCAGGTTCCATACCAAAATATAGGTTGAAAGCTCAAAACGACAAAAGACACAAACAGCTACTTTCTGTTCTCTACTTAAAGTCTCACTCTCTTGTTCTCTCGCCATCTGAATGACTCATAGACATTTATTTATGTCTTGAAATGTTGTAAAACAGGGTTTCTTTTGAAAATAGCTTCAAATAGCTTTTGTGATTCCTCTGGCTTCATACTAAACACTTAACTGATATTACAAATTGTTAACTTTTAGTTTTCTTCAATCAGTAATAACTTCTGCAAAAAAAGTGCTAGTTTGAGAGCAACCTAGGCTAGTAGCCTAGTACTTACTGAGGTGTTTTTACTTACGTACAGTTCTATTGGGTTTTTAAGTTTCCAGCCTACTAGTAATCAATCAGAGCCGATCAAGTTGAAAATGATTCAATTCAGAACAACAGCCAATTTTTAACTACATCTGTTTCTCAGAACAAAGTAAGTATGGAAAATGTGCCACATTAATTTTACAGCATTAAATAGCAGTTTTGTTGTTTCGAGAATTATATTTGACTTTTTGGTATTATTAGGTTCTTAATATCAAGGAGATCAAGTAAACGTAGTGACTATTTCCATAATTACCATAAAACCTAAGCTGATATTTTAAAACACTCATAACTACGTGGTTTTCTTTCTATGACTCAGTAACTTGTCCTTTGATTAGCTACAACATTCATTTAGGAGCCTTTTTTGAGGCTCATTGAAAGATTATTCCAGTTTTACATTCACTCAGCTAGTTCTTTTCATACTATACTACTAATTTAATCACATGAAAACGTTAGAAATGTACCTGTCTTGAAAAAGAAATGCAAGGAATTATAAAGTTTGCAGTTTTAGTGGGATATAGATGTGTTTAAACCATATTTTAAATCAAATATCCAAATAATAGTGTCAATGTCAAATTTATTTCATCCATCCATTCATTATCTATCCAGGGTTGTGGGGGGGGGGGGGGCTAGTGACTATCTCCAGCAATCATCAGGCAAGAGGCGGGGTACAAACTGGAAGGGTTGCCAGTCTATCACAGGGCAACACAGAGACACACAGGACAAACAACCATGCACTCACACCTAAGGGCAATTTAGAAAGACTAATTAACCTAGCAGGTCATGTTTTTGGACTGTGGGAGGAAACCGGAGTACCTGGAGAGAACCCATGCATGCACAGGGAGAACATGCAGGCTGGGATTCGAACCCAGGACAGTCTTGCTGCAAGGCAACAGAGCTACCAACTGTGCCACTGTGTAGCCCGTCAAATTTATTCATGTAGCAAAATTAAAAACAACAGTTGACAGTTACACTAGCAATAAATAGTAGTTAGAAAAGGTTTGACTTACTAATTGTACTTATTGTACAAGTTTGATCCACCCACCCATTTCTGGGCTGTAACCTAATACATCCCTAAACAAATGCCTGTGATTTCTATATTTTAATTTTCTCTATAAATAACCTTTAGTTTGTCTGTTTGTAGGCTGTCAAAGGCTGCAGATTTGGACCACCACTGGGTGGCCAAGGCTTGGTTAAGTGATGTGGGATTGCCGCAGTACTCCCAAGCTTTTCAAACTCACCTGGTGGACGGGCGCATGCTGAACTCCCTGACCCGCCGTGACCTAGAACGTCACCTCAACATCACCAAGAAGTTCCATCAGGTCAGCCTGTTACTGGCCATTGAACTATTGCAGTCACTTGACTTCGACAAGGAGGTGAGCAAGAAAAAGCTTAGGCAGTGAATCTGCTTGGGTGTGCTTAGGCAGAAAACAAAGATGGATGCCATCAGCTTGGTAAAAGGTGTTTCTAAAAATTATATTACAGGTGCTGCAGGCTCGCCGGATACAGTGTGAGCACCATAGTGAAGATCCACTGGTCTGGACATCTCATCGTGTCATGAAATGGATCAAAGATATTGACCTTAAGGTAGGGTCATTAAAAGAAAAAACACAGTTATAAAGCCCAAATGTTCAGAAAGAATCAAGTATATCCATCTAGGCCTAAAAGAAACAATTAAGGCAAAAACAATTAGCAAAAAAAAAGAAGTATAAACAAAAGTGCACTAAGTAAAACACATTACTAATCACTGAAGATAAAGGGGAAATAAGCATTAGTTTAAAAAAACATGGATACTGAATCCAAAGACAACCTATTAATAAAACAGATTTGGGAAATCTTTAACCAAAAAGCTGTCTAATAAGGTTATGCTTGAGATGCCATGGTGACATGTAGTTAGGACCCAAATGTAAATACTCTTGTGAAGAATTTAAAGGGGGTGTATTATGCAAAATTGACTTTCTGAAGCTTAATATCCTGAAAACCTGTCTTTCCCTTTTAAAAACATACCTGAAGTGTTGCTCTGACCCATTCACTCATGTTAGAGTAATCTTTGAGTCTCTGCCGGTAGTTCTCGGGTTTGCTGAAACATCTGCTCCCACCTATCTCCGCCTTTTCCACCCATCTCCTTTTCCGACCTTACGTACTTAGCCGAGAACCTTGCCCCTGCAGAGCTCCCCCACCCCTCCCCTCCCCTCACAACTCCGGCTGAGTCCCAGGTGCAGTAATTATAACACACCAGCTGCAGCTGCGCGTCTTTTGTGGGATTTTTTTCAGACTGCGTGCATGCTGCGATGATGCACGGTATGAACTGAAGGGGGAGTGTCAGAAAGAGTAGGAGGGTCTTAGAGAGGTACAGGTGAAAATCAAGGCGTCCAATACGGAAGTAAATTTCTTTAAGGTGGATTTGGATATATGACGGACTTTTAAAAGACTTAAGGTGACAATTTTATTGGAGTGTGCTATAGAAGGGTAATATGTGCCTGGAAGAAGCATAATACCCCCCCTTTAATAAACAGGTTGCACTGACTTACATTTATAGCAAGGAGTGAGTCAACCAGAGAGGTGTGACTGAACATGCACTGTTTAAATACTGAGGGTAATAGAGGAAAGACAAAGGAACTGGAGTGAAGCCTAATAAAGGTGAGTGAGCAGACAGGATAATTCTAGCTGGGGAGGAGGCAGAATGACAGAGAGGGAATAAAAAAACAGAGAAGGAAAACGAAGGCGTAAAGAAGAGAATCCCAGACTGAAAATAAGCCTAAATGCCTACGGTAAAACTAACACATAATGATAACAAAAAATTATTAAATCTAAGTAATGAATAGAGAAGCACCAGAGAAACTCAAAGTAAAAGTATTAATGGATGTTCTTCTATGTTGTGGAACAGAGATGCACTCTCCTCTCTCTGGCCCCCACCTTCCTGTGGGCGGTCGCAGTTTAGTAAAGGATTGATATCATTTTTAATATTTTGATATTATATTCAGGTAAATCGGGCTCCCAAATTTTCCCAGAATATACTTCAATAGGAGCAGGTGAAGAAAATAGAAGTGGATCAAATGTTGAACCCTGAGGAACCCCACATAAAAGAAAGGGCTGAATTGGACAGGCAAATTTTATTATCAACTTGAAATTCATATCACTTGTGTATTATTCTTCAGACATTATACTGTCAGTGCGCACCTTCAGTACCAATACAATACCTCAGGAAAGAAATAAGAACACTGTGGTTAACAGTAGCAAATGCAGGTGTTAGATCTAAAGTATAAACGTCACAAAGCTTCCAGAATCGTTTGCCAAACGTATCTTGTTTAAAAACTCTTAACAGGGCTACTTAGGTAAAACTTGTTCATAATCAGAGATCATTCTGAAGCAGAATAACATCAACTATTAATGTTTTAGGGTTAAATAATGCAATTCTGATTAACTTCTTGTCAGTTTTCTCTTTCAGTAACAGTCTATGACATGAGAGAATGAGACCATAACATTGATTAAAGGAATAAAGCTGTGATAATAGTCACTGCTTTATAGACAATAGGTGAACTAGGATATTTCACTAGTGTCAGTAAAGTGAGATAGGAAGCAGATTGAAAAGGGCCTTTGTTACTTAACCTTAAATAACCACAGCACCTGCCAGATGACATCCTCCTTGTTGCTACAGAACAAGCATTTCCTGTAACACTGACCACAGTCATAGATAAAGATGTGTGATATGGCATTGTAGCAGACTTGGAAGTTTATATTTATACTGATTATATTGTCTTACTTTGAAATGGAGATGAATCATAGAAGGGACTTTTTCCTTATGTCAATAAACACAGGAATTAAAAAAAAAACCTTGAAAATCTGTTTGTATTTTTTTTTCTTTGTTACCAGGAATATGCTGACAGCCTCCTCAGTAGTGGAGTACATGGAGCTGTTATGATACTTGACGCCTCTTTCAACACCGACTCTATGGCTACAGCACTGGGAATCCCAAGCAGCAAACACATGGTCCGGCGACATCTTGATGAGGAAATGATGGCACTGATAGGCCCAGCCAGGTGGGAGCAAATCTTCATGCACAGTATGCACATGCTGCAGTAAAATGGACAATGGTGTATTTACCAAGATGACAGATGATGCATCTTGTGTGTGTTATCCCCAATTCTGCTCTCCATCTAAATGTATATTACATGTAGCAGGGAGGGAATGAGTCTTTTAAAATATGCTGGAGATATGGCCCTAGTGGCCCACATGGACAGTATGGAGGCTCTTACACAGCACCAACTTGCAGTTGATGACCTGGTGAGAACTTTTAATGAAAAACCACTTGAACCAAATATTTCAAAGACAAAGGAGTTGTTCTGTGTGGGTAAAGACAGAGCAGCAACTACATCTCAGCTTTTTAAACACTTGTCCATTCAGGGAGACCAGGTTGAACAGGTGGAGTGTAAACCTGGAAAAGTAATGGAATTTAAAAATCCAATTTCCAGGCCGTGGAAAAGTTT
The DNA here is from genome assembly GCA_963556495.2 of Valencia hispanica. NCBI lineage: Eukaryota > Metazoa > Chordata > Actinopteri > Cyprinodontiformes > Valenciidae > Valencia > Valencia hispanica. The sequence goes on along the minus strand of OY747709.1, from coordinate 22,277,521 downwards.
TGGAATTTTGTAGGTCTTGAAAAAGATTTGGAAATTTACAAAATATATGTTCAAACTTTTAAAAGTAATGCAAAATAAATAAGAAACGGCTCAATAAATAGAAGTCAGAGACTCACACATTTTTTGTCAGGCATGTGACATGCCTCCCTCAGCCTCAGGCCCTTAAATGTAGCACACAGAGCTAATTCTAAAGCAGTTCGGTGCTTGCAAGCTAAAATTAAGAGTTCAAAATGCCAGGGAAATGTAATTTCAACAATGCATGGCTTTTTATAGACAAATATCAAAGCTGGCTGCAAAAGGATGCAGAATCAAAACACTCTAAATGTAAGCTTTGCAAAAAACTTTCAATGTCTCAACTGTGGGGGAGGAGAAGTCTGTTCTGATACACAGGGGCTGGATCTGGTCACTTTGCATGCAGCTCCCTCTGCTGGCAAAAGTAGGAACGACTTAATAAAAAATAAAAAAACATTTTAAGTGAACAAGTGTTTAGCAACTCGATGGGGCTGCGGGTGACACTTTGATGGGCGAATTTTAAGTCAAAAAGTATTTAGCAGTATGTTTTTCACAAGATAACAGCATATACTTTAAAACTCAAATGGGTTTTGCATTTACTTAATTACCAGGGGGCAGAAAATCCAATGGGGCAACAAGCGCAAATTCCTCACCTGTCTGTGCAAAGTCGCCCAAATAACAAGCAAAATAATTTCTCATTCCCAAAACAAAATAAAAGTGAATTAAACTCAACTAACGGGACCTGCGATGGACAGGCGACATGCAAAAGATAAGCAGTATAGCCAATGGATGGATGGATGGAAACGGGAGATGTTTGAGTTCTTCTTACCTAGCCAGTTAATATTGCCTACATGCATACAACTTCATTCCATTCATCCATCCATAATCTATACTGCTTATCCTTGCAGGGTGGTGGTGTGGCTGGTGCTTATCTCAAGGTGAGGTACACCCTGGATATGTTGCCACTCTATTGCAGGACAATGCCATAGAATACCACCCAAAGTTTCTCTCGTTATTCCAGGAAACAAGAGCGGCATTTTATTTTTTTTGGTAAAATTTATCTTGTTAATTCAGAAGAACAGCTTTTTATTTTTCTCAAGTAAATGCAATACGCTTCCGTACCAAAATTCTTGTAAACAGACTCAAAATCAATCAATAAATGTGAATAACACTTTAAATTGATGCACGAATGTGTTATTTTGATCATGGAAAATTGGTTAAAGGTTATTGAAAATTCATGGAAAACTTTAACTGGAAAGCTGTATGAACCATGTCTTAATATTTGGGGACACAGATGGACACTCGTCTGTCTTTCCAAATGCACTCAGACTCAATTTACAATAAAGCACTCCAGCACCTCCACCTTTTCAGGGAGTACGTAATTTTAATGTCAGGAAAAAGATTTTAATCATGGGTTACAGGCCACTTTTAGAATCCATTCTCACATTTAAAACCACATCCTGGTACAACTTTCTCACCAGTAAACTAGAAAAATAAAACTGTCACAGATTACAGATCAATTGGGCAAAACAATTGGTTCACCACAAACTCCACTGGCCCATCTAAATGAGCGCTCTGGGATCAGGAAAGCCACCCTAATCACATAGGATCCCTTTCATCCCCTCCATCATTCTTTCAGTCTTCTCCCATCAGGCAGGAGATACAAAGTTCCACTGGCCAAAAAACAATCTATAAAAAAAAAATTCATTCCAACTGCAATCACAGCCCTTGACAGTAAAGGCACTTCTATAATGATTTTATAAATGGTCTTTCTAAGTATCAATGTGTGGGATTCTAGTTCAGCTATATGTGGTCTTAGGTCTTTTAATGTTCTGTGTGTGTAAAGATGACGTGTACCCCTGTTGAAGATTAATTTCTGTTACCTTTTGGTGTCAGAGAAAGTTTTTCATTCTATTCTTGCCACAACTTCTTTGGTGAACCAAATATTCCCTGTAGACTGTTGTTTTCTCCTGCTGATATTTAATAAACATTATTATGACATCTTATTTTGCATTTTCTGTTTTATTTGTAAATGACACACAAAAGTGAATGCTGTGCTCTTCAAATACTACTTGTATTAATCTTGCATACACTTTTCTTTCTATGCTTCCCTGTAGAGCAAATGCACAACAAAGCTATGATATTTCAGGTGTAGTAACTCCACCAACACCGCTTCGGCAGAACTCCCTGACCAGACCTCCCAGCTCTAACACCCGACACACAGATGATGAGGGCTCTCTAAGAAGGAGAGCTGTGAAGGTACTCATACTTCAGAAACAAAAGAGGTTCTCTCCTTTTTAGCTTTTGTTGTGCTGCAAACATATTAAACTGAACAGCAGAGAATTTCATTTTACAATATTGTATGAATAAATAAAATAAAAAATGAAAATTTACCAGAAATGTCTTTCTTGTATGCATTTGTAGTAATAAGACTTTTCTTTTTCAGCCCCCAATAGGGTTCAGCCCCAAAAACCGAAGTGGGCGGGACCTGAGTTGCCATAGCAGTTTTGGGTCCTTACCTCGGGAAGTTCGAGATCACACTCCTCACAGAGCAGAAGGAAGCCCGATCCATGGTTACTCCAGCATCGAGATCACCAACGTGTGACCGGGAAAAAAACTAGTGAATACTCTCTGATACACATACAGAAGAGATTGCTACAACACACAAAAGATTGCACTTTGAATAAAAAGTTTCTTTTGAAAAGTTTCCTAATTTAAGTAAATTGTGCTTAAGAAGCTTTTTGGAGTTTTGGACTGTCATTTTTCTGCTCTACTGTCAGAGACCTGAGTCAAAAGACTTATTTTTCTATTATGTGTATACAAATGTCTTTTGCTGGATTGTTTTAGTTGACTAACACTGACATTTAGACAGATTATTCTAGCAAAATAATTTATTCTTTGACTCTTTGTATGATACAGACTACTTGATGATTTAAAAAAAGGTGCCAGTGTGAAATGCTTTTGTTTTGTCCAGTTCTTCCCTTTGTGACACCGTAATGTGGTGGACAACTAAAGATATGAAGAAAATTCTTAAGTTTTTATGAGTACAATTTTTTCCATGTTGTACATTTACGCCATTGTGTCTGAAGAAATGTAGTACCTACTTGGAGTTTTGTACTGTGCAGTAAACAATAAAATGCTAACAAAAGATGGGTGCTGGTCTGCTGGAAGAAAATTAAATGTTAAATTAAAAGTTTTGAAAGTGAAAGAATAAAGAATGTGTAATTTGACTGAATAAAGATCATATTTCAAATAAATTTTGACTAGTCAAAGTAATTTTTCAAACGATACAAAACAACTGTATACAAGTTGTTGTCATTTCATGTTTCTCAAAAACATGAAATGAGACTCCATTTTGATTGTTGTGATGTTATTAACAAAATGTGTCTTCCTTAAGATGTAGGGAGATTAAACAAATTGGGAATTTCATCTGTCATCTTTTGACAACCAAGAAACAGGAGTTGTCAAATAATTCAAAAGTTGTGTAAGGTCAAGCTGTACATACACTGTGCGATTTTGTCAGGCCATTTTCATCCTATTTTCCAGTTCAACATTTTTTGCCATCAGGCCGAGTTTCGGCCTATTTCTGTGTATCGTGTAGTATACAGGGAGGAAAATAAGTAATTACTAGGAATAACATGACCAGGTCCTGATCAGCAGTCATACAACTGCATGAAAATCAAACCTGTTTGAAATTCTGGTTGCCCCTTGTGAGGGTATTGTGCTGTTGAAGCAGCGTCATGAGCCGAATTTACCTGAAATTCTCCCCCTCACAAGTTACTCACTGGAATGCCACTTAAGAAAGTATATAAGTAACCTGGGTTACTGTAATTCAGTACAACAAGCTATATAATATACAGTAATAACAACATAATTAAGTGTTGCTTGTTTGAAAGTAGATGTGTCAGTAAAAAAGACGATTTTTTTAAATTATAAACTTCAGATGCCTTCAAAGGCACATTAAAATAAAATATTTTCATCAAGCATTTCTCTTTGCATATTTAATTAAAGGTTCATTCATCTCTCTTGCATTAGCATATATCAATATGTTTTTAAACACAAAACAACTGCAGTAAAAGTATGCCGTTAAATAGTAAAGCTACAATGTGTCTCGAACGCACTTACAGGTTGCATCTGAGCATCGGGTCGTATGGTGTGAGAACATAATTTGTTACCTGTCATCCTGTGATGTAGTCATACAGTTTGAGCTTGACCTGAATACAACCACTCAAAATGTCATGCAGTGTATGTACAATGATTTTATCTCTAGGAGGGTTAAGATTTTGAAGGTTGTTACTCAAATGCCAATTCTTTGATCACTGATTTTTACCATCTACATTAAATATGTAGCTCAAATTAAGTACAAATTCTGTGTTCATCTGTATGCTGATAATACAGTCATTTATTTTTCTTGTAGCACAAAAGAAGTGGTACTCCCTAAACTTTAGAGAGCCTTCAGTACTGTTCAAAATTCACTTGGGGACTTAAAACTTGTTTTGTATTCAGACACATCCAAACATGTTATTTCTAAATTCAAGATGAAAGTTAATAAGTTGCATACCTATAACCATCTTGCTAGAGTAAAAGATTGATTTGTCTCTCAACACAAAAAAACTGACAAAACTCTCATATTCAAGCCGCACTGTCTTTATTTTAAAATAAATGTTTCTGCAACATATGTTCTGCATTATGGGGACAATGTATACATGCAGTGTGCAATTTGTGAAAAAAGCATTTTTTTAAACTTTTTATTCATTAAAAAAATAACGACAGGTTTGTGTATGCAGGCTGCAGGGCATCTTGCACATATGTTTACCCTTTAAAAACAGACAGAAAATGTGAAAAAAAATTATAGTTGACATAAAAAATTAAGATCAAATCAAATATATTAAGATGATTAAAATCAAAGATAAGAATTCACTTGACTTATCCAGTCATAGCAGGTGAGATTATTTTTTCCCCGTGGCAGCATCAGCAGCACCTTGTCCGCCCTCTCAGACCCACAACTCTGCATATTTTTCTGTGGGGAAAAAAGCTCACCTCTGGAACCCAGCCGGGGTCAGGTGCAGAAATACTTTTCAGGTGTAAGAATCCCTACCCTCAGTTTATTAAACCGTGCGCACGGATTTGGGGTCCTGCAGGAAAATATAGATATTTGAGTCATTGTAGCCGGGGACATGTCCCCGGTAATATTGATCAATTACAGTTTTGTCCCCACCACTTAAAAACCTGATGTTTTTTTTGTTGTTGTTTGTTTTTTAAACAGTGCATCCACCAGCGCAATTTTGATGTGTTTAGTATCCGAACTGACTGGTATTCCATTATCTTATACAGTTTCTCTATGTGCGAATCCTGTAGACTTCTTTGTAGAGATAAATGTTACATTCAGTAAAGACTTGCATTCGGAAGTGGGTCCTGTTTCAACAGGTAACTGTTGCTACCAGCTCCATGCTTCCCAGAGGCAAGACGGACATACACTGTGCGGATTCTGGACCATTTCCACAGATTCTGGGATCGGTTTGTCTTCAAAGCCGTATAAAAACAAATATTGCATTTGTTGTGCATGGAGTTGAAACAAACCTGGTCACAAGTGAGATTAAGTATATCTTAGTCGTGTTATTTATAAGTTAAAGGAATAATACCCTTTTTTCAGTTTAAAACTCTGAAAAGGAACGTGTAAACTGCAGCCATTAATTTATGAAGGTGTTCGTCTATGTTGTTTAAGTCCTTCAGCAGAAGAACAGGGGTTGCAGAATTTACAGGAACAAAAAATTTACCCCCCCACCCCCACCCCCACCCCAGAGATTAGAAATGAATGACCAGAGGGGGGGGACATCAATATCCGAGGCATATTACACATACAATATAGAGGCAATATCAGCAAATTGCACCCTGTATACATGCATACTTCCTTTAAGAGTCTGGATATGTTTGAGTTAGTCTCTCATGATGCTCTAGATTTAAACAAAAATCTCAAAGTTCTTATTCACAATTGTTTTGATATGAGAGAGCATACTGCTCTCTTCTGTCTACCAGCAGACTAAAGCACTGGTATATCCTAATTCATAAAGCAATTCTCAGAAATCTCGGTCCAACAGTCTCTCACAGAAGACACAGAACAATGCTACTCCTCAAGCCAAAAGACGCCTAACGGGTAGAACACCCCATTACCAGTTTGACAAAGACTGGCTGGCTTTAAAGCGCACGGAATCTACACCTGCTTTCACTGCTTGAGGAAGAAAAAACAAAAGAAACTGCAACACAAAACAAGAGATTACACCGCTGAGAAACAGATTTGCAGCCCTCAGTTACCCGAAACACGACGCAGCCCCTGGGACCAGTCAAAGACACCAGGGGAAATCCATCCACATGAGGCGGACACATAAGAAAGCAAGAACCCCCCCCCCCCAGCGGAAGTTGTCATCAAACATGACGGATCAGTTAATGGTATCGAAGATTTTTGTAGCCAGAACACTAGCATCATCAGCTGCCCCAAGAATACAGTGAGAGAAATATCAGAAAAAATTTAGACAATTTTAGAACAACACCCTAAACTGGAAAAGCTTGTTGTCCACACAGGTGCAACTGATGTAGCCAAGAAACAATCAGAGATTCTCAAAATAGACTACTCTGATCTGCTACAGAGACTTGATGGACTTAACATAAACATCTTTATCAGAGGACCAATCCCTGAAGGAAATGATGAAAGGTATAAATGGTTGAACAGAAAATCTGTTGAAAATCGATCCTGTTTATTAATAACTTTAAAATATTTAGATGTGCAAAGCACTTGTTCAAGATAAATAAACGTTATCTCAACAGAGCTGGACTGAGACTCTTGACCTCAAATATTTTCTTATCTGAATAAACACTTGATAAAGCACCGGAAGACTGACCTCGAAGCACGGCTCATGGAAACTATCAGAGAACAAACACTTTCCCACACACATCAAGTGACATCACCAGCCCAGACAGCTGCATGGACTGACAGAGAACAAACATTTCCAGCACCGAGCAAAGACGTACATTGCTCAGCAAGGTGTTCTTCAAGTATTCCAATGTCATCAGACTCATCGACACATGACTCTCCATTTAGAGATTTCTCAGATAGACTGAAAGCACAAATTGGAATTGGGACTAACACTGGATGTATTCCGCACATGCCCCCACTGGTAATAACAGACATCTGATATAGAAGGGAATCAGACAGTTATTCTCCCAGAAGTCGTCTGGCCACCCCGAAAAAATCATTCAAGTCATTATAAGCAAGAGAAAACAAACAACTAAACCTAAATGCTCTTTCATTAAAACAAATCTCAAATTAATCAACAGTCAGAAGGTTCAAATACCGATTATCAAACCACTTAAGTTAGCTTTATTAAATATTAGGTTATTATCAGTTAAGTCATTCTTAATCAATGAATTAATCACTGAACATAATATACATGCCCTTTTTTAATCAGAAACCTGGCTAGACGTAAATAATGAAACATCTGTATTGATAGAATCTACTCCTCCAAATTACAATGTCTTAAGCACAGCCACAATTTTTCATAACTCAATTGAGTTTAAAAAGGTATCCCTAGGCACATTTGACTCTTTTGAATACCTAGCCACCCAGATAAATGAGCCTAAAAAAAGCTCTATTTCTGAGTTTAAATAACCCCCCAAAACATAACTCTAAATTCTTTAATGATTTCAGCGACCTTCTTTCTGTAATATATATCAATTATGACCAATTAATTATTGTGGGGGACAGCCATGCCCTACAGATTTACTTTCACAAGTGGTGCACTACAGCTTTTGATATAGTATTCCACTTGATATATAAATGTGTGAGAAATCTTTATTATGAATGTATAAAGATTTATGCTGTCGGTTCTAATTTCTGATGTTATGGATACAGAGAATATAAAAATAAAGGGGAAGAAAGAAAATAAATGAAGAAGAGAGGTAGGAAAAAGAAAGTCAAGAGAGAGGGTGAGTTGAAAATACAAGAGAGGAAGGGGAACAAAGAAAACATAAAAGTCTGCCCCCATACCCACAGGATAGCAGAGAGAGAAAAAAAAAGGAACATCTACAAAACAAACCAAACAATGTGATCTAAGAAGTATACAACCACATCACACAAAAATGGATATAAATATACAACAACAATGCCACTGAAAAGCTCATGGTACCGATTAATCAAGATCTAGTAATGATAACCTCAGCCCAAGAATGCATCTGTAAACATCGGAGTCCCCACACCTATGTGTGTGTGTGAGCATGCTGGTACTGCGTGGATTTGTCTGTTGCTAGTGGTTTACAACATGGCGGATCTTGTCGGATCAGCAGCGCGTCTTCAACTACCGGCTCTCCCGGGCCCGGCTGGTGGTGGAAGATGCATTCGGGATCTGGTCTGCACAGTGGAGAATGTTTCACCGCAGACTGGAAGTCAACCCCGAAGTGGTGAGGGGAGCTGCCGCTGCTCATGGAGAAAGACCACTTCCAGCTGTGGGGCGAATCGGAGCCAACAACGCAACCAGAGAGGCAGTGGAGACCAGAGAAGTTTTCATGGCCCACTTCAGTGAGGAGGGGGCAGTGCCATGGCAGCCGGCAGAATAGTCATGTCCATACAGGACTGACCCAAAACGGCTCTTTTAAGAGCCACCCAGTAAAAAAATTAAGAGCAAAACTTTCTGAAAATTTCCACATCTATATTTACTATATTATATTTTAGTAATTTGTTTTTCTCTATACATTCATATATACATTCACAAATCCCTTTCATTTATGGATTATTGTTTGTTCTGTACCTATATACTTTTGACCTGTTCACCTGTACCTCTCGTTTCCAGGTAATGACTGACAGACTGCTCTGCTTTCTCCCACAAACTCGTCTATGGATATGGTGAAATCAATCAAATAAACTCAAATAGTTCTTGCTTTTGTACTTCTGTGATATTTTATATAGTCAATAAAAAGGTATATTTCATTAAGGTAATTATTATCTGTTATTAAAAATAATATTTTCACCCAAATGGCATTACATAGGACAGTAGAATTAAAATAAGGAAAGTAGCTGACCAAAATGTTACATATGAAAATATTTAATATAAAAAAAATACATACAACATATATACATATAATAAAACAATAAAATAAAGAACAGGAAGAGAAAGGACCTTATTTGGAGGAAGTGCGGTGGAAGACAGGAGGGACACAGAAAGGAGTCTCCTTCCTCCCCTGAAAAAGGTGTCAGCCCGATCAGTAAAACTACTGAGTATTGTCCAAATGGGTCAAATTGAGTGTTACATTAATTCTTTCAAAAATCAGTCTATGAATGTCAAATTTTAGGATGTCTCTTTCTAGAGGTGACACCCTTTTCAGGAGAGGATGAAGAGAGAGAAGGAAGTGCATGTCATCATCTGCAGGAGGGGCAGGAGCTGGTTCAGGCCGGGCCTTGAGCGCATCAAGCAGCTTTTGCTGGAACTCTGTTGGCACTGACAGGTCCTGCTGCCTCCGCCTTCGTTTTCTTGGAGGGCCTGTGAAAAAACACAGTAGAAAAATCTGTTAAAAATGCTTACAATTATGTTGAACAAATATACAAATTAGATAAAATTAGAAGCAACATTTTAAGTCTGTATGAAAGGCTGAGTGTAAATTGCAGGGTATACACAGACATTTCAGAAAGTACAAAAAGTAATTCGCCAAGTGTCTGGGAACCCAAAGAAACAGATTGACATCTTTGAATAAATCCTACATTCCCAACCTTTCCAAACAGCACTACACACCTGCAGGTGCTGGAGCAGAGGAAGGGCCAGGCTGGTCAGAAAAAGAATCAGCAGCAGAGGAAGGGCCAGGCTGGTCAGAAGCAGAAAAGGAAGGGCCAGGGGACTCTGGTTCAGCCATGTCACCTGCCTCCATGTTAGCTGGATCTGTTAAGACAGAAAGGAATATTATTGACCCTCCTGTTTATTATGCTTTATACCAAGATCACAAATACTTCTACTGCTAGCACTAATAATAAATAGCAAAACTTTGTAGTAGCAAAATGATGTAGGTTTCAGCTTTACAATAATTATTTTCATGTTTCTGAGCACGTTTTTGTGTGTGTTTGTGTGCCACTATGTCTGGGTTTTCTTCTCAAAATCACCAACCTTCTGCCTCTAACCGCCCTGCTGCTTCTTTTTCTGGCTCCTCTGGGTGGTCATACCCCTCCGCCTGCTCCTCCTCGACCCCCATGTTGCTCGATGTTTTGCGGGGGGCGATGAAGGCTTCGAGGAAGGACAGGACAGAGAGGTACTTCCATTTCTGCACTTTCCCTCCTTCTGCTCCGCTCTTCCTTCTCTCTTTCTCCTTTCTGCTCTGCCTGACATATGTGTCCCTTAATGTCTTCCACCGTTTTTTGCAGATCTCGTCTAAATACACAATGGGAAACTGGTAATGCGTATTTAGTACCGTAGTTGCCCTAACCGCTTTTGGCTAGCGTAGCGTTAGCTAACATAACAAGAAAGTTAAAAGAAAAAATATTTTTTTCTATGTTTAACTGCTTACCTGGCACTCCAATATCCTCCGATATCTTCCTCCAAATCAGATCCGATCTCTTCCTGTCTTTGTAAAAAGACGAAGACGGGTCATACAGTTCACGGACATTACATACAGCGACGATCAGTTTGTCCTCCATCTTGAATAAAAAATTTGCCGATTCCCCCATGGAAGGAGTTACTACCTCAGTACAACGAGTCGCTCTGATTGGTTGACGCCGCACGTCTGCTGCCCGAAAGTTCAATTTTCCCAACTTGAGCAGACCGTCGGGGCGTCCGGGCATCAGCTGCGTGGACGCGCTGATGCCAGCTGCGCCGACGCGCGCGACTTGCTGCTTGGCAGTTTGGCGCCCACTAGATGCGTAGATACCATAGACTTGCATGTAATCTAGCTGCCCTGCTGCCTGGACGCGCTGACCGGTGTGAACGCGGTTTAAGGCCTCTGAACATGGGGCGCCCGTCTTAATCCACTGCGCCACGCAATGCCCCTTGCAGAATCTTTTAAAGCTTGATTGTACTTTCATTGTTGCATACCTTAAAGTTTTTTTTTATTGTGTAAAACTGTCCCTGTTCTGCTGTCTTCTCTATGAGTCTCTTGTAATAGAGATTTTAAATCTCAATAAGTGTTTACTGGTTAAATAAAGGTGAAATGAAAAATCTGTGTAACACCTTATTCTGCAATATCTATTCACTAACCTGTATTCAGTTTTCATGGTAACCAGCTGTTGTACTGGCCAAGGTGTAGAGGCAGTCTGTGCTATTTCCACTACTGCTTCCGGTTGTAACACAGATATGCACTGCACCACAGGTACAGGTTTTGCAGCAGACCCCACTGTGTTGTTTTCTGCACAGAAGGATGTTAACTTTTAGCATCACCAGTCCAACTGTATTCAGAGATGTTGGTATAGAACCAATCAAAAACAAAAAACATTTTATTTCTTGGAATGGTACAATTTGAATATGTACTTGTTATCTAGTGTGCCAACATCAGCAGGAAGAATGTTGGCAATCACACTGAATTGACTGTTCTGCTATCCACCCTCTATCTCCAAGCCCACTGAATTCTGTTGATCCTCAATCTGTCACTTCAGTCAGAGCCACTACAATTGTGCATACATTAGTTCATAGACTATATATTTTTGTATTTATAAAAACATGTATATGAAAACATATATCAATCAGAGACAAGGATAGCCTTCTAATTCAGAGTGTAGATGAAAAAAAAATATCTTTAAAACCTTGAAATGGACAAAGCAGGCAGCACTGTGAGGATCATGTTCTTTGATTTCTCCAGTGCATTTAACACAATTCAACCCGATTTGCTTTGTCAGAAACTTCTGAAGACACAGGTGGAGCCCTCAACAATCGCCCGGATCTATGACTACCTAACAAACAGATCACGTGAAACTGAATACTTGTGTGTCAAACCAGGTGGTCAGCAGCGCAGGAGCACCACAGGGGACCGTACTCTCACCATTCCTTTTTACTCTGTACACCTCTGACATCCAGTACAAATCAGAGACCTGTGATCTGTAGAAATGCAATTGTCAGGTGTATCAGAGATGGACAAGAAGGCTGAATACAGAGAGCTGGTGGACCGCTGTTGTGTTCTGTAACCTCTAGGGGTCAGCATAAGGCCAGCACAAGGTCTGATATGAGAGGGACCGAGAAGAAGATGTTCGGCTGTGGACATGTTGTTCAGCTCTGCTGTAACATAAGAGAAGTTTTTGCATTAAAGTTGGAATGCAAAGGAACTACTGCCTGATTATTACGCCTCCAATACATAACAAGTGGCGACGAGAATCTACATGAGGACGACATGGCTCTTGCTGCTACGCCATCGCCCCCTCCTTTTCTTCCGTGCCCGGGTGAGCCTAGCATACCGCTCGACACATGGGAGAAAATGTTCCGGAATTATTTACTAGTGCTTGCTGCGTCGGGAGAGGAATGGCCGGAGGAGAGAAAAAAAGCACTTCTCCTACATACGCTTGGGACAGAAGGTCAGCGGCTGTTTTACACGCTCCCAGACCAATGTACGTCGATGGAAGACGCCATTAAGGCTCTGAAGGCACACTTCAACCCTAAAAGGAATGCCGTTGCTGAGCGCCATGCTTTCAGAAAACGCGCGCAAGTTCAGACTGAAACTATTCTGCAGTACGTGGCCGTTTTAAGAGATTTGGCTGCAACATGTGGCTTTGAAGATAAACAAGACGAGATGATCCGGGACCAGCTTCTTGAACATTTGCGTAGTCCGCGCATACGTGAACGGCTGCTGCTGGAAGCTGACTTAACGCTGGATAAGGCTGTTACCCTGGCGACTCAAATAGAAGCAGCTACGGAGCAGGCCAGGTCGTTCTCTACTCCCACCCTGACGGCTCCTGTTGCGGCTGTCCATACGAAACCACCGGTTGATCGGAGGCGGTTCCAGAAGGTACATCAAAAGACTGCACTCAGTCCTGCAGCGAGGGATTCTTCTCCTTCTTCTTCTTCTTGTTTATTGGTGGGTGGCATCTAACGTCTAGGTGGATTTCCGCCACCTACTATGCTGGAGTGTGAGTCAGAGTAAGAGCGTAAAAAAAAAAAACCTACATTCGATTCAATAAACCGCTTTGTTTTAAATACTCAATCACCAATTTATATTACCTTTCTTCACCATCTAACAAATTCTTTACATTTATCCCTCCACCTCCTATGTTTTTTAATTTGTCCCTGAGTTTTCTTCTACTTTCCTCATATTTTATACAATTACATAAAACATGTTCCACTGTTTCTCTCTCTACCCCACATCCACACAAGCCTGTAGGGTGCTTCCCTATCAAATACATAGTGCTATTAAGCCCAGTATGTCCCATTCTTAATCGTGATATTATACTTTGCACTTTACTATTCATTCTTACATTCTTCCATTTTCCTACTTTCCCTTGGATTTGAAATAAATGTCTTCCTTTCTCTTCTTTTTCCCACATGCTTTGCCACTCTTCCATTATGTATGTTTTAATAATAGATTTCATTTCAGCAACACTATATGCAATATTTGTTATTTCTCCCTGTCTTATTGCCTTTTTTGCATAATAATCTGCCATTTAATTTCCTTCTACTCCCCTATGTGCTGGTACCCATAAAAGTTTAACTTCTGTTCCCAATTTCCTTAATCTAAAAATGGTTTCATAAATTTCATACAATATATCTATTCGACTTTTAGTAGACATTAATTTAATTGACACTAATACAGATAATGAATCAGTACATATAATTCCTTTTTTAATTCTATTTTGTTCCATCCATTGCAGACTGAATGATATGGCTAACATCTCCACTGTATAAACAAATAAATGATCTTTCCCTAACTACTAATCCTATTTGTGGTATTACAAATGCAAAACCCGTTTTCCCCCCTATTATGTCCTTTGATCCATCTGTAAATATACGCAAAAATGACTCATATATATTTAATCTATCTTCTGTAATTTTATCCCAGTTTCCTCTTCCTCCACTTCCTCTTATTTTTTCATAAATACTAAAATCAACACACACTTCTGGAAATATCCATTTTGGATTAACTGTATATAAAAACTTTTTAATTTGTACTTTATCTTGGATATTACTCTATTTTGCCAATTTTAGCACTTTCCAGCTACCATATTCCTTTTTTATTTTCTCATTTTCCCAACATGGACTCAGTGCCCTTTTTGCTATATGTTCATTGTCTTCACACCCTTGTATACTTGCCCAATAATTTAAAGCTAGCTGTTTTATTCTAAGCTGAATTGGCATATCCCCCATTTCTACCTTTATTGCTACAATAGATGTAGTTTTTATCGCCCCACAACACACTCTTAATGCTTGGCTTTGTATGATTTCAATCCTTTTCATTATTGTTTTAGATGCTGAACTATAAACTATACTCCCATAATCTATCACTGATCTTATCATTGCACTGTACATATATTTTAATGCCTGAGCACTAGCCCCCCACTCATATCCTCTCACACATCTCATTATTTTTATTACTTTTTTACATCTTTCCTCTATTTTATTTATATTATCTTTCCATACTATTTTTTTATCAAATAGAACTCCTAAATATTTAAAATTATTTACTTGCTCCAAGTCTTTTCCGTATAATGTTAAGTTCTCCATTACTTTCTTGCTTTTTGTAAACACCATACTTTTAGTTTTTACCACTGAAAATTTGACACCCCATTCATATGACCAGTTTTCCACTATTTTAATTGCTTCCTGCATTTTCTTTTGTACATATTTTATATTTTTTCCTTTCTTCCATATTGCGCCATCATCTGCAAATAATGCCTTACCAAACTCATTACCCACATTCTGAAACACATCATCTATCATAATAGAAAAAAATATTGGGCTAATGACACTTCCTTGAGGAGTGCCATTTTCTACTTTACACCCCCTAGAAAGTGTACTTCCTATTTTAACTTGAATACTTCGCTCGCTCAGAAAATCTTTAATCCAGTTATACATTCTTCTTCCTAATCCTAATTTTTTCAGTTTTATTAACAATCCCTCCTTCCACACCATGTCATATGTTTTTTCTACGTCAAAAAAGACTGCTACTAATCTCTCTTTATTAATGAATGATTTTCTAATTTCAGTTTCTAAATAAACAATTGCATCCATTGTGCCTCTCCCTTTCCTAAATCCACTTTGATATTGTGATATCTTTTTATTTCTTTCCAAATAATCTGTTAATCTGTCCACTACCATCCTTTCCATTATTTTTCCTATATGAGATGTTAAGGCAATGGGTCTATAACTATCTGGACTACTTGATTCTTTCCCTACTTTAATTATTGGTACAATAATTGCTTCTTTACAATTTTTTGGTAATTTTCCTTTTTCCCATATTATATTATAAATCTCCAATAATTTTAATTTCATTTGTTTCCCTAATTTCTTTAGCATTACATAACATACTTGATCTTTTCCTGGACTTGTCATACCTGTTTTTACTAACGCACGTTCTAACTCAAACAAAGAAAAAGGCATATCCATATTAGATTACCCACCCTTCTTGGAGTCTTTGGAGGGGGTGCTGGAGAGTGCTCCTCCTGGGGACTCCCTTGTTCTGCAGGGGGACTTCAACGCTCACGTGGGCAATGACAGTGAGACCTGGAGGGGTGTGGTTGGGCAGAATGGCCCCCCCGATCTGAACCCGAGTGGTGTCTTGTTATTGGACTTCTGTGCTCGTCATGGATTGTCCATAACAAACACCATGTTCAAGCATAAAGGTGTCCATATGTGCACTTGGCACCAGGACACCTTAGGCCGCAGCTCAATGATCGACTTGGTTGTCGTCTCATCTGATCTGCGGCCGCATGTTTTGGACACTCGGGTGAAGAGAGGGGCAGAGCTGTCCACTGACCACTACCTGGTGGTGAGTCGGCTCCGATGGTGGGGGAGGACGCCGGACAGACCTGGAAGGCCCAAACGTGTTGTGAGGGTCTGCTGGGAACGTCTGGCAGAGTCTCCTGTCAGAAGGAGCTTTAACTCACACCTCCGGCAGAACTTTGAACACGTCCCGGGGGAGGCGGGGGACATCGAGTCCGAGTGGACCATGTTCCGCGCCTCCATTGCCGAGGCGGCTGACCGAAGCTGTGGCCGCAAGGTGGTCGGTGCCTGTCGCGGCGGCAACCCCCGAACCCGCTGGTGGACACCGGCGGTAAGGGATGCTGTCAGGCTGAAGAAGGAGTCCTACCGGGTCTTTTTGGCTTGTGGGACCCCTGAAGCAGCTGATAGGTACCGACAGGCCAAGCGGGATGCGGCTCGGATGGTTGCTGAGGCAAAAACTCGGGCGTGGGAGGAGTTTGGAGAGACCATGGAAAACGACTTCCATACGGCTTCGAAGCGAATCTGGTCCACTATCCGGTGTCTCGGGGGGGGGAAAGCTGTCTGCCACCAACACTGTTTACAGTGGGGATGGTGTGCTGCTGACCTCGACAAGGGACGTTTTGGGTCGGTGGATGGAATACTTCGAAGACCTCCTCAATCCCACCAGCACGCCTTCCAATCTGGAAGCAGGGTTTGGGGACTTGGGGTCGGGCTCTCCAATCTCTGGTGCTGAGGTCACCGAGGTCGTTAAAAAGCTCCTCGGTGGCAAGGCTCCGGGGGTGGATGAGATTCGGCCGGAGTTCCTCAAGGCTCTGGATGTTGTGGGGCTGTGTTGGTTAACGCGGCTCTGCAATATTGCGTGGACATCGGGGGCAGTTCCCTTGGATTGGCAGACCGGGGTGGTGATCCCCCTGTCTAAAAAGGGGGACCACAGGGTGTGTTCCAACTACAAGGGGATCACACTTCTGAGCCTCCCTGGTAAGGTCTATTCAGGGGTTCTGGAGAGGAGGGTCCGACGGATAGTCGAACCTCGGATCCAGGAGGAACAATGCGGTTTTCGTCCTGGCCGTGGAACACTGGACCAGCTCTACACCCTCAGCAGGGTCCTGGAGGGTGCGTGGGAGTTCGCCCAACCGGCCTACATGTGTTTTGTGGACTTGGAGAAGGCGTTCGACCGTGTCCCTCGGGGGGCCCTGTGGGGGGTGCTCCGGGAGTATGGGGTACCGGTCCCCTTGATACGGGCTGTTAGGTCCCTGTACGACCGGTGCCAGAGTTTGGTTCGCATTGCCGGCAGTAAGTCGGGCTTGTTTCCAGTGAGAGTTGGACTCCGCCAAGGTTGCCCTTTGTCACCGATCCTGTTCCTAACTTTTATGGAGAGGATCTCTAGGCGCAGCCAAGGCGTTGAGGGGATCCGTTTTGGTGGCCTCAGGATCGGGTCTCTGCTTTTTGCAGATGATGTGGTCCTGTTGGCTTCATCGGAGCGTGATCTACAGCTTTCGCTGGAGCTGTTCACAGCCGAGTGTGAAGCGGCTGGGATGAGAATCAGCACCTCCAAATCCGAGGCCATGGTCTTGAGCCGGAAAAGGGTGGGGTGCCTCCTCCGGGTCGGGGATGGGGTCCTTCCCCAAGTGGAGGAGTTTAAGTATCTGGGGGTCTTGTTCACGAATGAGGGAAAATTGGAGCGGGAGATCGATAGACGGATTGGTGGGGCATCTGCAGTTATGCGGGTGCTCTACCGGTCTGTCGTGGTGAAGAGAGAGCTGAGCCAAAAGGCGAAGCTCTCGATTTACCGGTCGATCTACGTTCCTACCCTCATCTATGGTCACGAACTCTGGGTGGTGACCGAAAGAACGAGATCACGGATACAAGCGGCTGAAATGAGTTTCCTCCGCAGAGTGTCTGGGCTCTCCCTTAGAGATAGGGTGAGAAGCTCAGTCATCCGGAGGGGGCTCAGAGTAGAGCCGCTGCTTCTCCACATCGAGAGGAGTCAGTTGAGGTGGCTCGGGCATCTGGTCAGGATGCCTCCTGGACGCCTCCCTGGTGAGGTGGTTCAGGCACGTCTCACCGGGAGGAGGCCCAGGGGAAGGCCCAGGACACGCTGGAGGGACTATGTTTCTCGGCTGGCCTGGGAGCGCCTTGGGGTTCCTCCCTAGGAGCTGGAACAAGTGGCTGGGGAGAGGGAAGTCTGGGTCTCTTTGCTTAGGCTGCTGCCCCCGCGACCCGACCCCGGATAAGCGGAAGAAAATGGATGGATGGATGGCATATCCATAGTACTTTTAATATTATCTTCCTCATATTCTCCCTCTTCTATTTCATTTTTTCTCCTAGTTGCTTCTCTCCTTTCTCTTCTTTCTTCTGATAAGTTATCTGTACTATGGATTTTAACAAATGTTTTAACAAACACTTCCACCTTCTCCTTATTAGTTATAGCTAATTCATCTCCTACTTTTAACACTGGGTAATTCCATTCTCTCCTTATTCCTTTCATTTTTCTTATCATTCCCCAAACATTGCTTATTGGAGTAGTTCTCCCAATCTTTCCACAAAAATTTCTCCAACTTTCCCTTTTTGCTTTTTTAACAACTCTTTTCACCTCCGCTTGCAACTTTTTATATTTTAGTAAATTTTCCACATTATGTGTTTTCCTTAGTATTTTTAAGCTTTTATTTCTTGCTTTAATTGTTTTTTCACAGGTTTCAGACCACCATGGTACATTTTTCCTCTCCCTTGTATTTCCTTTTGTTTTTGGTATTGTCAACTCTGCAGCTTCAATGATCACACTTCTAAAAGCTTCTTCTATTTCATCTACTTTATCTGACATCACTACTTTTGAACTCCATTTCTCACAATTATTTCTAAAATGATCCCATTTAGCCCTTTAAAAAACCACCTCCCTTCCTTCCATTATCATCCCTCTAGTCTCAAAAAGTTTTGTTAGAATTAAACAATGATCACTTCCTATTGTCTTCTAGTACTTCCCACTCACTTATTCCTGCCAAACCACTAGATACTAATGTTATGTCTAATGCTGACATTTTACCTGTATATACATCAATTCGAGTTCCTCTCCCATCATTAATGCATACCAAATTTGCCTCCTCCATAATTTGTTCCATTATTTCCCCATTCATATCTGTTTTCCTGGCCCCCACACCATGCTATGTGCATTAAAGTCACCGCAAACAAATACGTGTCTTCTATTAATCCCAACTCTCAATCTTATTTTTTCAATTTCTAATCTTTTGCATGGATTATAATAATTTATTATAATAATTTTTCCCTGATTTGTAAATACCTCCACTATTACAAATTCTTCTTCTTCTTTTCCTATCTCTACAATTCTAAAATTAATATTATTATTAATAAATGTCACACACCCACCACCTACTCCCCCTGATCTATCACACCTAACTTCTATATACTGATGAAGTTTAAAATCAACCCCTACTTTTAGCCATGACTCTTGAATACATATAATGTCAGGTTTAAAATCTGATTGATCAATATATCTTTTAAATTCCTGTCCATTAGCTATTAAACTCTGTGCATTCCATTGTAAAATCCTCAACATTTATTACCCCGGATTTCCCATGTCCTGACTTGCTTGATTACTTAGATTACTTCTTACTTCCTCCCATGTTAAATCGTTGATATCTAGGTGATTTACTGCTGCTTTTACAATGATTTGAATTCTTTCAGTCTTTGATTTGGTCTCCATTGTTGCATTTATCACTCCAGCTATGAATGTAACAAGTTTTTTTAGATCCACCCATACTTTCCCTTCTTCTTCTCCAATCCTCCTATTGTTAGACTCTTCCCTTACTCCTCCATTTCTGTCCTCTATTCTTTGATCTACCATTTTTATGGGTTCGGCATATGATGTCTTGTTTTTAACTCTCACTTGTTGTACTTGCATCTCCCTTTTCATTATCTGACATCCTGCATATGTCACACTGTGCTCTCCTCCACAATTACAACATTTTGGTTGCATCTTTCTTCCACAGTTTTCATATTCATGGTCCCCCCCACATCTAGGACATCTTACTTTCCCTTTACATATGGCTGCAGTATGTCCAAACCTTTGACATTGAAAGCATCTTAAAGGTTTTGGGATATATTCCCTCACTGAGTATGCTATGTACCCTAGAGTCACTTTTGTAGGTAGATTTTCTCCCTCAAATTCCAATAAGATACTCCCAGTTTCTCTTCTTACTCCTTCTTTAAACACTGTCAGTAGTTTTGCCTCCTTTATCTTACACCTTTTATATTGGCTTTTATTTCATCTATTGACATTTCAAGTGGTATCCCCCAAATCACCCCTTTTGCTCCGCTTTCTCCCATTCCCACCTTACTTGCACTAATTACCTTACATTTTCCCACTTCCTTCATTTTGCAAGCTTTCTCACTCTGCTCTTTACTTTTGCACATTATTAGCAGGTTTCCATCTCTCAGAACTTTAACAAGTTTAATGTCTCCTAGTTGATTTTTCAATACTGTTGTCAACTTTACTGGATTCAAAGCCTGAACCCCATTTCCCTCTCTAAACCTCAATATGACTTTAAATTCTTTCCTTTCTTCTGTACTTCTTTCTTCATCACTATACGCTCTTTTCCTTTGTTTTCTACTTTCACTTCCTTCGCAATGATATGCTCTATTTTCCTTTACCTGCTCCTGTCCAAAACTCATTTCCATATCACTTCCACTTTCTTCAAAATCGCCCCACTCCTTCTCATTCACAGCACAGCTGAGCTTACCCGCCATTGCTTTCATATCTCTTCTAGCTTTCGCCATCTCTTCCAAATGTCGTCCTTTTTTTCGGCAGATTAAAGAATTCACATGTCTTTCTTCCATCCAATCCTTATCTCCTTAAGATTGCAAGGTTTTAACCATTCACTGTTTTTCTCTATCTTTCGTTTGACAAACAAACTCCCTCTCAGTCAAACTCTCCACCAAAAACAACCTGTCCCTCCAGCCAGCGAGGGATTCTACTGCTGCACCAGCTTCTTCACGTTCCTGTTACCGCTGTGGTGCTGCTAAACACCTTGCAAACAGCCCGAAATGCCCTGCTGCTGCGGCAAGATGTAAGAATTGTCAAAAGGTGGGTCA
Source organism: Valencia hispanica (assembly GCA_963556495.2). NCBI lineage: Eukaryota > Metazoa > Chordata > Actinopteri > Cyprinodontiformes > Valenciidae > Valencia > Valencia hispanica. Next base: position 22,256,516 of record OY747709.1, on the reverse strand, counting down.
TTTTTCCCGTGTCTGTCTCCGTTAATGCTGTTGAACTACCTGATGTACAGATTCTCTACTTAAACAACTCTGATGCATCTGAGAGAATCCACTGCACAGCTACCATAAAAACTACATCTGCTACAGTGCCCATGCAGTTTACTGTGGACTCTGGTTCATCTGTTTCTATTATATCCAGAAATGAGTATGAAGCATATTTCAGCAATGATGTCCTGCAGCCCCCAGATGTCACTCTGGTTACGTACTCTCGCTCCCCTATACCTGTACTAGGTTGTCTGCCTGCCACTGTGTCACATGACAATGTATATTACTCTACTAAGCTGTTTGTTGTAGACTCTGGTACCACCTTACTGGGCATGGATCTCATCAAAGGACTGGGACTACGTTTCACCGGGACTACTATCGAAGGTGCCAGCCCGCATCCTTCGTCTGCTCCTGTGATGCGGCTCTCATCTCAGCCTCAGCTGTCATCTCTGGGATGTGCAAGCAAGTTTGCACATAAAGTCAAAGTTGCAGACAATGTTACTCCAGTCAGACAGAAACTACGACGCCTGCCACTGTCTGTGCTTGATGCTGTGAGTAAAGAACTTGACAGACTTCTCCAAGCTGGGGTGATAGAAAAAATTGATGCATCCCCATGGGTTTCCCCAATTGTCGTAATCCAAAAGAAATCAGGTGATATCCGGATGTGTGTAGATTTGAGGGAACCAAACAAAACTGTTGTCATAGATAGCTATCCACTCCCGCACATTGATGAAATGCTCTCTAAACTCAGAGATGCAAAAGTTTTCTCTACTCTAGATTTAGAGTCTGCTTATTTCCAGCTACCTTTGCATGAAGAAAGCAGAGACCTGACGGCTTTTATCACCCATGATGGTTTATTCAGGTTTCGCAGGGTGCCGTACGGGTTAGCTTCAGCACCATCTGCTTTTCAAAAAATGCTAGCTACAGTGTTAGCTGGATTACCAAATGTTGCTCATTACCTAGATGACATCATTCTGTGGGGTAAGACTCAAAGTGAACATGATGCAGCGCTTGATGAGGTTTTGCAGAGGTTAAAAGAGGCGGGGCTACAGCTGAACAGGGACAAATGTCAGTTTAACAAGTCCAGTCTGTGTTTCCTGGGTCACATAGTGACACCACAGGGCATTCAGCCCACAGATGATCACCTGTCTGCTATCCTCAATGCTCCTCCTCCTTCTGATGTGACCGCGCTTCGTTCTTTTCTGGGACTGTTGTCATGGTACAACAAGTTCATACCAAATTTTGCTACCATCGTTGAACCCTTACGTGCTACTATTCGTCGAGGGGTTGAGTTTCAGTGGTCAGAACAAGCCCCAACAGAGTTTCGACGCTGTAACAAAAGCTCTGGTTGACAGTCCGGCCTTGGCATTGTTTGATCCGGGCCTGCCAACCACTGTTTCTACTGATGCATCTGATTACGGATTAGGTGCGGTTCTCACTCAGATCCATGGTGACACAGAGCGCGTGGTGGCGTTCGCCTCCAGGACTTTATCTGCTGCGGAGCGTAAATACTCCACCAGTGAAAAAGAAGCCCTGGGCTGCGTCTGGGCAGTCGAACGGTGGCGAACTTATCTGTGGGGTCGTAAGTTTACATTACGCACAGATCACCAGGCTCTCACCACGCTTCTCACTTCGAAGGGAACTGATCGTGCAGGCATGCGTATGGCACGCTGGGCTGCTCGCTTGCTGTGTTACAACTACGATGTGGTGTATAGGCCAGGTTCTGAGAATTGCGTTGCTGATTGTCTGTCACGTTAACCTCTTTCTGCGGATCTGGAGGCTTGTTTGGAACCAGAACCTGAGTTTGTTTCGATGTTGTCTATATCTATGTCTGCAGTATCGCCTGCAGATTTTGCCTCAGCGTCTGCTTCCTGTCCAGAACTTTCAGCGCTGCGTTTCCAACTCATGAAAGGTTTTCCACGCTCGTCTGCTGCATTACCTGAAAGCGTGCGTCCGTATTTCCGTTTGAGAGAAGAGTTTTCTGTGCAGCATGACTATGTTTTCAGGGGATCCCGACTTGTCGTTCCACTCTCTCTGCGTCACAGACTGATCCTTTTGGCACATGAAGGTCATCAAGGCATTGTGAGAACCAAACAGAGACTTCGTGATTTGTATTGGTGGCCTGGAATGGATGACCAAGTAACACAACATGTTAAAGGGTGTCAACTGTGTCAGAGTACTGATAAAACTGCGGTTCCAGCTGCTGCTCCACTCATACCGGTACAGTTTCCTTCTGAGGCATGGGAAAAAGTGGCTATTGATGTTGTGGGTCCATTTGATTCTGCTGTTTGGGACTGCAAATATCCAATCACACTGCTGGATTATTACAGCAAATGGCCAGAAGTTGCATTTGTAGCTTCTGTTACAACTGAAAAAGTGATTTGTTTTCTCACTTCAGTATTCAGCAGGTTTGGAAATCTGCGCACTGTTGTCACTGATAACGGGACTCAGTTTACTTCGGCTGAGTTTGCTGCTTTCCTACATTCCAGGGATATACAGCACATACGAACTTCTATTTATCATCCTGCTGCAAATGGTGCAGTTGAAAGGTTCCACCGAGTTCTTAAAAGTTGCATTCAATCAGCTATTCTTGAAAGTAAGCCGTGGCGACAGACTGTGACAGATTTTCTACAGGTATATCGTTCCACACCCCATTCCACCACTGAGGTTTCTCCTTGTGAGTTGGCTGCTTGGGAGAAAGATGCGCACTCGTTTGCATGTTCTGTTTCCTTCCCCTACGCGGAAGGCTGTTGCAGGTTTGGCCGACTCAGTAGCCGCTAAACAGCACAAGATGAAAGCTTACACAGATAGGAGACGTGGTGCACGTGTTCCTGCTTTTCGTGAGGGTGAGAGTGTTCGTGTTCGGAAGCAAACACATGTACCAAAAGCCCATCAAAAATTCACAGAACCATTGCGAATTGTCAAAAAGTTAGCTCAGGGAACTTATCTGTTGCAAGATGGACGTAAGTGGCACGCTTCACATCTGGCTTCTTCTAACATTCCTGCAAAGAACGTTCCAGATTCCCCTGTGTTAGACTTGCTGCATGTAGAGCCACCTGCTGTGATCCAACCAAATTCATCTGCTGGGACACCTAGCGCTCTAGGACGCGTAAGACGGCGCCCACATTGGTTGGACGATTATGTGACATAATTTTGATGGTATTTTGTGTTTTCAAAGAGACATAAACAACTGCAAAGTGTTTATTGAAAAAAAAAGGGGGTGTACTTTAAGTTTTATTCAAAAGTGTTGAAGTTGAATGTCTCAACAAAATGGTTTTTGGTTCTTTCCTGTGCTGGAATCAAAATAATGAGTTCTTTGTATTAAAGATAAAAGTTTCTGTATGATGCACTTTTATTTCAAGTAAAGGGGGAATATGTTGTGTTCTGTAACCTCTAGGGGTCCGCATAAGGCCAGCACAAGGTCTGATATGAGAGGGACCGAGAAGAAGATGTTCGGCTGTGGACATGTTGTTAAGCTCTGCTGTAACATAAGAGAAGTTTTTGCATTAAAGTTGGAATGCAAAGGAACTACTGCCTGATTATTACGCCTCCAATACATAACAACCGCTTTGTGACATGGTGTGGAAACAATCATCTCACCTTGAATGTGAACAAAACAAAGGAGATGATTGTAGATTTCAGAAGAAACAGGGATAAGTCAAACACTGTTTCCATCATGGGAGAAGAAGTGGAGGTGGTCGAGGAGTATAAATACCTTGGAGTTCACCTTGACAACAGACTGTACTGGAGGAGCAACAGTGAAACCGTCTACAAGAAGGGACAGAGCAGTCTGTACTTCTTGAGGAAGCTTAGGTCCTTCAAGGTTTGCAGCAAGATGCTGCAGATCTTCTACAAGTCTGTTGTGGAGACTGTAATCTCTTCAGCCATCATCTATTGGGGGTAGCAGCATCAGAGCCAGGGACTTAAAAAGGCACAATAACCTAATGAAGAAGGCTGATTCTGTTCTTGGCACTACTGTGAAACCACTGGAGATGATGATGTAAAGAAGAATTCTTCATAAAATCAAAAAAAATATGGATAACCCTGAGCATCCTCTTCATGAGACAGTCATACAACAACAGAGTGTCTTCAGTCATTTTCGCTGCAAAACAGACCCCAACAAGAAATCCTTCCTGCCCAGAGCCATCATTATCTCCAACAACTCCTTAAAGGAGCATGGGGCAGAATGAAGAAACGAAGCTCACGAGCGACGCGGCCGGAGCTGCAAGTAACTGCAGCCAGTCGCACGGGAGCGCACACAAATGCTTCACAAAAAAAGCATACCCCTTCACAGTGACATACTTATTTTTCTTAGTCCCACTTTTTAGTGGGCTGTGAGTCGTCCTTGGTCGTTTCCCAGTTACAGAAGAATCCATTCTCACAATTGAATCAATGGAGGTCTGCGACCATTTTTCTTCCTCTTTTAAAGTTGTCGAGAACGCGCAAGCAGTGTCAATTGACGTCACACCCGTAGGACAGCGTGGGAAATTTGGGGCCCGAACTGCAGCACATTTTGCAGCACACAACCAGTTTAAGAAAATGGAACGATACATGGGTGGGCTCATTCTTTTTGGTTTATAATGCTTCAACACCCAACAGCATCAAAAAACTGGACATGAATGTTTACTTTATTTACAAATCCTGCCCCATGTTCTTTTAAAGAATTAATTATATGAACTACAACAACACTTGATTTCTCTCTGGGATCAATAAAGTATTTTTGAATTGAATTTGAATTTAAATGCTTGTAACATGCAATGATGTCATAAGAACTGGGGTTAAATCGCAGCCAGGGCTTTTTCTGCATGGAGTTTGGATGTTTTCCTTGTCTATGAGGGGGTTCTCTCAGGGTACTCCAGCTTCCTACCACAGTCCACAAACACATATGTTAGGGTAACTGACCACTCTAAATTGTCCTTAGTAAGAGTGTGTATCTATGATTGTTTGCACTGTTTGTATAGGTATTTGTTGCACTGATGCACTGAAACCCTGTCTGAAGTGTAACCTGCCTCTAGCGCAGTGACTGTTAGAGATAGACTCCTTGACCAGGCTAGCATTTAGCAGGTATTGAAAATATATTTATGTGTGGATGAGAATACTAGAAAATAATAACAATGATGTTGATCAAAGCAATTTAATGGATGGATGTCAATTTCTGTATGCTCCATTGTCATAAAAAACAATAGGCAGGAAGAAGAAACCTAGGGACCAAGCTTAGTAATACATCAGAGGTTTCCCACAAGTATAACTGTGGAAAATTTTCAGCCAGTCCTAGAGTTAACAAGCTATAGTAAGGTATTTATACATTGGACCCGAAAAACACATTACTCTACCCTTGACAAGACATTAAGCATTTTGTAAACTGTAGCAAGAAAAAAAAGCATTAAAGTGTAAAACTACTCAGAAAATTAGATCTCTAAATGCTCACGCTTGGAATCTTTAAAATGTACAAATCAAGGAAGCTCTGACTATGCGAGACAAAATCAAATATTAAACATAAAGAGACAGTAGCTAGTGCTACAAAGGACATGGATGTGGTTCAATGCTCATACACAGATACAGGTAACACTAAACCTCCAAACTTCTTTTATTTATACCCTCATTACTACTCATCTTTTCTGTGGGATGAGTCATGGTTTACACCTTGTTGCAGCTCAGTATGGTGCAACTTCTTCCTCTTACTCACAGTGGTGCCACCTTTATCCCAGACAAGTTGGGTGGTTATCCTTTGTACTCTTAGATATTAGGAAATGCAAGCGAATGAGGAAACTCCAGCAGTGAAGCAGTCAATGAAGAAACATAATTACACAATCAAGCTTTACAGCCATAAAAGCCATGCCAGGAAATTCATAGTAATTGATATGAACTAACTTACAACCTCATAAAGAATAGAAAAACAATCCAGATAATGGTTTATTTTGCTTGATCTGATATATTGATCCACTCTGCTAAGTTTAAAGGTAGCAAAATGTGAAGCATCTGCCTTTTAAATCAAGCTTGTATCCAAGTGTAATCTTCTCTTTTGTGGCTGCCAGCAAATTTGATTACAGACTGGCAGTGATGTAGCATCAACCCAGACAGGCAGATGTAATCAGGCCACGTTCACAGTGGCTCTACTCCTAGTGTCCCTGCCTCTCTGTGTGTGGTTTAACAAACCAGACAAAAGTCTAAGAGGAAGAAAGCTTCCCCAGAGACCAGAGCAACAACGCAGTCTCATTAAAAAGGAACAATGCAGTGGCTTGGACATGTTAAAGTGCTGGACATGTTTTTGCCATTATACTGCAATAGACCTGGATTGTTCCTCATTCTGGCAAGTTGATACAGCTGTTGGCACTGGAAGGATGAAGTGTGGCGCAAAGTGGAGCATATTTTGAAGAAGTCAATTAAAAAATTCAGATGCATAGCAAAAACACATGATGACAGATAAATCACATCATGTGACCACCCCTGTCCAAAGCGCAATTGAGGCATGACTGTGAGTAAGTGATACATTTACAAAGAGGAAGTAAAAGTCCTTCAATGATAAAACTGGGTTTACTGGATGTAGAAGTACTGATAAATTAGGCCGTGTTGCTGATATTCGCCTTGTTGATTGTTGTCGTAAAAATGCATGAAGGAAAAGGTCAACCACACTTTCCTGGAAATTCCATTGTGAACTTTCAAATTGCTGGAAAGATGAAAAACTGCTGACAGCTGAAGCTATTATTGTTGTACTGAGGGTTTTTTAACATTTTATTATTACTACCTGAGAACATGGTGCCCTTTTTTAGTTGCTTTGGTGACTGCGTCTGACAGGTAAAAGAGACATTATTTGTGATATGATCATTGCATTTCCTATATTTTGACATCACCATTCGGTTCAGCAGACATCAGTTATGTGACAAAGCAAGGAGGATTTTCACCTCTAGTGGGTAACACATCTGTCAGACTGGGAGATATACCCTTTCATTTTCTAGCTGGGATGTAAAATCATTCAGCTAATAAGTAATTGAAAAATACCTTACACAGCTACTCTCTTTTTGACCATGATGTTCCCATCACTCTCCTTCAAGTTTCAGCATTCATGGTCACTAAGACCTGTGTTAAGGGTGGTCATAAAAAAATAGTTAACGGGCAATTTAAATGGCCAAGTATTTTATTAGTAAGCAACGTTTTGAAGCATGGAATAGATTTTGCCTTCCAAATATGGTCTGCAAATTCTTGCAACTCTTTGCAACCAGTATACTGCACACTCTAATATATGGGTTGATATATTAAGCAGCTATGTAGCAGAAATAGGCAAATCAAAAATGATTGCATGCACACTGACATTCGTTACTTTTTGGTACATTTCATTTCAGTTCACTCTCATTATCACATCTCGTGTTTTACAGTCATAAGTATTTTTCTTCAAAGATAAACTTTTTAGAGATAATACTTTGTCTATTTTCCAAACCTGAATTCTAAAATTGCATCAAAAGGATCAGTTTAATTTAAATGTTGAAGAATTGCTTATAATAACTAATTTACTTATGCTTAGATTTGGTTTACAGCTGCATCACACTATGGTCTGTGGTGCTCTGACAATAAATTGCATTTAAATTGAATTACTTAGACAAGTAGCAATTGTCTTTCGTCTCTAACCTAATAACAATTGTAAGCCTGACCTTTCAGGCTATTTTGAAGCATTTGCAGACAGGTTTTTCTTTTTTTTGGTTTTGTCATCGGTAATTATCATAAACAATGAATGTTATTTTATTTTCCTTACACTTTTCACAGTTGCAGTAAAGGGAAATTAGAACCAGTACCGGATTTAAGAGGAAGTATGTCCCTGGGCTAGAGCCAATTGTGGTGCCCAACCCATACAAGTTTCTTTTAATTCAGTTTTCAATTCAATTCAGTTTATTTATATAGTGCCGATTCACAACAGTTGTCATCTCAAGGCTCTTCACAAGAAAAGTAATTTCAATACAATCATACAAACATTCCAATCAGTTTAAAGGTTTTCTATCTAAGGAATTCCCGCAGATTGCATCGAGTCATTGAGTGGCAGTTGCGTCCCGTTCATGCAGACTCGAACCACAGCCATCCCTCATACTGAGCAAACATGTAGCGACAATGGAGAAGAAAAACTCCCTTTTAACTGGAAGAAACCTCCAACAGAACCAGGCTCAGTACAAGCGACCATCTGCTAGGACCATCTGGGGGTTTGAGAAGACAGAGCAGAAACACAGAACAAAAGAACTGATGTAGGAGTACTTTCTATATTAAGGAAAGTAAAAGGTTGATCACAGGTCACGGGGGATGCTCAGTTACTGGGATGGCCCCCGTCCAACAGGGCATTGCAGCTAAGCAGGATACCAGACCAGGTGATGTATAATGATGACACTGTACACAATCGTTTTGCTTGTACACACGTCTTTAGTCTTAACCCGACCACCGTTTCAAACACTGGAAAGCAGGCTGGGACGCGTAGTCCACCACAGGTATTACTACAGGTGTAGCTCCTATGAAGAGAAAAACACTGAGAGAAAACAAAGTTAACAGTCGAAATAACAGCAAATAATGCAACTGGCGAGTAGCAGAAGAGAAAAGTAGTAGTGTGAAGAAAAGTCACCAGTTGGAGATAGCTCATAATGACCTAAGCCACTCTACAAGCTTTATCAAAAAGGAAAGTTTTAAGCCTTATCTTACAAGTAGACAGACTAAAACTGGGAGCTGGTTCCACAGGAGCCTGATAACTAAAAGATCTGCCTCCCATTCTACTTTTAGAAAGCTTAGGAACCACCAGTAAACCTTTAGTCTGAGAGCGAAGTGCTCTGTTAGGAACATATGGAACAGACCAATCTCTGATGTATGATGGAGCTTGATTATTAAGGGCTTTATATGTAAAAAGGAGGATCTTAAATGTTATTCTGGATTTAACAGAGACCCAGTGAAGGGAGGGTAAAGCAGGAGAAATGTGATCTCTCTTTTAAATATTCATCAGAACGCTTGCTGCCGCATTTTGGATCAACGGAAGGCTTTTAATTAAATGTACACACAAATATCAAGAAAGTACGAGTACAAAATACATTTACACACGCACCATTTCAAATTACACGAACTTAAAACTAACTACGAATTCAAAACGACTCCTACGCATACAAATTGTTAAATACTATGCACCAATCGCCTGATACACACATACGAAACCACGTTTACGGACAGATTGGGGTTACAAGTGCACGAGGAGTTTTGAGACTGATTTCACGTCTCCAGATTTGTTATGATGCGTTTAAATGCTGGCGAGAATGCTGGGTCATTTGAGTTTTCTTATTACGTTCCCTCTAAACTTGCTGTTGAAGTGGCCAAAACGTTTGTCTGTGAAAGAAAGAATATCTCAGCACTGCTTAGTTATAAGACATGGAGCAAAATTTACTTATTTTTAAAATTCGAAAATGCTTTCAATTAAATTACATTTTTGGGGTCGGACATCCAGGTCCTCCAGAAGTAATCGAGTCAAGAGTAATAGAACTACTTAGATCCTGCGGCATCTTAAACTGAAGCGGGTCACAAATTAATATTCGAGGAGTTGCAGCTGCAATTTTCTAATTTGGTCTTATAAATCTATTTTTCATGTGCAAAGATGGGCTGTATAAATGTCACAATGCTGATGTTTTATACACACACACACACACACACATTATATATATGAAAAAGACAAAACTAAGATGCTTCACAACCAAACTGAATATATATTCATGGGTAAAAATTATGGTATACATTGAAAACAGTCAGAAATATGCAAGATGTCTGCAGCACATCACTGTTTATATACTCCAACTCTTAACTGTCATTCCTCTCAGTGTCTGCATGGTCTAAAAATGCTGTGAGGCTGAAAGTGATCCTGTCATCCAGCTCAAAGGTATCACCATGCTGCGCACGAATATCGAACACCATTAAATTCAGGACAATAGAATCCCACCAGAATCTGGATCATGGGTGGGTCCAGAATACAGACGGGCCCTGCATCGATACCAGCCATGACAGCATCTAATAAATAATTATCAGAAATAGTATTACATTTCTAGACCTGTTGTTGAATTGGAAACAAATATAGTCAATGCTAAGAAGGGATATAGTATAAATATATAAATTATATATATATGGCAAGGCATTTTTTTGATAGCACATGTTCAACAGCAAGGTGATTCAAGGTGCTTTACATGATTAAGAGGTAAAATAAAAACAGCATATATATGTGTGTTATACATGCATCTATGTGTGTATTGGTTTATTTAAATATCTAGTGCAACAGTAAAATAACATGTTCATGTGTGTACACCATTGAAGATCATGATTGCATTCACCATGCAACACCTGCCTCAGTGCTGGTGACATTGTGGCTCTTGAGGATGAGCTTGAAGATGTTACAGAGGATAAGGGATGGGGATGGGGGGTTAGATGCATCGGCTGTCCTCTCTGATAAAATCAACTGTCTTCTGAATATGCAGCAAAACTGCCAAAGACTTCCTGTTTCTTCATTTTAAGTTTGAACGATGGTCTAGGAAGAGGTCCTCCATCCTCCTCCATGAAAAACTATCAATAGCTACACAATTCCTTCTGTAAATATTTTTGATGTCTTACAAATTTTTTCATTCATTAGTTATTTCTAATTGTTCCATGAGCCTAATTAACAATAAAACAGTTGATAAAATGAGTTGATGAGAATTACTAGTTGTTTCAATCAGTTTATTCATAACAAATAGCAAATAACTAAATATCAAATGTGACAAGAAAAAATAAATTCAAACAGAAAGCAGACTATACACATCCTGTCCTTGTTCTCCTGGGCTCTCCTCTCATCAGCCTCCATTCACCGCCCGATTTACTAAACAGAGAAAATCACTGTTGACAAAAAGAACAACAGAAGCACTTAGGAAATGCACATTAATTAACTTGAGCAGTTCTTATCATAACCAAAATTATATCTTCATTACACATGTGCATACAGTACTTTTCTTTTAATCGCCCCATGTGTTTTTGGCCTGCAAGAGGATGACCTTCCCCTGCAGATCCATCATAACTAGGATTGTGCTCCTAACACAGACAGAAAATAAGTGAGGACGGAAACATAACTGAATTTATCCGTGAATGCTAAACTATAGTTTTTGCAGCAGAACACATGGGGAACTATACTCTACTGAGATCCCAGGTTCTACAGTGTTTGAGGGTTAATAAGTGTACTGTAAGAATAAGGTGTGCAACTGGATTTATTCTTCTACCTACATGCAACGGTGACCTCTTTGCCCCGGTCAAGAGGTTATAGTTTCTCTTAAAAGAAGGAATTATATCTTTGGCCCTTAAATTATATGAAAAAAAGCTTAATTTGCAAAATTCAAACTTATAAGTGGCAACACATGAAGAAGACAGGGGAACACCAGATGAGCTCGTTTACGAGCGATGATTGTTTAAAGAAATATATACAAAGACATGTCTAAGCAAACGACAAAGGCTAACAACACAAACTTTAAATTTTTGTACCTCCAGATTTTAGGGTCACGTAAACGAATGGTGCAAACTAGGCTAACCTAGCGGTTTTAGCTAACATCTGCAGTTAGGCTATGGTTTGTTTACATGGAGCTAACAGGTTAGCTGAGGTTCAGGAGCAAGGCCACGCCTTAAACCCGCTTCATAAATCCTAATCAGTCTTAACTCGATCCACCCGGTACCACACGCCGGCTCTACATCCCTAATCACGCCAGGATACACATATAAACTCTGCCTGCCCTTCATCCCTTGTCCGTTTCGTTCGTTTTCACCCCTCCCTTCCCCTCCCTTTAGGTCCTGGGTCCTGCCGACCCTCGCCTTTTCTTTTCAGGGTCCTGCCGACCCTCGCCTTTTCTTTTCAGGGTCCTGCCGACCCTCGCCTTTCCTTTTCAGGGTCCTGCCGACCCTCGCCTTTCCTTTTCAGGGTCCTGCCGACCCTCGCCTTTCCTTTTCAGGGTCCTGCCGACCCTCGCCTTTCCTTTTCAGGGTCCTGCCGACCCTCGCATTTACTTTTCAGGGTCCTGCCGACCCTCGCCTTTACTTTTCAGGGTCCTGCCGACCCTCGCATTTACTTTTCAGGGTCCTGCCGACCCTCGCATTTACTTTTCAGGGTCCTGCCGACCCTCGCCTTTACTTTTCAGGGTCCTGCCGACCCTCGCCTTTCCTTCGCAGCATTCATCGGGCACAGCCTCTTCTAACGTCTCTCTCTTTTAGGTTCCGTCTGGGGGGGTCCTGGGCAGGCTCGGAAAGACGATTTCCCGAAGACTGCACCCCCACACAGAGTCTTCCGGGTCTCCGGCGACGTCTCTCCCCAGACCATTCAATTCAACATGACTTCAATAAACTATCAAATTCCGAACCCGTTAGCGTGGTCCTTGCTAGTGAACTGACTAATTATATGCCACTTATGCATAACCACATTTAAATAGAAGCAAGAAAAAATGTGCTGGTAAATCATCAAAATACACTCCAAACACAAGCAACTTATTGCGTATAACAACCTCAGACCAACCATCTTATGAACAAAACTTCAGCTGCTGACAGTCTATCGCAATGCTGTAGGAACTGTCCAGTTCTATAACTCTTGACTCGATTACTTTTCAAGGACCTGGATGTCCGACCCCAAAAATGTAATTTAATTGAAAGCATTTTAGAATTAAAAAATAAGTACATTTTGGTCTATGTGTTATAACTAAGCAGTGCTGAGACATTCTTTCTTTCACAGACAAACGTTTTTGCCACTTCAACAGCAAGTTTAGAGGGAACGTAATAAGAAAACTCAAATGACCCAGCATTCTACCGGCATTTAAACACATCATGAACGCACAAATCTGGAGACGTGATGAAATCAGTCTCAAAACTCCTCGTGTACTTGTAACCTTGATCTGTCCGTAAACGTGGTTTTGTCTGTGTGTATCAGGCGATTGGTGCATAGTATTTAACGATTTGTATGCGTAGTCATTTTGAATTAGTTTTAAGTTCTGCAGCAAGTACTCGAAGTTCCGCACAAAATGTTTTTTACGAGTTACAAAAGATGTTTTACACATACAACTAACCTAAGTTACACACAAATACGCTGACACAAGTTACAAATCAAGTATTACACACACACTGATCTTTTGAGACTATTTTCTCTTCATAATAGGCCATAAGGGGAATCTGGTTTTCATCTCTTTCAAACCTTTTTTTTTATTTATTATTTTTATTGGTTTATTTAAGACAGGGGCCATGTACAAGGTTCATTAGTGACAGGAAGTAAAAAGATGGCTTGTACCACATTATAGCTAAAAGTTAATTTCCATCTGCAGTCCCTGAGCAGGTGAGAAGAATAAAATAGGATAAAATGAAATAAGAATAACAGGCATGCACACATGCACACACACACTGAATAATGATTAGTGCGGACAAGACTGATTACTTAAAATAAATTTTTTCACTTGATATGAGAAAGTATGGAAATCTGTGACACTTTTTAGATTACTGGGGAGAATGTTCCAGGCTTTAGTCGCTCTAAAAGAGAAGGCTGATTGCGTATGCAGTCCTCCGATTTGGGAGGAGTAATAGTAATAGATCTGGTGGCTCTGCCTATTCGTTCAGAGCAAGATTGGACAAATTTCTTCAGAGGTGGTGGAGCAGCATTGTAAATTATTTTATGTATTAGGCGCATGTCAGAATGAGGCTAAGCTTTTTGTACTTGCCCAATATGGCAAAGTGATGGTACTGACTTGATCTTTTGTCTAGTATTTTCAGAGCTTGTTTGTAAAGTGATCTAATAGATTTCAAGACAGTCTTGTTAGCCTGGGATGAGCTTGACATACAGTAGTGTAAGTGAGACATAATCATGGCATTTACATAGGTCTTAGCAGCATCAGCAGTTAATGAATTACGAGTCTGTCTGAAATTAGCTATTCTATACTTCACTATATTCCCCAGCTTTTTAATATGTTTTTTAAAAGTCAGTGTTGAGTCTAAAGTCACTCCCAGGTATTTAAACTCATCAACAGTTTTTAATTTTTTCCCACCTGTACATGCTTGGAATAGTACTTTGTTTAGGTCTATTTCGAAAGAACATAGTGACAGTTTTATCAGTATTTGATGTGAGACAAGAATTGTTCAGCCACATTGTGACTTTAGTAAGTGCTTGTGTCAGTTTGGTGGCAACCTGTCCTGGTTCTTTGCCATGTGTAAACAAGACTGTGTCATCAGCATACAATTAATATCTTCACACCATCACATCCCAATGGGAGGCCGCTCCTACTGAGCCTGGTTCTGTTGGAGGTTTCTTCCTGTTAAAGGGGAGTTTTTCCTCTCCACCGTCGCTACATGCTTGCTCAGTATGAGGGATTGCTGAAGGATTGCTGTGGTTAAAAAGTCTGCATCAACGGGGCCCAACCTCAAGCCAATGACTGATGCAATCTGCTGGGATTCCTTAAATAGAAAACTCTTTAACTGATTGGAATGTTTGTATAAATGTATTGAAATGACTTCTTGTTAAGTGCCTTGACATGACATCTGTTGTGAATCGGCGCTATAAAAATAAACTGAATTGAATTGAAATTGAGATCGTTGATGTATGTGCTGAACAAAAGTGGCCCCAGGATGGAACCTTGCGGTACCCTCGTGGTACATGCTCTTATTGATGACGTTTTATGCTTTATCCTAACACATTGGGCACCACTTAAAGGAGTCATGACCTGTAATTTTCACTTTTCCACGACAAAAAAATTATGTTATGATTGCCCAAGATTATAAACTGGCCGGGAAACTGATAGCGTTTGTTTGAAGCGTTTGTTTACCCTTGATGTCAAGTCGGCGCAAGATATACCATATTTGGATATCGCAGACTTATGCTGCAGGAAGCCCGCCCTGCTCCTCTCCCCCTCATCTTCAGTCGAGCGCCACCATTACTGAATTCCGATTCGAAGTACGAACTCGAGCTCTGTTTGGAAAAAGGGGCCATTCCAA
The DNA here is from genome assembly GCA_963556495.2 of Valencia hispanica. NCBI lineage: Eukaryota > Metazoa > Chordata > Actinopteri > Cyprinodontiformes > Valenciidae > Valencia > Valencia hispanica. The sequence continues at coordinate 22,241,516 of OY747709.1, read as the reverse complement.
GAATCAGAGACTTGCCTGCAATTGAAACGGTAAGACTGTGTTTTTATTGCTCTACTGTGTGTAACAAACAGCAGCTAACTGCTAATGCAGCTATTGTATGCTAGCAGAAGTAGTAGCTTCAGAACAACACGGGTAATGGCTGCTACTTTGCAAACAACAAATGACCTAGAATGCCACCGATCAACGCGCCCCTCATTTGCATTATTACAATGACCGTCCACGACAGCCAAAATATCGCATCAGATGTCACGAGACAATAATGCCTTCAGAAATAAGTTGTCAGAGGAGCTCTGTGTTTATTCTTTTCAACTTTTTTTCAACTTTTCTTTTTTAGAAGGGCCTGAAAGACTATAATAGAGCGTGGTATCCAAAGTAATACTAGGTTATGACTCCTTTAACAAATATGACTCGATCCAGTCTAGAGTACTCAGGGACAACTGAAAGCTAGCCAACTTGGAGAGGAGAACTGAGTGGTTCAGGGTGTCAAAAACCTTTCGTAGGTCAAAGAACACAGCACCCACCACTCCTCCCCTGTCAAGACTAGCCTTAATGTGTTCAATAAAATAGCAGCATGCAGTGTCAGTAGATTTTAAAGCCAAACTGCATGGGATCCATTAGATTATTTGCATTAAAATGCGCTATTAACTGCTCTGACACTGTTTTTTCAACCACCTTAGAGATGGCTGGCAGTATACTAATTGGCCTATAATTGCTGACAGCCTGTCTATCCCCTGCTTTAAATATAGGAGTTACTACTGCCATTTTAAGAGCATTTGGGAATTTCTTTTCTTCCTGAGCACAGCTTTACGTCAGCATAACGTTTTTATTGAAACAAGAGTTTGCATGAAACTCCTCCCACATAGATCTTCGTTCACAGAATGGTCAAAGCTTCTTCACATAAGTAACAAATGATGTACCACATTCTTCTTGATTGTTCACTGTTTCTAAGTATTTCCACATGCACTACAGAATTAAACCCTCATTCAACATTTACAGAATTTTTATCTCTTCACTGTTTTATAATTTCAAGGAAATAATTTGCTTTGTCCTTTCTAAATTGCGATGTAGTCTTGTTTCTAAGGCTTTTATAAATTAAGCGGTCAGTATCGAGTCCTGACTTTAGGGATTTTTTCAGGGCTGCATCCCTTTCCTTAATGAGTTGCTATAATATGGTGTTAAACCAGGGCAACGTTTGTTTTCAATGTTTAAGATGAATGTTTTTTGTGTATTTTGATACAAGATATTTAATAGTATCCAATATATTTTTGCAGGCCTGTTCACTATTCTTATCCTTCACAACATTAACCCAATTTGTTTATCTAAATTGATTTTCGAGGTGCTGCCTTTCTTTCTTTGGGATAAATGAAATGTGATTTTTTTCCCTTCTGGTGGATTATTATTTCTAAGTCGCTTCTTTGACAGCTACCTTGTCACCAGGGTGAGATTGTGGTCTGATAACCCAGTGATTAAGTTATATGTTTTTGATATGCGTTCTGTTTTATTTGTAAAAATGTAATCCAATAGAGTCTTTGAAGACCTTGTTATCCTTGTTGGATTTTCAATAGTTGAGTTAAGTGAAATTTATTAGCAATATCCTTAAGCTGTTTCCTTCTTGTTTTATCTAGCCAATTCAGATTGAAATCGCCCATTAGTAGCACTTCTTTACCTTTACATGTTTTAAGTATAATAGACAGTTTATCTAAGAACATATCCTTTTCAGAGGGTGGTCGTTATAGAACAATAACATTGAAAGACATTTCAGTAGAGATTAATAGTGACACCAACACATTCGATATCATTTGGCAGATCAAGTGGTTTACACTGAAATGGTTCTTTTACATAGATCATGACGCCACCCCCTTTTCCATGCCCACGGTCTCGTCTTAAGATGTGGTATCCTGGGATATAATAAACCCCTGATGGAGTGAATGGATTTAACCACGTTTCGGACAAACACAGATAATCAACATTAGAGTCTGTCAGCAAATGTTCAAGTTGTTCCGTTGGATACTAGGCTCCTTATATTTAGATGTCCACCAAAGATCCCTTTGGGCTTTAGCTTTGGATCCCATAGAACTTTAGCATGATTAACAGTCCGAAACATTTTAGTTTTCTGTTGTTTTGTTGCCACGATGCTGTTGTTGCACAACTGTGCAGATATCGACGTTGAAGTAAGCAGTCCGCATTTCGAGTTATCCAGTTTAGAAACATTGATTTCAGTGTTACCTTGTTCTTTGGTGTAATCAAGTTGCTCGCCATTGGAGAGGTGAATCACAGTTTCCGCAGCAGGCCCAAGGCCACCAAGTGTGGTTTAGCTGTGTTGGCCATCTCCAAGTCCCAGCGGAGTTAGATTGAGTTCGTCTTGGGAAGCCTACTGTTTCCCGGCCCAGGACTGAGATGGATGTCACCGCAAAGGAGAAGGATAGTACACAGCATTGTCGCAAACCTCCGATTACGAGGGGATGATCTCACTTCGACGTGCCCAGGCCGACAGCGCACAATATCTACGTACCCGTTTGGCAACACGGTGGAATACAAGGTGAAAAGGTTCCGTGAATCGTGCATTTGATGAGACTCGCTGCGTTTCTCCATGCAGGATCTCAAACAGGCCCCCTGCCAGCTTCCCCACAAGGTAGGATGATCACAATCGTTAGATACAGTACCAGCAAAAGAGTGTTTGATAGTTCTTGTGATCTGATGTTAATCAAATTAGACCACACTGATGGTGTTCTAGCTTTACCAATACATGCGGATGGCGTTTCCCTAGACGGTATTTGGGAAGGTGAAGCCTTAGCACTTGCTAAGCCATGACACACACCTGTCGCCATCTTGATTCACATTACAATTGATCTCTGGCATCTACGTACTGTTTGGTTCATAAATTAACAAAATGTATTTATCTTTGCAAACAAAATGTCTTTATCTTTGCAAACAATTAGTAAACAGAGTAAATTTGTGTGTAGAAGGTGCTACATGCATTTAACAAAATTTTAACATGAACTGGATTTCACACTAATGTTATGGAATACTACAGGAATGCCATCATTCACGTAAGTAAGCCTCTATAGTATTACTGTAAACAAAAATTCTGATTGATTTATTGATTGACTGATTTATTGATTTTGACATTTATTTACATTGGGCAAGGACCTAGACTGGTGTAAACATTACTCATAAAAAGGGCTTTGTATAACTGTTTATGGTCATATAGGTGAAATTTTCTAGTGGTGCGCTTAAAGTCCACAAGTGGTAATAATAAACTGAACAGAAGGATCTGCATATGATTTTTTATTCACATTCATTCATTACATTGCAGTAATGAACACGGGGAGAACCAAGGAGCTGGAGGTGGATTTTCACAGGCACAGACCACACTGACACCGGTAAACATCCAGGAAGTGGACAGGGAGGCTCTAGTGGATTCTTCTAAGTACCTGAGTGTTCACCTATACAATAAACTGGGCAGGAGCCCCACTGAAGCTCTCTATAGGAAGGTTCAGACCTGGTGAGGAGACTAAGATTTTTTGGAGTGCAGGGGGTGCTCCTAAAGACCTTCTTTGACTTTGTGGTCACATCAGCCATCTTGTATGGTGTAGTATGTTGTAGCCACAGCTTAACTAGCTGAGAGGAAGCGGTAAGATAAGGTAATCAGTAAGGCCAGCTCTATGTTAGCATGCCCACTCAACCCAGTCCAGGTGGTGGAAGATGGAAGAACTCTGGCTAGATAACATCACTGATGGACGATGTCTCCCACCCCATTCATAAAGCTGTTGCTGAACAGGAGAGCTCCTTAAGTGACAGACTGCTGCATCCTAGGCGCATGAAGGGACTTTATCATAGGTCCTTCCTCAAAGCAGCTGTTACAGTGCGTTCACACCAAAGCGTCAAAAACGAGCCGCACGCCAAAGTTTGACGCTTGAACATTCGCAGCTCAACGCGTGTCCAGAGTGAATTGGACGCACGCAAAATATACCACTTTGACGTGCATCAAGCCAGAAATACGTAACTTGTGGGAGGAGCTAGTGCCAGATGGTGTTTTTTCAAGATGGCAGCTGTCGATCTAGCACTGGAAGAGAGTCTCCCTTCTCTGTTTAATGTGGAGAGCAGAGCAGCGGTGTAGAGGACGTTCTCGCCGTACTTTGGTCCACAAGTTCCTCCAGAAGCGTGAGCAGTTTGGTGAGTTTCACCACTTGCTTCAAGAGCTGCATCTGGATGATGGCCGCTTTCACCAGTACCACCGTCCGTCCCTTGCCCAGTTTGAGGAGCTGTTGTCCCACATCGGCCCAAGCATCGCCCGCCAAGACACCAACTACAGGCGCTCAATCCCACCTGCTGAGCGACTGTCCATCTGCCTGTGGTTAGTAAAAGTGTATAGTACATGTATAATACGGTAGTACTTTATCGATACCTGTGCTAATATGTGCTATGCTATCAGTGTATGCTGTCGGTGTTTACTGACAGCAAACTCTGGTATGGAGACCACTGTTTATAATATTTCTATTGATACTCAGAATGTATATCTAATAAAGTCCTGATTTAGTTTAATTTAGACCTGGTTTAATTCTGGTATAGAACCAGTCTAATATTTGTATATAATCCATGCAGCTGTCAGACTTTAAAATTGGCACACTGTAGTTGTAAAAGTTGCTAGCAATCAAATAAAGAAAACAGAACAGACTGTTTTGTATAATTTTAACTATATATTATATGATTATTCATATGATTATAAAATGTTATATAATATTTATATATTGTGTAATTTCACTGTGAGATCAAGAAAGTATTTTTGAATTTGAATAATGTATTTTGTAACTACAGTACAGATAATACTATTTTTAAATAATGTTCTCCAGGTTCCTTGCCACCGGAGACTCCTATAGGACCATCGCGTGCAGTTTCCGAGTTGGTTTCTCCGCAGTGTGCCAGATCGTCCCCCAGGTAGCGACCGGCATCTGGGATTGTCTAGTGGAGGACTACATGGCTGTACCTTCCACTGAACACTGGCGGTCCATTGCAGAGGGATTCCAGGAGCAGTGGAACTTCCCTCTCTGCTGTGGAGCTGTAGATGGGAAGCATGTCCAGATCAATTTTACGAATAATTTATTATTTTGTTAATAAATGGAGCTTGCCTCCAACATGAACAAACCTCTCTTTATTCTCTTGTCTTCACAGTGTTATGTTCGTATATTTTTGGATTTGTATTATATTCATTGAACACTACATGATGTATAAATAAAGTTGTGTGGCAATTTTTGCTGTGTAGTAGAACTAATTGAGACCTTTAGTCATTATCCCAATTTATTTGAAAAAATACTCAACATATCTCAAACAGAAACAAACAAATATGAAAAATATAACTATTTACAGACAGAGACAGGAATAAAAAGGACCATGCTTAGGAGGTGGAAGAGCCTGAGGGTCATTGGAAGGAGAAGAATAAAAGTGCGTTGTTCCTCCCCTGGAGAGCCTGCTGCCTCGTGTTTTAATCAAAATTACTGATTACTAGGCTCCAATGGTTCCAGATTTAACACAGCTGTGGTGTTTTTAAAAATAAATTTATGAATTTGGAATTTGACAAACTCTCTCATCTGAGGCGGCATGCTCTCCAGAGCAGGAACAAGGCTGAGGAGGAAGAGCTCAGTTGGAGACTGCCGTGGCCTCTTGAGGCACACCAGGATGGCCAGCTCCATCTCGGACCGACTGTCCTTGGACCCGTCCCTCTTCCGCCTGGGTGCTCTCCTCCTCTGTGGGCCTGTAAAACAAAGCATAAAACAACACAAAGTAATGAGAAGGCTGCTACTAGATTTTTATTTTCAACATGGTAAAAAAACAGGCTATAATGTGATTGGTTGTAGATTATTAGTAAAGGTAACTAATTCACTAAAAGTGAGTTAATGTAAATGTTAAAAGCTATCAGTGGTTGCTGTACATCTGATTTATACATGTCACATTTATGGTTGCTACAATTTCCTTCACACACCTGTGGGTGCAGCAGCAGGGGTGGAGGGACCAGGGACTGGGGAGCCAGGAGAAGCAACAGGGGACGGCTCTACTCCTGCAGAATCAGTTGACTCTGTCAAGACAATATTAAATGTTAAGTCAACAGGTTGATAACGATAGTCATAGAGAAATTATATACAGTGGTCCCTCGTTTATTGCAGGGGTAAAGTTCTAAAATAACTTTAAAACCCCACGCCACACACTTTATACACTTTTCTCAGACATACATTAATTTTTACTCACAGTTCTCACTAGCTTCAATACTTTCAAAGTTCAAACCATCGTACATTTAAAAAAAAGAAATAGTATTAATATGCTGCGGTGTCTTTGTCCGCGAGTTGCTGTGGTGCGTCTTTTTCCACTGAAGGTCTCGGAGCAGGTGTCTGTTTCCGAGTGAGGAACATATGGGTAGTTTTTTGTGCTGTTTTTTTTTACTGGACGAGAAGATTCTCATAACCAGACATGATAAATTTGGCAAGCGCAGGAGACACGACACGGAGGAAATTGACAATTGCGTCCAATCAATCAGGACGCAGAACACAATGCGCTGGAAAATTGTGCTGTGCTATAAAGAAATCAGCAAAACAGCGTGAAGGGTGAACCTCGTTATATCGAGGGGCCACTGTATACCTACTATTTATTAGTAAAAAATAACATATAAGGGAGACCGGGGATGGTTGTAACACTTTTTGTTTGAACAAATGTAACTCAGTGGTTCTTTGTGCTAGAGATCTCAAATTTTTGCATGTGATACCTATATTTGCCTGCTACAAATGACATAGATTTGGAGTTCTGTCACATAATCACATATTAGTTAAATTAATGTCAACTACAAAGAGGTATGTTGTTACAACCTACCCCAGTACCGGGGTGAGTTGTAACACTACTTGGGGATGGAACTAACAACTAAATCATTATACTTAAACAATCTCCACACTAAAACATTTTTGAAACACTTTAATGAATAAGAAAGAACAAACCACAAACTTGTAATAGCACTAAAATAGTGACAATAAAATAAATAAAAAGTAAAAAATTAATGCAGTAAACATAAATACAATAAAATAAACAATATACATAAGATAAAATAAAGAATAATAAAGTTTAAGCTAGTGTGTGTGTTGGGTTAATGGGAAAAAGTCTTTGGAACAATCAACAAAACACTTGAATAGTGTGTTTTTAACGTGCAGAAATACAAAGTAAATGAACTATTACCTAAGCAAACTGCCTAAGCCATAATACGTTTAATCAGAGAGGCAGTTGTGGCAAATGTAGTTGGTCTTGCCTGGGGTGCAGGCGTCATGGGCCCCAAATCTACAATGCTGACATTTGATCCACACTTCCCTTAGCCGTGAGTTGTTGAAGTGCTCCAAGCACACAATGCAGACATTTTCATCGTCTGAGGACTTGGCATCTTTTGTGTCATCAAGCTTAGGCCTTTTGTTTGTCACTTTCTTCTTGCTTGTAATTCTCTTATTTTGGCCCTGATACTTGATTTTCTTTTTTGCACTGCTTTTGTTCTTTTCTTCCTCTTCCGGTGCCTGTTTGACTGGTGTGTCTGTGAGGACTTCTGACTGTAATTTCTTTCTTTTCCCACCAGGATTTTTCCTGGCTTCTGCTTTGGGAAACGGAGAGAGAGCAAGTGGACAAAAGACTTGAGATTCCAGGTCAGCTGAAGTTGAAGGTTCAACTGCCAAGGTAGGGTGATGAAAGGGTCAAGAAAGCTCATGTCCATGGAGAACTTCCATTTCTCCCCGATCCTGCTGCTGACCCACTCCGCTTCTTCTTCTTCTTCTCCATCTTCTTCTCCTTCATGTAGGTGTCCCTGAGGCTCTTCCACTTTTTCTGCAGAAGTCCTCTGAATAAACACATTATCTTGTTAGGGGAAAAGTATTTGTACATCAAAATAATTGTAAAATAGCGTGGCAGCATGGGCGCAGGTTCGCAGAGTAAGTCAAAACTTTCAAAAGTGAAATGAACTTACTAGGTTGCCCTATTTCCTCACTTATATTCCTCCAAGCGAGGTCCTTTTTATTCCTGTCTCTTTAGAGAAAGCAAGCAACTGGTGTCATACAGCCCTGGATGGTTAGCCACAGCAGTTATCAGTATTTCCTCCATGTTGAGTGAAAAACTTTGCCGAACCCAGTGAACTGGGTCACAGCATCACCTGACACCACACCAGGCTCCAAATTGGTCGACGCTGCGCAAATTTGACGCCGAAGTTCAGATTTTTCAACTTCAGCGGCAGACGCAAAAACGCGCGTCACGCGCAAATGCACAAAAAGCACCACATTAAATGACGCGCGTATTTTCTGATGTGTGTCAAACCCTTCATTCAGCCTGAATTTCCCCAGTGTGGGACAATAAAAGTAATTTCTATTCTATGATATCAGATCATTTCATCCAAAGCTACATTAGTGAATTTAAGTCAAGTTTATTTGTACAGCACATTTCATCAACAAGACAACAAAAATGTCACTGTGGCAAAATAAAGCAAATAGTGAAAAGCTGCAATCCAGACTAGAATAAACGATGTTCCAGTGATTATCAATCAAAGGGAGTTCTAAACATATAGGTTTTAGCCTGAATTTAAAGGAACTCTGTGTTTCAGCAGTTTTCTGGAAGTTTGTTCCAGATTAGAGGAGCATAAAAACTGAATGCTACTTCTCCATGTTTGGTTCTGAATGTAGGGATGCAGAGTAAACTGGAACCAGAAGACCTGAGTGGGCTGGAAGGTTGATACAACAACAACAACAACATTTTGAATGTATTTTGGTGCAAATTCATTCAGGGATTTATAAACAAATAACATTATTTTAAAGTCTATTCAGAGCTACTGCAAGGCAGTGTAGTGACTTCAGAACATTAGATAAGCAAGGCGACTGCTAACATAGATAGATACAAGGGTGACATTTTATTGTCACATATATATGGACATAGGTGTAAAACTGAAGTGAAATTGTGTCTGTTTCTCAGCCTATTAGTGCATGGGGGGAGTGATAGTTTTTTAATGGAGAGTTGTAGGCAGGGGGCATGTTATAGCTATTATCATAGGTTTTTCAAATTCAAAAATACTTTATTGATCCCAGTGAAAAATAAAGTGCTGTTGTGACTTATATTATTTCAGTCTCTCTCCAAAGAGTTTATGTAGATGTTGATGGCTGTGGGCAGCAAGGATCTCTTGTAGGGTCTGTGTTATAGCAAGTCCGAAAAACCCTCAGCCTGAACATACCCTGTTGCTGTAGAGCAGAGTGATAAAGAGGATGCTCAGGGTTGTCCATAATGTTCTTGATTTTATGAAGAATCCTTCTTTGCATCATCATCCCCAGAGGTTTCACAGTGTCCCCAGAGCAGAAGCAGCTTTCTTTATCAGCTTGTTGAGCCTTTTTAAGTCCCTGGCTCTGATGCTGCTACCCCAGCAGATGATGGCCGAATGGATTTTCGCCACAGAATAGGTGAAATTCAAAAATTTAGAATATAGTGCAAAAGTTTATTTATTTTATTAATTAAACTTAAAAGCAAAGCAAGATATTTCAAGTCTCTGTTTGTTATAATTTTGATCATTGTGGCTTACAACTTATGAAATTCCCAAATTCAAAATCTAAGAAAATTTGAATATTGTGAAAAGGTTCAATATGTTAGGCTCAAAGTGTCATACTCTAATCAGCTAATTAATCCAAAACAACCTACAAAGGGCTCCTGAGCCTTTAAATTGTCTCTCGGTCTGGTTCAATAGGAATCATAATCAGGGGGAAGACTGCTGACCTGACAGTTGTGCAGAAAACTATCATTGACACCCTCCGTAAGCAGGGAAAGCCTCAAAAGATAATTGGAAGAAAAGCTGGATGTTCCCAAAGGGCTGTAACAAAGCAAATCAATAACAGGTTATTTGGAAGGGAAAAGTGTGGAAGAAAAAGGTCTGCAAGCAGCAGGGATGAGCGCAGCCTGGAGAGGTTTGTCAAGAAAAGGCCATTCAAAAGTGTAAAGGACCTTCACTAGGAGTGGACTGAGACTGGAGTTTGTGCATCAAGAGCCACCACACACAGATGGATCCTGGACATGGGCTTCAAATGTCTTATTCCTCTTGTTTAGCTGCTCCTGAACAACAAACAACATCAGAAGTATGTTACCTGGACTAAAGAAAACATAACTGTAGATTTTGCATCTCATTTAGAAACCAAGGCCCCAGAGTCTGGAGGAAGAATGGAGAGGCACACAATCCAAGATGCTGGAAGTCTAGTGTGAAGTCTCCACAGTCTGTGTTGATTTGGGGAGCCATGTCATCTGCTTTTGTTAGTCCACTGGGCTTTATTAAGTCCAGAGTCAACACAGCCATCTACCAGGACATTTTGGAGCACTTCATGCTTCCTTTCACAGATGAGCTTTATGGATATGCTGACTTTTTTTTCCAGCAGGACTTGGCACCTGCCCACACTGCCAAAAGTACCAAAACCTGGTTCAATGACCATGGGATTACTGTGGTTGATTGGCCAGCAAACTCACCTGACCTGAACCCTATTGAGAATCTATGAGTCATTGCCAAGAGAAAGATGAGAGACATGAGACCGAATAATGCAGAAGAGCTGAAGGCCGCTAATGAAGCAACATTTTCTCCCCTTACACCTTAGCAGTGCCACAGGCTGTAGTTGATGTGAAAAGGGCCAAAACCAAGTACTGAGCCCATATACAGGATTATACTTTTCAGATGACCGGCATTTCTCTATTTAAAATCCTTGTTTTACTGATTTAATGTAATATTCTAATTTTCTGAGATTTTGACTTTGGGGTTTTCATAAGCTGTAAGCCATAAACATCAAAACATAACAAATAAAGGCTTGAAATATCTTGCTTTGCTTGTAATGCATGTATCCCATAGATTAGTTTCACCTTTTAGGTTGAATTACTGAAATTAAGTTTTGTATGATATTCAAATTTTTCCAGTTTCACTAATCTGCAACATCTTGCTGCAGACCTTAAAGGACCTAAGCCTCCTCAGGAAGTCCAGTCTGCTCTGTTCCTTCTTGTAGACAGCTTCACTGTTGAGTGTCCAGTCCAGTGTGTTGTCCAGGTGAACATCGAGGTATTCATATAAGATGTCAGTGTGGTCTGCTGCTGCACTTGTGGAAATCCACCTCCAACTCCTTGGTTCTCCCCGCATTCATTACTGCAATGTAATGAATGAATGTAAATAAAACAATCCTATCAGATCCTTCTGTTCAGTTTATTATTACCACTCGTGGACCTTAATAGCACCACTGGAAACTATCACCTTTATGAACATAGACATTTAGACAAAGGCCTTTTTATGAGTAATGTTTACACCAGTGTAGGTCCTTGCACATTCCAAATAAATGTCAAAATCAATCAACCAATCAATCAATCAACCAAAAATGATGTTTACAGAAATACTCTAGAGGCTAACTTATGTGAATGATGGCGTTCCTGTAGTATTCCATAGCGTGAGTGTGAAATCCATTTCATGTGTCATGATGATAAATGCATGTAGCGCTTTCTACATACATTTATACTCGGTTTTGTAGAAGTTTCAGAGGTATTTTCCTCATCACTCCTGCTACTCTCCAAATCTGCTACTGCCGAATTAAAAACATCGATCATAAAAAAACAGCATTACAAAAGGAGAACTTTTGATTTTGAACTCAGTACGAATATACTTATTTTATGAAGCAAACAGTACATAAATGCTAGAGGTCAGAAATAGATTAAATGAAAACCAGGTTCCCTTTATGACCTATTCTATCTCCTGTTTGGAATGTGGATCTACTTCCTGGTTTGTGTAGACACTAGGTAACAACAGCTCATTACTGCTCCTAGCGTCCTGGAGCATTTGAGAACTTGTTTAGACCACCCCAAGTGGGTCCCACATACTAAGCCCGTTGTGAAAGTGAACCCACCCCTCCTTAGTACTCATCTGACCTGAGCAAAATCCTAATAGGCCAACATACAAAATGGTTGGATAAGAGAAAAAAGCCCTTAACATTGATATGGACTAATAGGCTACGTTTACTTTGGGAACACAGAAAATACAGTTTTTCTAAACATCTTTTCAAAAAACAAAGTATCTATCTTGTCCTGCAAAAGATTTAGCTCATTTCTACCTGTGTGAGTACACCAGGAAGTGAAAGGGTTAATCAAACTGGAAGTGAGCTGCTGCCGAAGCCCCCTCTTTCCTGCTTCTAATTCTGCCCGGGCCCATCCTTCTTGGAGGAAAGTTCCTTATTCGTAAACGAAAACGGTCTGTTTACAATCCAGCTCGTAAGAAATTAGATGTAAATAGCATAGCGTCTTTTAGCTTTGTGAAAGAAAGAAGAGGGGGACTGCCGGACTGGCAAATGTTGCAGAGGTGAGTGTTCACAGTATACTCGCTCGACGAAGAAGTAGCTACCCGTGTATCAGTTTGAACCGGACAACTCTTTGGAAAATAATGCCAATGGTTGCGTTTTTAACACATAAAAACCTGTTAAAATTGTAAATACAAAACTATGTTAGTTCGGAACTACTAAACCGCGTTGTTATTGTTTAGTAAAGCAGCACTGTTGGTCAACTAGTGTTGGCTTAGTAACAAAGAAACATCCTCTTAAATAGTTGTTAAATAAAAAAAAATGGCGTTTACATGTTGAGGACATCAAGCCTCACTTCTGAATGAAATTCTTTAGTTAACAGTTTCATTAGAGGATAACATGCATACCTATTGTGCTAAAGTTCGTTTTTCTTTTGCCAGCCTGTAAATGTCTCACTGTACCGTCTTGGTAAAGTATAACTAACAGTCGCAGCCCTGCCTCATAAACTGTCCCATCCTCACATAAATTCCTTTGTACCTCTGGATTGCACAACACGTCTGTGAGCAGGCTGGTTGGTATTTTTTCAGCTGTTTGTTATAAGCTTTATCCCGGGTCATGCCTTGCATTCTTTAGTCAGGGGGTATCCCCTAATTTAGAGCTGAGTTACTCTGACCTCCTCCTCGGTTCCAGCAGGCCTGGGCCTACCTGTTTGTGTACATAAAGTCCAACCTTCTTAGTTTATCAATAAATGGATCACTGGAAATAGTACTATAATATGATGATCCTTAAGATGCATATTTATTATTTCTTACAGTTTCAAATACAGGTGGGTGATATGACAGAAATAAACTGCATGGAGATAAATATCCAACTTGTACCTATTTGCCTTTTTATCATATTACAACCATCAGCTTCTATGTATTTGATTTGGATTTATGTGGTAAACACAAAGTAGCTCATAACTGTGAAGTGGAAAGAAAGTCATCCTTCTATTACCTGAGGAACATTTCTAGGATTAAAGGACTAATGTCCCAGCAAGATCTAGAGAAAGTCATCCAAAAGGTTATTTTTAGCCAAATTGATTACTGCACCAGTTTCCATGTTTACATGGACACAAGTAATCGGACTAAAATCCTAATTGGAATACAAATGCTTCATGCAAACATGCCATTCGGAATACTCTGATCCGTTCACACTAATTCGGACCAACATTTCCTTCCGATTGAGACGGGTGTGTCATGTCGATTGTTATTCTGATCACTGTTCATGTAAACACTTCTTCCGAATGTGGGTCATTACTGCTCATGTCTTTTACGTCATGTGCAGACATACCTTACAGCGGTGTAAAACAATAAGTTTATATGTGTGTATATATATATATATATATATATATATATATATATATATATATATATATATATATATGTGTGTATATATATATTATAATAAAAGATTAAAATTTGACTGTGTACACAACAATAAAGGCTTATAGATATAAAACCGTGACCAGAACAAGTAATAGAACACTCTGAAGAACTTTGTCCCACTAGATTTTAAACGCACACAGCCATGTTTGTTTACAACAGAAGTCTGATACTACTTATTCTATGGCCATTTTTGGTATGTTAGATAGTTCTGCACACATCAAAATGATTTATTCCTATCGAAACGTGTGACGGATGTAAATGCTTGTCATAATCGGATACATTCTTTCAGGGACCATGTACACAGTCAAATTCAAATCAGAACTATGTTTATATTAAAGACATTTTGCACATCTAAACATACCTACTGTCTTCACAGGTCTGCCTAAAAAGTCAATCAGACAGCTGAAGCTAATCCGAAACACTGCTGCTCGCATTCTCACTAGAACTAAGAAAATAGAGCACATCACCCCAGTTCTAAAATCCCTTTAGTCTATATCCTTTAATTTGAACAAACTTTCAGAAAACTGCTGAAAATCCGAGTTCCTTTAAATCAAGGGTAAAAACTCATTTCTTTTGAGCTGGCTTTGATCAATAATCACTCTTAATCACCTCTAAAATGGAAAGCATGTGGCACAACTGTAAAGCTACGTAGACAGCAAGAAAATATGAATCAGAGAAGCAGTCAGAATGTCTTGGATAAATCTGGAGGAGCTGCAGCAATTTACAGCTCAGATGATTGAATCCATTTGCACAACAACTTAGTAATTCAGGGTTTGCCTCACGGCATGTAGGCCATATAGCAAAAAAGTGGAAGTTGGTGTTTGTGTCAGATGAGACAATAATGGAACTTAGCCTACATACAAAATGTTATCTGTAATATAAAACAGAACATCACCATCAGCACATTCGACAGTGCTGGGGGCAGCAGCATGTGGTGGTGATGCTTTTTCTTCATCAGGGATAGGAATAGCTGGTCAAAATGGGTGGAAAGTTGGATGAGCTTGGGCAATTTTGTAAATAAGAATAGATCAAATTCTAAGTGTATAAATATGCAAGGCTGAATACAAATGCATGTCGTACTTTAAAGATTTTTAATTGTAAAACATTCTAAAAAGTTTGCATTCTATTAATCCCACTTCACAATTATGCACTATTGTGCTGGTCAATACATATTAAAGTTTGTGGTTGTAATGTGAATGCATGTGCGAAAAGTTCAAGTGGTTTAAATATGTTTCCTAGAGCATATAATTTGTTTAATTTTTAAGTAAAATCATATTTAGAATTTTAGAAAAATCCATATATAATAGCCCATTTAATGTGATAAATATTTCTGAACAGATTTTAAGCTTCAAAGTGCTCTTGTCTTAATTTTCCTGACTCAGAAAATGTATTTCAGTTTTAAAAGGTTTAGCAACAACAGCATTCTGGTAAATTGCACTCTTGTTGGATAAAGGCTCACTCCTGTCCTAGATTACATCAGTGTACATCTGTACAGCTGTACATCAGTGAACAGAATTTGCTGCATACATAATTCAAGTATATCTGACCGTTAAAACCTAATTAGCATGCCAGTGATCACATTACCCACCCACTAAATTCCAGGTAAACGATCTCCTCGTATTCTTCATGAAACAATGATTCTTTTACAACAGAAATAAGAAATAAGTAGCTTTGTGATCATTGACATGTTCATAGTATGTAACTAGGTACACACATCTGACATGCTTACTGGATTTCAGAGAATCCTATTACTTGGTAGAACTGCTAATAAATACTTCCAGTAATACAACATCATAAATTCACAACAAACACATAACTGTGCACAGATTTGATTTAGAGTCAGATAAGAAATCAGTATACCTGTAGAGTACAGTATTACGTAATATTTCTTGAGGCGCTAGATTTACAGCGGCCACTACCCTTTTTATTGACATTGGTAGCTCTAGCTGTGGCACAGGTGACTTTGAAAGGTGAGGCCGCTGTAAAGTTTTTACCACGCATCACGCCTATGACTCGGGGAAAAAGGCTTGGGTTTATTTTTACTACCGTGAATTTTATGTTCCTTTGGTTCTCTGAAAATCTGGGCTATGAAACCCTTTTAAACAGCAGAGGCATTTTAGCTGGGACTGTAGGGAGCCATCTAACTTAAGGTGCTGCTTAGAGGCGCAAGAAGGAAGCATCTTTCTCTTCACTGTAAGCCTCTCTGAAATCATAAAGGGAAAATTAGGCTTTATTTTTCTTTTATATTTAGCTTTTGTTCCTTTTTTGTTATATTTGTTTTAGGTTTTCCAGTTTGTTCACCTCCTAATATGCCTTTCTCTCCACAGTTTTTGACTTCACGGCAGCTGATCTGACTGAAGCTTTTAATTTAAAAAAAGATGCGTTCCACTGCGGACGGTTCGTCATGCCCCCCTGGAGTAGTAGTGACAAACGTCAGCAGCAGCAGCAACAACAACAACAACAATAACCAGATGAGCAGCAGAGAAAACAATGGAAATGCAGGCTCCCAGTATGCTCTGTGTGCTTTGGGAGTCGGCCTAATCGCCCTCGGAGTAGTGATGATTGTATGGAGCGTGGTGCCTGCGAACACAGCTTTTAATAACAGCAACAGCGGTCCAGGGGAGAATGATAGCAAGAGAAATAAAGCGTCCTCTGTGGCCTTTGTGCTGGCTGGCTCCGGGGTGGCTATGCTGCTGCTGTCTCTGTGTCTGGGAATGAGGAACAAACGGCGGGATCCGCTGATACGCCAGGAGATCCAAGAACAGAGAGAAGCAGCAAGGGTGCTGGAGGAGAGAGTAGAACAAATGTGAGTTCAGTCATGACTTTACCTCATTTTATTGCTTTTAGAGCCACAAATACCCTACCAATGTTAAGAACTGGAAACTGTTTAGAGTACACAGCCAAGATCAGAAACTCTCTTTTTCACGAGAAATGTGCTCTTATGAAAATATACTCTACTTGGTTCTCTTTAAAGTTTTTTCATAATTCAAGGACACGTTTATACTTTGTACCTGACTTGATTAAGCTCATGGATAAATGGTGGAAACATTATAAAATGGTAAATGAAGAAAATGGTCCAGAAATGCTGGTTAATAGTAAACAATAGCAATTATTGCAGTTTTCAGCAGTGGTATTGCAATTAAGTATTTTGCTGATATTGTGTAACCCTGTTAAATGTATTATCAATGACTGTGAAAACACGCAAAGTATATGGGTACATCTCAGTAAATTAGGATATAATAAAAACAGTTAATGTATTTTATTATTACAGTTCAAAAGTAAAACTCATATAGTCATATCCATAACAAACAGGGTTTTTTATTTACATTTTAATTGTGTTGATTATGGCTTGCAGATATTGAAAACCAAACACTTTAAAACTGAAAATGCTTTGATACAGAAATGTTATGCTTTGGCCTACATGATCATAGGTAAGGCTGCTGACTTGACAGTTGTCCAGCAAACAGTCACTGACATCCTCCGCTAGGAGGGCAAGCCACAAAATATAAATGCAAAAGATGCTGGCTTTTCAGAGTGCTGTAAGGAGGTTCTTTAGTATTCTTAATTTGATCAGGGGTCATATCTGCCGTATTTTGTAAAAATTACCTGAATTCAAGAAAATATTTACCTGCAAAAAGAAATAAACTGATAAACTGATATATAATACTTTAAAAACATGATTACATAATGAATTGTAATGTTTATAGGTACATAATAGAAGTAGGAAGGGATAAAATGGAAATTTGCACATTTAAGCTGGAAATTATTCATACTCATGGCAGATTTCTATTTGAAATAATTTTCATTCAACCAATAAGTTTTTTCTGATAGTAAATGAGACGGGCATATTTCAAAAGACAGTAAAACACTGTACAGTGTGGAAAAATGAAAATTATATTTTTAAGAAAAACACATCAGAAATTATTTATATCCTTCTGAATAATTTATGAAAAATACCTTTATTCTCATTACAGCAATCTAACTATTTTTATAATTGCTGACCAACTTTTCCCATGTTCCCACTGGTATTTTCATGTTTGTTGGTGAGCTCAAAGTATTTTAAGTTGAAAGGCATCCTTGCTGTCACCCTAATCACTAGCCCTCTCCACAGATTATCTTACTTGAAAAGGATAACTTTAGACCTAAATAAATATGCCATGGGTATGAATAGTCTTGAGCTTATCGGTCGATAATAAATTGAGGACAAAGAAATTTGACAAAGAGGTAAATTGACCCAGAACTATGTGTGATTCACATGTGATATTAATTTATGCATAACATTTTTTGCAGTGCTGAGGAGCAGGCCCAGCGCTATGCAGTACCAAGCTATGAGGAGGTCGTAGGCAGCGGGCAGTACCCAGTCCGTCAGAGCAACTTTCGTCCAAGCGTCTCCCAGCTGCCATCCTACGACGAGCTGGCCCATGTCGATGGCATCCAGTATGAAAACGAGGTCACTGAGGTCAACACTACCATACCGCAGCCTGCCCCAGCCTGTAGCACTCCTAGTGCTACCATTTCCACATCAAGTCATAGACCTAGGATAAACAGCCGCAATTTCCTCCCCATCAAAATCCGAAGGATTAAGTCGGAAAAGCTACCCATGAAGAACACTGGTAGCTCTCAGCCAGCAGCTGGAATCAGTATTGAACCTCTTACCCCTCCGCCACAGTATGAAGATAAGGTGCCTCCACTTTAAGATCAACTTGCTGTTTAAAACTATGAACTAAAATTCCTGGTCCATTGCCAGCCTTTGCAGATCTGGATGTGTTTTATTCAGCCAAAAACTCAATGTGGCTTCTTGCTTTGTGGTGAAGAATGTTATCTATTCAAATTTGTCACCATGGCTCATGATTGTAAAGTACTCAAGAGAAGTAGCCTGTCTTTTGTTTGGCCTTACTGGATCATTCCGTGCACTGACAAAGTTTTGTCAAGCAGTGGCATATTATCGTCCAAATACCATTTTATGATAATACAGATGTCATTTAATACATTGCCTTAAGAAACCACCTCTACTTTGTACTGTATTTACAGGGAAGTGAGGGTAGTATAGTAGAACTCATTAGATATCAGAGATAGGCTGCTTTTAGAATTTGTCTATAAATGGATAAATGCCCTCATTTTGTGAGGTATCTGCCATTTATGCCTTGTTTGAAGGCTTGTGATTGTTGCTGTCAGTGTTTACCCAAACATGGTCCCTGACATTGTTAAAACTTTGGTATCATGTTACCTGGAAGACTTTGCAGTTGTCAAAAAAGTAGTAATGTCTTCAGAGTTTTCTGTAGAAGGGGAAAAAAAACATGCTGATAAAAGAATAAGTATTCTGATTCTTGATAACAGTCCAGATTTGACTTTCTGTCAAACTCTGGCTTGGACTCTATCAACTTGCAGTTCAGTCTTTGGCTTGATAGCAATTAATTTGCTTGCTTTAGCACTTTACCACTTTTTAGGTGATCTATGCGGGGCATTAACACCTCTGTGTAAAAAGCTATACTTTTTTTATATACTTTGGTGACAAAATCTCACAATGAATAAAAATTACTG
Source organism: Valencia hispanica (assembly GCA_963556495.2). Lineage (NCBI taxonomy): Eukaryota > Metazoa > Chordata > Actinopteri > Cyprinodontiformes > Valenciidae > Valencia > Valencia hispanica. Next base: position 22,222,249 of record OY747709.1, on the reverse strand, counting down.
TACTTCACAAACTGATTTTTAGGGATTAATGTCACCGTCACTGTCATTCTCCATACTTTGCGTGGTGGCAAGACAAACTTGGGTTTTCGCTAAGTCCTGTCAGTCCCAGTTGAAGTTGTCTGTGCTCGCACTGTAAATATGGGCAAGTTTTGGGAATGTAGCAATTTCCTAGTTTATGCAAATCAACATGCATCTGCCCTACTTGACTGGCATGTTTTCCTGTCTTCCCCATTTTGAAAAGTCTCTAAGAAAACTAGAAAACTTTGTGCCATCGCGCAGAAATACATACAATACTTACTGATCAATCCTAGACCCTCTGATCAACTGAAAAAAGTGAAGCTATGTATTAAAAATGCTACACTTACATTTATTTTAGAGGGATGTCAAAACAATTGTCTTAACAGAGTTCGCCCCCCTCATCTAATCAAAATGCAGAAGATAATGGGTGGATTTTTCTATGTTTCATTCTGACACTAGAATTCTGATTATAGTTAGGGTTTTGTTTTCCATATCTTTACCAGGGGTGCCAATATTTCATTAGACTCATTTGTTTACATGTGTAATAAATGGATCAGGCAATAGAAAACAGAAATACCACTGTTGGACACTGTGGTGCAAAACAAGCTTCATGTATGTGTAAAGTGGTTGTTTTATAAAAGCAGAAGTTGAGAAGGGCCATTGATATTTGAAACCTATTTGTACTTCCAGCTTGTGCAGTAACATTAGTCAGTGGTAAGGTTGTTTGGTAACCAGTTAACAGAGATCACGTTAAAAGAGGAAATTAGTTTCCAGGAACCGTGACGAGTCTTAGATTTTAATAATATGCTAATATCTGACTTTGACTGCAACAGTGGTTACCCTCCAGTTGTACACACCAAAGCATTTATACTCCAAGAATTAACTTTCAAAACTTTTCAAAAGAAGTGTGCAAAAGACAGTGTTGCTTCTGCTTTTGCACACAGCAGGATAGTGAGGGATGCATAGGTGCAAAGATGTTTGCAAAAACTTGGTGAATAGTTGAAAGTCTGTGCTCAGTAGCAAGGGTGAGTTGTGAGAGCGGCAGTGTAGTCTCTCCTTCTCAGGGCTTGTTTTTTTTTTTTACTCTGGATGACCAACAGAAAGACTCTTTGAGTGTGCAGCTGCACCACAATAACAGCAGCTGCTCACTGGCTTCCTGATCATCATTCCTTCAACCACAGCTTGACCTGCAGTCCTGTTTTCACTCTGAAAGTATGCAGAAGAAAAGAAGAATGAAAATAGATGGCTCTAGGCTTTTTTTTCAGGGAAATGACTTGTGTTACAACAGTATGCAGGCCTGTCAGTACACTCTCCTTTGATTTTTAAGTTTAGATATAAAAAGCAGTGACTCATCAGCCTTTTAAATCAATGTTACTCATTTTGTGAAGTTGCACAATTTAGCTTTTTCTCATTTTCTTTTGCAAAAGAAAAAGCCCTTTACACGAGTGTTTCACAGTTATTTAAAAGCTGAGACAGTTTTTGACAAATGGACCTCAGCAATGTACCTTTTTTAATTTTGCAAAAACTTAGCAAAAATAACAAATTTCATACACAAGCTGTCAGATTGTTTTACATGAATTGTGTTTGGATTTAGGAGTCACTTTCTTTTTTTTACAATAATGAATTTGTCAGTGTCATTTAATATTGTCTTTTTTATGACTACAGTGTATATATTTTATATGTGCTGTGAAAAAATTCTTATTTGTGTTATAAAAATGTATTTTTTTCCCAGAAGTTTGAAAAGTCATTTATCTCATGAATATTTATAATAAATAAAGAGCAAGCATTTGTTTATTCGGTCTGAGGCTTTCAAAGTTATTTTATTGATTTTTGTTGGCTAGATTATGCCACAAACTCCTTTTTATAAAGTCTGTGGAAAAGTAAAATATAGCCAAGAAAGAAGTGGCCCAGTTTCGTGTCAAATTCCCCTGCTTTTAGAACATCAATATTATTTAACATTAAGTCTTAATGGTTTTACATTCCACTGGGTGCATCTTTTACATTTGCTAAATAAATGCTTTATACATTTTAGCTGTTCTTATCTCCGACATTCTGCAGCGTCTTTAGTAGATTCTCATAACTTGCAGAGGGAATAAAAGATAACACATCAGAAACATTTCCTGCTTTTATGAAACTTTAAAAAAAAAAGGTAATTGGAGAAATAAACATTTTCTCACTTTGTTAATCCACCCTATATATGAGCTGACTTGTGTAAAGACTATGGTCTTCTGCAGAACATTACAAACCACACCAGAACTGAAGCTCACCATGGCGTGGACATCCCAGGAGCCTCTTCTGGCAATTCAGAGGGCCATCAGTCTCCCTGTAGGTTAGCTAGCTGTTGGCTATCAGTTAAGAAAGTGATGCTAAATGTTATGCTTATTTTACTTTGAAACTATTAATTTAAGATTTTAAGTACACACTGATTGTTAAATTCTGATGCAACCTCACATTACATCCAGCACTGATTCCATCTCCCCCAGCACAGACCATTTTCTCAGTTGCCAGGACATACCACCAGCCGGGATGTGTAGACATTTATGGCTGACTGCTGCCGGACCACTGGCTGTGAGCGAGAAGTATGGCTGTCTCTGGTGTAAAAAATCGACAAACTTTTACTTTAGGTAAACATTGGTAGGTTTGAATGATTGTTGTCGTTCAATAGATCTGAGCTGGCAGACATTATCATATATTTCATATTAAAGAGGTTTTTCTTTCTATAGAAAGCCTTTTACTCCTTATTTCTGGATAAAATCAAATATGCATCTCCAGCTGGTTAACTTATTTAGAGAGAAATCAGTGTCCTTGCTGTATGTCAGTATGAACATGTTTCCATAATCATATTTGTGTGCGGTGTCTTGTGAAAATATTAATTTGCTTTTAAGTTTAAGCGTTTATAAATGTTAGATTTTGTTGAGTGCAGGATGAGTAGTTGTTCTTTCATTACTTCCATTTATGTTCTTTTTTTACAATATGTGCATTACCTCTAGCTTATAGTATTCATGCACAACCAGGATAAATGGTCACCCAAACGTTGGTTTAGTTAATAGCTTGTCTTAAATATCTTTTAATCACTCTTTCTTGAAAGACGCTCCCAGGCAGTGACGTGGCATGGAGTCCCATGTGGGAGGACTACGTACTGATTTGGAAAACCCACTGGCATGATTGTATCAGAGAAGGCAACAAGGAAAGACAGCTTTATCAGAGTGATGTCATTCCTGTAAAATGTAAATCAATACCTTTATGTTCAGGACACGAAAAGTAACAAGCCCCATCAGATGTTACAATGTAAATCAACTATAAAACAGCAATCACCAATAACTGATAACTCACTCTTAAACATAAAGAGAAGTGACTTTGGAAAATGTTACTGGCAAAGCGGGGTGTTGTAGTCTTCAGGAATAATGATCTTGGCTGCGGTGTTGGCTACTGAACCTTCTTCAGTGGGCTTCAGACTGTGCTTAGCCAGCTCCGCTCTGAAGTTGTCAACTTTACTGTAAGGATGGCAACAAATGAAGCTTAGGGATTCAGGAAGCAAAGTTGATTGTTTTAGCTAGTATTAGGTGCTTCTATAACTACATAATTTAACCTGTGTTTAAGGTTGCTTTTTAAACTATCCTTTAGATCTTTGAGTTTTAACTTCTTATTGTGTTTTCCTTATCTGTTGGCTTATCACTAATGACAAAATGTAGATAGCCTCCAGTTATTTAACTTAACTGGGTCATGGGCTTCTCAAACAAACAAACATTAAGATGTTTAAATACATGTTCAATAATCTAACCTACTGAATATAACATGACATTTTTAAATTGATTTTCTCAGGATTCAGCATCAAAACAAGTTTTGTGTTTTCTGCTGTCTTAGATCTATACAAAAATGTAAAGAACATTACATTGGATCAATGTTAGTATGCTACAGCACCCTATTTTTTAGAATGGAAAATTATTACATGTAAGTGTAAATGAATTTCTTTGTAAGCTCTAAAGATAACATGAAAAAAAACTCCCAAAGAATCAAGGAAGAGCAAAAAGGTTTTAAACAGGCTGCATCTTACTGGCAACAAAAAAAACCTCCCCATATCATATACTAAATTAAGCTACTGTGGAAGCATCAAAACCTATACAAATGCTGAGTAATACATCAGTGATGTTATTGATTTTCAGGACTGAGAGTGCAGATTGGACATTTTAGGTCTACATATTTGGTGCACAGTAAAAATAAAGAAATTGAAGAAATCCAATAAAGTGCCATGACCCTGTTTCTCTCTACATCACATTGTTTCATTCATGCTGAGTTGAACTTGTAGTGTGCAGCAGACAGGAGCCATTCTTTGGAGATGAGGGTGCCTCCACAGACATGCCTCCACTGCCCTCTGCTGATTGACTGGAGCGATACCTTTCAAAAGCACATAAAGATGAGAGAATTTCAAGACCATTCTGGGAGTTATGTTATACTATCTAAAAATGATCGTATGAAACTGAGCTGTTGAACACATTTAAAGCAGATCTAATACTTGCCAGGGCCAGCTTTGGGGCCTGACGCCTCCTCCCACCACTTGGTTCAGAGAAATGAGGGGAGGTGGGAAATCCACATCCGTAGACTAAATCAGAAAAAACCTATAGCTAGTTACAAAATCTGTGATATACTGAAAACTGACATGTGACAAACAGCGTTGCATTTTCACAAAAAGTTGCACGTTGCATCAATTTTAATCTATGTATTTAATTTACATACATGTGTCAGTCAAAGCAAGAATAGCTTGGCAGTTTTAAGCAACTTCTTCAAAAAGATTAAGTCTCTTACCACTGGCCACTACAACAGCAAGAACCAACAGCCTTTTCATAACTGAGGATGACTTTTTCTAAAAAAAGAAAAACTGTGATGTATTTGCTCCGTTAGACTGAATACTGCTGACAAGTTCTGTTGCTGTTGTGAGAAACGTGCAGAATCTCAAACAGATGTTGGAGACAAAGGATGTGACGGTTGGTGATAATATTTTCCCATCATGTTTCCCACCTGTGAGGAAGAGAAGTCTTTCAGCTATCAAACAATCACTTTTAGTTTTTGGACCGGTTACTTAATTCAAGTTATAGTGTACATTCATACACGATTGATTTTCTTGTTGGCTGACAATTGAGTGTTCAGTCGCAGTTTGAATCTCTTACTTCACCCATTATTTATCCAAGGCAGAATTCACTTTCTTTTATCTTTTTTTTCCTTTGGATGAATTATGAATAAATGTAATATTTTGTATCAGTTTTGCTATTTGCCTTGCTCTTCGAAGGCACAAAAAACGTATCTTTGCTATTTTGTGATCCTAAAACATGTAGGCTACCCGTTTATTCTGAGAAATGTTCATACTCCTTTTTTACCCATTTTAGGCAACCAGTCTCTCCATGCAGTATGCCCGAAATTCAGACAGTAAATACAAATAAACAAATAAATAAATGCATAATAAAAAATATATAGGTGTGGAGACACCATTCGTACTCTGGGACACATTAATGCAGCCAGAATCAACAATAAACAAAAAGCTGAGGTTCTTGCACATACATAAGTAGATAAAATGGATAACATAATGTCCAAATCATTTCACATTTTAGAGATTGCATAGCAGTTTCAGGACCTTACAGAATTGATCCAGTCCATGTAGTAACTGGCTCGAGTGAATACGGTGGGCTTCTTGTAGTAGTTGCAGCCGAGGCAGGAGCCAAAGCTGAAAACTCCATTAACCTCACAGGAACCATCAGCTTTCTGACAGTTCAGAGGACCACCAGAGTCTGACTGAAATCAATAAACAACATTAAATAAACCAGTGAGAAAAATCCACAAAATTTACATTTTAAAATTTTGGTATTGTCATTCTTATCGGCAAAGTAAAAAAGCATGTAGGAAACCATCCATCCATCTTCTGAGACATAAAGGACAAACAACCATGCACCACACATGAAACCTAAGGGCAATTTAGAGATAATTTAATTTTAATTTAAATAATTTAGAGAGACCAATTCACCTAACAGTCATGTTTTTGGACTGTGGGAGAGCCCACTTATGCACAGGGAGAACATGCAAACTCCATGCTGGGATTCAAACCCAGGACCCCCATGTAGAAAACCATAGTTTTGGCTATATATATATATATATATATATGTATATATATATATATATATATATATATATATATATATATATATATATATATATATATATATATATATATATATATATATATATATATAGTTATTTTATTTATAAATTTTTTTATTTCTTATGTTACCTTAGTCTTTATTTTATCTATTTATTTTTACTTTCCATTATTATTGTTTTTATTATTATTTATCTGTTCATTTTTATTTTTTTATTTTTTTATTATTTTTATTTGGTATTTTTTAATTTAATGTGTTACTGTAGTGTTTTTACAAATTGTTTTATACAGACTAACTCCAGTGTTTCCTTCTTGGGGATCCTTCTCGCTGGCAGCCCTACCACTTTAGCCATGGAAGTCGCTCCTATTGGGTTTGCTTTTGTCGTGGTGGGCGGGACTCTGTACTGCAGCCTTATGGCTGTGCTGTGGATACCTGCCTGCCCTGATCTTGGTGGTCCCTGTGGTGACTCTTCTGTGGCTGTGGGGTGGCTTCCAGTGTAGATGGATCTCCCAAATAAAGTTTTCTCACTGTGGTATAATTCTAGATGTTTATTTTTATGGTATGTTCACTTAAACAGATAGGAACAGATTGAGCAATGTTTTTGCAGTGAAAGGGTGGGGGACGGGGTGTGTATGTGTCTTGTGGTGTGCTGAGAGTTTAACTGGTTGTGTATGATCAATATGATTGAATCTTATGTAACCTAGGAAACCTATATGTTTTCCATTTGTGCAATTTGCAATTTGGTGGAATCTCACTAGGTGGGTGTAGGATAAAGGGCATCCAAAGGGACGGATGTAAACAAATTAATGATATTTGAACATGTCAGCAGAATTCATTCCAAATTTACCCTTCCTACACTTTATTTTTTTAACCAAATGAAACTTTTAAGTAGAATGACGCAGCTGTTCACAATGCTTTATGTAAATATTTAAATGCTTGTACTTGTACTTTAAAATGTTAGATTCTTCTGTGAGATTCCAGCTGTTGTTTTTTGTGCATCTCATCCAAATGTAACCACTTAATGCTTATATGCTACAACGACATTTTTGTAAAGGAGGCAGAGATTAAAGTGTCACCTGACCTTTCTGTTCAGTAGAATTTAAATACAAACAAATTTCTTATTTTTTTAATTCAAAAGTTACTTTAAATTTATGTTAACATTCACATCTTTCTCTAAACACCACATTGTGTGTCATCTGCATGGTTCTCACTCAGGTACAGAGGAGATGAAAAAAAAGTGTATTTATAGATGTCTAAATTCTTATCTCAGTGATTACATTGTTGTTCCTACCAGGTTTTCTTCACCATGTTCAGGAAAATCAGATTCAACAAGTCTGAGCTCTCCAGATTTTATACATTAGAAAAAGAGTTGCAAATCACCTTGAAAGACCAGGACAAAATATGAAGTGTATGATTTTCACTCTGGCTTGTTGTGATTGTAACATAACTTGTGATGTTAGGAGACTATCATGAACTGCAATCTTTCCTGTTGTTGTCTCTGATGAGATTCATGTCAGAACACAAAAAAAGGCTTTTAATTTAAGTAAAACTAGATTATTGTCATTGTGTCAGCAGTGGCAAATAAAATAAATACAACTATCAGCTTGCTATAGCTCATCCGAAAAGTTTTTGCCATAGCCCTAATCAACACCAGGAAAATGTCAGGTCACAGAATACCTTAAATGGCTGAACTGTCTACCTTTAAAATATTTTTATTGGTCTATTAAGCACTGAATGGTCAGGGGTTAAATATTCAGCTTAAAGCTACACGGCCATGAACCGCCTACTTAGATTCCCCCTACCGTCAGGAAGATGTTCATTCAGTGTTCCCTTAACTAAAAAGGGTGACAAAGCTGTTCAAGTTGATATTTCTCAGTTCAGAATCAAATGTTTGAGAATATGAAAAAGTGGCATTGGTGGAACTTCAAATCAGTTAGGTGTATACAGATTGACAGTATTAGATTCAGTTTTTCTTTTGGCAAGTTAGAGATCTGTCCACTCCTCTCTCACACGTGTCAAGCTTTATTTTGTAAAATAATCCCGTTAGTCATTAAAATACCACATTGGTATTTTAATGACTCAGGTGAATTGTTATATGTGCAAGGACATGTAGGAGAAAAGGGAAATGAGAGAGTAGATACTGCAGGATGCACAGCACTTGGGTTCTGAAGTAGTCTGGTATGTGCAAACCTGTATGTATGAATCAGTGCAGAACGAAAACACATTTACAAGCACAAAAGAAGCAGCAGGAAAGGAAGCAAACTTTTAAAAAAAACACTGTTCTGGAAGTTTTTGCTTCTCAGATGGTCATACAGCAGTCAGAGCTAATTGCTTAATAGGTTGTGGCCCAAACAATTCTGATCAGCAATGCATGACCAGAGTCATGCATTCAAAACAATCAAGACTGTTTGGGGTTAAACAAATAAAAAATTTAATCTTCCTAGGCACTGCATGTCTAGCCTTTACTACATAGAAGAGCTGTGTTTTAAACAAATTTGGTGTTTGGCTTGCACCTCTGGTGTGGAGACAGCGTATTCTTGATCCAATCCTTTGCCCCCTAGTGGTCAGATAAGTATTAGTTTGCATGAGATTTTATAATTGAAGAGGTGTTGGGCACATCCACATCCTTACTATGCTAACTTTATCCATACAGGGGAGGATGATGACTATACCCAGCAGTAATTGGATGAGAGGTAGGACACACCAACCACAGTTCATCACAGATGACCACAAACAGGACAAACAACATGCAATTGACCTCAGAGCTGAGGGCAATTTAGAGAGTACAATTAGCCTGAAAATAGTGTTTTTGGAGTGTTTGAGGAAGTACCTGGAAAGAACCCGGCCATGCACTGAGAGATCATGGAAACTTCATGCAAAAAGACTGCAAGACAGGTTTTGAACCAAGGACTGTCTGGCCAGAGGTGGGTACTGTAGTAGCTAGTAACATTTACCCAGCTTCATTTACTTGAGTAACTTTTTTTGAAAAAATATACTTTTAAGAGTTGTTTTACTACACCGTACTTTTTACTTTTGTGACATTATTATAAAGTATTGCTCTCTTTCTCTTCCTCTATCAGATGTTCTGACCAGGTACAGTACTCAGTACTTCATTGGGTATAAACAAAATACTTTTTTTACTCTTGTATAATTTCTTGGACGGCTATTTGCTTGAGTAAAACTATCTTGAAGTGTTACTCTTGAGTACAGTTCTTTGCTTAATCTACCCACCTCTGCGTCTGGCTAAACAAAACAGTGAGGAAAAATATGGAAGCCCAACAAAGACAAATCATTTGAACAAATTCTTATTGGTTGTTGGAAATGTGAAGATTCTAGGGAGAGGATAAGATGTAAGGTAAGAGAATTGTTATACTTCTTAAGGTTAACATGAGTTACTATACAGAACATAAAGTACAGTCAATTAGGGGCATTAGGGATTTTATGAGAATTTTTTATTTTTTGTGTGTATGTGTGCAAACGCATTATTGTGTACTGCAGGAATCTCTTCATGAATTTTAAACTAATTCATTTATAAATTTATTTGAACAGTTCTTTGCTGTTAATTTGTTTTAATAGCTTAAACTAACATTTTCCTAAATGTGTCAGCAGAGTGGATCAAGGTCAGCAAACAAAGGATTATTTTAAGCTTCTTGCAACTGACATACAGTATTTCTTAAAACACAAACAACCTTTTTTTCTGATTGTTAAGGCTGAAGATGAGCCATTGTTGTTTAACAGGACTGAGAAGTTGAGTAGATAAAGCCAACATGACACAAAACATAAAGCATAGAAAATGGTTTTATTTCATTTAGTGACTAGAGTGACAGCTTTGGTCCCAAAACTCTGCTTTATCAGTTGGCCATCATTTTCTGTGAAAGAAATCATGAAGATATGTTAGGTTTTTAAAACATCTATCTAATCAATAACTTGAACTCCATAGTTAATGATTTAGTAGCAGTTTCATAAGTTTACAGTATTGATCCAGTCCACGAAGGAGCTGACTTGAGTGAAGACGGTGGGCTTCTTGTAGTAGTTGCAGCTGAGCCCAGAACCAAAGCTAACAATACCATGAACCTCCCAGGATCCGTCAGAGCCTTGACAGTTCAGAGGGCCACCAGAGTCTCCCTAAACAGTGCCACAAAAACAAATCCTTTATATAAGGTAATCAGTTATCAAAGTCAAAAAGTACAAAATGTAATATACATATATAGCTTATGTATCTGCAAGATGGGTTTTATTTTTTTGGACAGAAATGGATAAATCACTTTGTATATTTGAGCAGATCTCCTATACAAACATCTTATTTACTTTACTTGTGCTTAAAGAGTTTCTGGATAAACATTCAAAATAACAGGTTATGGTTTTGTGAAAGGTTTTGCCAGAAATATACAGAGCTATTCATATGATACCCAAAAGAAGACTCAATACTTATAGATTGAGGAAAAATAATTGAAAGTCATTGTGTTTAGGACTCACATTGCATCCGGAAACAACTCCGTCTCCACCAGCGCAGACCATGGTTTGTGTTACCTGAGAGCCCCACCAGTCATACTGGCTGCAGGTAGCGTGGTCCACAACTGGCAGCAGAGCCTGCTGCAGAATGTCGGCAATGGGACCTCCGGCTGAGCACATAAGAGATACATATTTAGTTTAGCTAAATACATTTTGAATATCACTATATAACCACAGCCACTGACTTAATCTTACTTTGCTAAATGACAAATAAATCCAGTCAGTGTGAAAGCTTTGAACACATATAATCTATATACAATATTAAATACAATAAAACTTAAAATATATTCCACTGGTTTTAAGAAATTAAAACTCAAGAGTGCTTTCTCAGTTTTTACAATTTTTAGTCAGTAAACCTTTCTTGACAGGCTCCAGTCAATAAGTACGAAAGCAAGACCAATAATTAAATAAAATATTGATAAAAACAGGATAAAAAATGTAAAAAAGCACCATTTACATAAAATGTAAAAATACTAAAAACATAATATAAAATAAATCAAATCACATTGACCTGTATAAATTTTAACTAGAAAATCACATTTTTGTATGGCTTATTCCAATTTCTAGTTCACCTTGAGGCCTGATTGGCCATTCAGATTTGAACAAATTCAAAAGAAAATTTGTCAGTACTATAACCTATAAAAGAGAAAAAGGTGCTGGAGGTTCTTATGTGGAAAAAGTAGTTTTAATTTCAACAGAAAATTAAAGACTTGCAAGATTATATCATTTTATCCATTAATGTATATGGCCCTAAACTTTATTAAACTCAAGCAAAGTGCATCAATGTACACGCCTTGATAGATTCATTAATAGGTCGACAATGGTATAGGATTTTTGAAATTTAGTTTGATGCATTTAATAAATAGTTAAAAGATCTGAATATTCCATATTTGAGGTGTGCTCACTAAGCCAATTATGGGAAAACTGTCTGATTCTGATCGCTGGTGCATGTCTAAGTTAAATCTGTGCATCGTCAGCCTGGACAGGAAGCAGGAAATACTAACTGTAGGATTTAAGAGTGTCACAATAACAATGTTGAAAGCATAATCAATATGTCAACATGAAATTAAACATTGTTACTTAAAGGTTCCTTGGATGTGCAAACTCTTAATTGTTCTTCCTCTTCTGACCCTTTTATGAAAGTATTCTCAAGACATTGAATGCAACATGCGACTTATGAAAGGTAAATGACCACAGGTGGGCAGAATAGACACGTCACATACAGTAGAATGAAACTTTTATTTGTTGGATGTTCCAACTGTCCCATGAAAATAAACAAAGACAACTCACTGTATAGGCGACCCCACCCAGTCACAAAGCAGGATGCATTATGGGGGAGGATGAAGCCGTCAGCGGGAAGGCAAGCGGCATGGATAGTGTCAGAGAATTCAACAGGGGTCTCCAGCTTGATTAGAGCAATATCATTACTGCAAAAGATGAACATCAAGCTTTATTAGTACTCACACTGCTGCACTCTTCCCAACCGCAGATTAGACCTTAACAGTTACCGGATAAAGAAAGCGTTCCACTTCTCGTGCACAACGATGGTGGCAGTTCCAAGGAAAACAGAGCCATTCTCATCCTCCTTCAGGTTGTGCTTTCCCAGAGCCACTCTGTACTGCCTGCTTGAGCTATGAATGATAAGATCAGAAGCAGCAAAGATCATAATAAATGTTAAGTCCATATATAAGCTTTTTTGAAAGCAAGACACTAACTTTATTGTTTGATACAGAAAAACAATATATGTAACTCTTTAGTCTTGATAATAGTGTTCGGTGACAAACTCCTACCTGATACAGTGAGCAGCAGTTAGGACCCACTGGTTAGAAATCAGAGTACCTCCGCAAGTGTGTCTCCACTCGCCGTTACTGTTGTACTGCAGGGAAATCTGAAAAACAAAATATATTAAAATTCCAAGGATTATCTTCATGTCTAAATATCATTATTATTGTTTCACCTGGTGTTGACATTTATACTAACTAAGGGATCAGTGTTCTGATGGGAGTTTGTAACTACTACTTTAATAGTAAACTAAGTCGAGGCAAAGTGTAGCCAGATTAACTTTTTATTCACTGTTTTTCAAACATTTGAAATTCATTTTTGTAAAACCTTTTACTTCTATTTTAGCCTTTGCTGTTCTTTTTCAAAACATCATATAAAAAGGGAATTGTGTGTTTGAACTTAACATTTGCTTCTATATTTTTACCTTTGTGGCTCCATTTATTTAAATCACACTGCCTGAATCACATGAATTGTTTTAATTTTAAAGGTTCCTTTGTAGATGTTGAGCAGTTCATATTCTACCAACCTGCCAAGGCCAGCTGTGAGGCCTGACATCCTCCCCATTAACCACTCTGCTCACCACGGGCTGGAAGGTGGGATTGCCACACCCATAGGCTGAAATAAAGGAACCATGGTAGACAACTTCTAATTTAATCAGACATATTTAAACTTACATGCATGTTTTAGGTAAACAGGGCACATCAAATGAAGTGAGGGGGATAGAAATATGATTTTATCTGTTGTTCTTGGTAGCAAAACCTTTCTTACCGCCAGCAACGAGCAAAGCGAACACCACAAACTTCATCGTGTCAGTATCTTCAATGTTTAAAGTTAACTTCTGACATATTTATATCTCCCAACACCTTCCTTATGTAACCTGGTTCTAATTCCTGGAAAACTACATCCTGATAAGTTTTAACAGAGAGGGTGGAGCCATAGGAGGACATGCAGACTGGCAGATGTGGAACACAGCTCCAAGGCCAAAGTGTTTTGAGGCTGCTGTTTTCTTTTTTTTCTTCCACTATTTGTTGAACATGTCACTGACATCTACTATTCCTGAAAATTTACTATCAGGAGGTACCAGAGAATCTGGAATGGCATACCTAACCATATAAACAAGCCAGTAACTATTTTTGCAGATTGCTGATTTTTGACTTACAATATAAAATGAAGGTCAAAATGTGTATGGTATAATTTTTGATGCAGTTGCCTTCTTCTGTGTGGATCCAATAAAAGTTTTTATTCTCATCAAGACTTTCCAAAATTAAAAATGTGCAATGGCTCGGGATTTAAATTAGGATCAAAAATAAGATGTCTCTTGACAAACACTGCCTTGTGTTTAAATGCATTCATACCCTTTTAAACTTTTTCACAGTTGTGTTACAACATACTTCTATATATTCTACTCCGATCTTATGGGATAAACCAATACAAAGTATAATTTTGAAGTAAAAGGAAAAGATAATATGTTTTTTCAATTTTTTGACAAATACAGTAAATATAAAAGTACAACATAGACATTTACTGGAAATCTTTCTTTATTTGGTAAATATTATGGTCTAAAGGTGATTTGAGGAGAATGCATCCGTATACCAGGTTGAGTACAACTAAAGTATAATCTGATTATAAAAAAAAAAATCCATAGCAAACAAATATTTTAAGAAGTCACCTAACTTGTAAAGAGACAACTCAATTCAATGTGTAAATCCAGATGTTCTGAAAAGGCCTCGGGTTTGTTATAGAACATTTTGAACAAACAGCCTTCTTCAGACTAAAAAAACAGCAGAGAGGCAAGGAATAAAGTCATTGAGAAGTTTAAAGCAGAGTTAGGGTCCACCTTCAAACTCATGCATGCCATTTACTTTCCTAAAAGATTTGTCACAGGAGTAGCTTTTAAAAATCCAATCGTGTATTATTTCAGAACGTGGCTTGTTCGGTACTTTGAATAGGAAGGAACTTTATTTAATTACAAAGCCCTTGTGCCAAAGCTACCTCCATAAATATCAGACCTGCTCTCCTGGAACATTAGTAATCATTATACCTGTTCTCAATCATATCCATCATCTTACTTGTACAGAGCTAGCAAGATAATTTTGGTATCACGAAACGTACACTTGCAATATGCTGCAGCAAAGCTTTAAACTAACACTATTGACTCCTCTCTGTTTCAGTTATATTATAAATCTTATCAATTGATTAAAAAGTGTTGCTTGTGATTTTCAGCAGTGATGTCCGATATTATCGGGCCTACCATTGATATTGGCAGATATTGGCACTAAATCATAATATTGAAAATGATCAGTATCTGTCTTTATTTTTTTATGACACAACTTTTATATCTTACTTTCATAACATAACACATATTATAGATAATTGATGTGAGCATTATAATTTATACTGTAGTGATGCTAGCACAATGGCACCATTGAAGAGAGTTCTCCCTCTATGGCCTTTCTGACAATTAAATAAGAATACACTAATGAGATAAATCAATATTCAAAGATTAGAACACATTATGTAGGACTGATCAATCTATTACTCAAAAATGTAAAGAAAAAAGTCCTAAACCGAATCATTATGGGTGACAACAGTTTAAAATTGTTGTTTATAGACACCATTCACACAATCTGACTAAATGTAAGTATTCTTGCAAAGAAAACAAACACATGCATATCAGGCTGTAGATGTTCGGAGCTGTAATTACAGCAAAAATTGTGGTTATAATGTGTCAAAGTGCAATGAAGGTAAAGGATTATGACTACTTTTGCAATGCATTGTTATTGTTTCTGATATTGTATAGGTCAGTTACTTTTGTAATGTGGCTAATTTATTGCATGACTCAAAGCTTCATTCTAGCTTTAGCAGTCATGCAGATGACATCAAAATAAGACATCAAATATATTTTTTACATTTTGTATCACAGTAATACAAACTTTATTTGCTCCATGACTATAGTAGTAGTAGTCTTTATTTTATATAGAAAAGAATGATGAATCGGATACTCTAAATTTGAATACATTTTTGCAATAAAGGTATTTCCTTTGCACCAAAAAAGCTGACATCAAGAAGCATCTGTGTGCTTCTCACACAGGTACAGTGGACACAGGAGAGATATGGGACATTTATCTTCACTTTTATCTCCAAGGTTAAATTTGTTTTTCCAACCCAGTTTTCCTAGCTGTGGCTAGGGAAATTGTTCACAATTTTTCTGATATGCCAGCAGTGACATCCTATAAAAAGAGCTGGAAGTTGCTGTAAAACTCACTGACAGTTACAATGAAGTTTGTGATCTTGGCTTTGTTCGTTGCCGGTGGTAAGCTAAAGATACTTCGATAACTAAACAAATGTGATGCTGCATGTCCTAAACATGAGGATGAAAGACTTTGTAGTAATTAATATTATAAACTGCAAAAATAGCCAGGTTTATTGCTGTTTTCTGTTGTCTCTTAGCCTACGGCTGTGGCTTGCCCACCTTTCCCCCCATCCTCTCCAGGGTGGTCGGTGGAGTCGATGTCCGTCAGAACAGCTGGCCCTGGCAGGTATTTGACCTTTTTACTAGATTCCATCATTTGAATGATTTCGTCAGTTCATAACACATGCGTGTCCTTCTTTTTATGCTTTTCTCAGGTATCTCTGCAGTACAAGAGTGGTAGCTCTTTCTACCACACTTGTGGTGGCACTCTGATCTCCAACCAGTGGGTCCTCACTGCTGCTCACTGTATCGGGTAAATAAATAAATAAATGTATGAATTTAAACACCTAGGCAACAGTAAGATAAATTACTAATAATGTAAACATCTGAATTGGAAAAAAAATTATTTAAAAATCTTACAATAAAATTTAACCGATAACAGCAAAAACAGTAACAATTTGATTACAAATGCAACATAGAGAGAATAATACAAAAACATTAACTCTGTATTACTGTGTTGGTTTATTAACACCTAATAGGTTCTTTAAAATCCTAAAATATTTCTCTAGTATTTTATTGGATCTGTTTCTGTGTTTTTTGTGGATAAACAGAAGCCGCACCTACAGAGTCTACCTGGGAAAACACGACCTGACAGCCAGTGAGGGTGGTTCCATTGCCATCAGCCCTGAAAAGATCGTTGTCCACCCCCAGTGGGACTCTTACAATATCCGGTAAGGAATTGTTCTCTCACAGGGAACTCACAGCATCTTGGGTGCCATGACGTCATACCTGTTTGGTGTTAATTCTCCAAATTGCTGTGTTTCTGATCGTTTAATCTGTATCTCATGACCCAGTAACGACATTGCCCTGATCAAGCTGGCAACTCCAGTCCAGGTCACAGCTGCCATCACCCCCGCCTGTCTTCCTAGCTCTGGCGAGATTCTGCCTGACAAAGCTCCCTGCTATGTCACTGGCTGGGGACGCCTCTGGAGTAAGTTCTGCAGCCACAACACAAAGACAAATAAATGGCCTTAGCTTTGTGTCCCATGTTTGATCTTACATTTAAGCAATGGCTTTTGAAGACTGGTTACACAGAGCATAATCATGAACCTAAATTTTTGTTACCCATAGAGTGTATATATAGGTCTTACCTGTTTAAGGTTGAAGTGAATAAACCTTTTTAAACTATTTATTGTTTTAGCTAATCTGTAAATGTACAATATAACACTTCACTTAAAGTGATAGTACCTGATCAAAACTCAAAAAATATGTTAAAAGTAATTCATGAAAATGTACTTGTGAACTTCAGGTGTTAATTTGAATGTCTTTCTTGTTTCTATTAAAGCTGGAGGTCCAATTGCTGACATTCTCCAGCAGGCCCTCCTCCCTGTGGTCGGCCACTCCACCTGCAGCAGGTATGACTGGTGGGGCTCCCTGGTCACCACTAACATGATTTGTGCTGGAGGGGATGGTGAATTGGCTAGCTGCAATGTAAGTCAGACTATCTAGATTTGTTTAACTTAAATCTTCAGACAATAATCTATCCTCAGCTTAAACACTTAAGTCTGTCTGTCCCCTGTTGACCTGAGTCACATTTGTGCCTCCTCTCCTCCAGGGAGACTCTGGTGGTCCCCTGAACTGCAGGAACTCTGATGGCTCTTGGGATGTCCATGGAGTGGTAAGCTTTGGCTCAAGTATGGGCTGCAACTACCCCAAGAAGCCCTCTGTGTTCACCAGAGTCAGTGCCTACATCAGCTGGATCAACAATGTAAGTGGAATCATTTGGATAGCATGAATATTGGTTATTGATAAACCATGATACATTTTTAAACATTTTCTCTTAAAATTGAAGTAGTCCATTTTACTGTATGTCTCTAGAGAGATTTTTGACAATGTTTGTAATTGTTACAAACAATAAAAGCACAAAAAGACAACAGCAGCAATTCAGATATGTTTGAAGATCTTATTAAAGGGCTGACAAGTGACAAGTTGTCATTTTTTCAGGTCATGACCACCAACTGAAGTGGCTGAGTCCTTGTTGCACATATATGACTGATTATTGGACTGCTTGACCAAATAAATCAAAACTGAAAGAACATGTTATCTCTGTGTTTTAATAAGACATTGGACAAATGTATTCACTATATTCTAATACATGAATTTATTTTCAATGCCAGTTGTCTGCAGTGAAAGTCCCTTTTTTGATCTCACCAGCTGTGCTATTAGAGTCATGTGAAAACTGGGCACTCTGTGAAAGCCTTTAAAATATTTAAAATTAAATATTTTACAATTTTACCAGCACAGAAGTGTTCAAGTAATGTAATTAAATTATAAAACTGAGTACGATAGTTTTTAGAAAAATGCTTTTAATTCTAATTTCCACTTTAAATGGATAAAATCACACACCGATGTGTCAATTAAGATCTACTTGATTAGAAGACCATTGCTCAACATTTGAAGGAGGTTTAAGCATCAGACATTTAGTTTGGTATGCTCCTGACTACTAAAGTGTGAGGGGAGGTCAATATAGGATCCATAGAGCTGGAGGCCTTCAGTAAGAGGCTTGTGGCAGCTTATGAGTCTGGTAAGAAACATAAAGTGATCTCAAAATAATTTGACATCAGCCTTTTCTCTGTATTTAAAATAGTCTATAGTTAAATAATATTTGAAAGAACTGTCAATATCTCCAGGTATACTGTTTGAACAAGTTCACCCAGAGTGAAGTCTCCAAAAATAATAGTATGTTATCACTGGACCCCGTTTTCAGAAATACCTCAGTGTTATGTCAAGTAATTGAGTAAGTAATTATCATTAAAGGAATCTAAGGAATGTGGCATAATTATTAGAGTCAGGGAAGAGTTTCACCCACTCTGATCAAACTCCTGACTCCTCAGCAGTGAGGAGTGTTTCGGTTAACCTTGCAATGGAGACATAACATCAGGGGACTGAAGGCAGAAGCTTCTTGCAGAGAGGGCAGACATGAGCTGGGTGTGAGAGAGTTCGAGTGTTGGCCTAGACGGGCTCATGTACAAGACTGGCCGTGATAAAAATGTAAAAACACAGATGCAGACTTCAGCCTCATTCCTATGAAGGGAAGAATACATTTTTTCCCACAACAACAACCTACAGCTGGCTCTTCTTGCTGTTGATAGGATAAATCATCACTCTACAAAAGGAGACTCTTGATGCTTCCACCAGCATGCTTGACAATTTGTACTGTGTTCTTAGGTTTGAAAACCCCAACTTTAAATTCAGTAACCACCACGTTGAAGATTATGATAGACTTAAGCCTTGGTGGTTCGCTTGAACACGCTTAACTCTTTCATTGTAGGTCAGATGAGTGAAACTTTGACAAAGCTTTGACAAACTGTTCCAACTACCACAAACCCAAATTGTACAGACCATATGTATGTTTTTATTGTGTATAAATGCTCCATTTAATCTTAATATGTTGCTTGGTTTTACTTAATGTGTTAGGCTAAAATGTGTTTCAGTTTAAATAAAAATTGGGTCAATGGGAATCAAGCATTCTGAGCAGACTGAAAATAATTTAGAGGCAGAAATAGCTAAGGATTTAACTATTAATATTTATACGTCTGTGGAAACAATCTATACATATATTTTAATTTATGCTAATTCTACATATCCATCATAGACCAGCCTCTCCTGGGATCAGACACATAATTAACAGAGATCATTATTATCCCTTGAGTCGGATGCTTTATTCTGGTTTGCAAGTTATTTAGTCAAAACCCCAATTACTGTCTTGTCTTCCACCAACAGAGATCTCATTTATAATGCTGAAGCAGAGAACCACAATGCCCCAGTTTTGCTCCAAGCATTCATTTGCATGTTAATTACCATTAACAACACAGGAAAACATATTAATAAGCCAACTTATATTTCACACTTCTTCTAGTAGTATTATGTTGATGTAATTACGTTAGACCTGGCAACATTCCAATTAGCTTTTTACATGTTGTTTACATGGTGTCTTCTTCTAGGAAGACAATGTTTTTAATTTACTTTAGTGGCTTTTTGTGTTTGCCAGTTTGTTTTGTGTCAGTGGTTGGTAAAACAGAGATTTCTTAATTTAGGCCACATTAAGCTGATTAATATTGACTGTTGCTATATTTGAAATTTAAAATGTTGAAACTGCTAATAAAGAGTTAACATTCAGAAAAAAATGTTTAGGAAATAGGAATGACCAATATCGGATGTATTTTGTATCTAAGTAGGTTTACTGGAATTACAGTTTGAGGGCTTTTGGATAAAATCTCTACCAGTTTTGTACATCTAGGAACTTAAAATGTTGCCCATTCTTCTTTGCAAAGTAGCTCAAGCTAGAATTAAGAAGAATATGATCAACAGTTTTTTTTTTTTTTTATTGGATTTAGGTTTTGAATGGGGCTGGGTCATTCTAACACAAACTTATGATTATACCTAAAAACAAATACCTAAAAAAGCTGAATTTATATAAAAAAACATTTTCTAAAATAAGTAATTGCATTTCTGTTGTCCATTTTGTATCGGCTCAGATTATGAATGTTGGTCTAATGTAATAATAACAAATCTAACTGTTTTACTTTAACCTGGTGTGGCTTCTAAGTGGACCACAGGCTTGCAAACCATATCACCAATGTACAGTTACAATTGTATGTTTAAGGTAAATCATTGTCTTTGAACAACTGTTTTAAATAATTGTTATTCTAAAACTGACCAAAATAATAGTATTGAAATGTTTTCCATTACCAAGTAGCTGTAGACTAAGCTGTTAATCTCTGCTGCTCCTTCAGAGTTATTACAGGGCTGGTGACACACTCTCTAAATAAATGCACTCTTTCCCCATGCCTGTTGATGCTGTGCCTCTTTTCATATGCAGATGACCCGTTTGGACTATTCCTTGGTCTTCATTATTTTGTTTGGTTACTAATGTTCACCAGCAAACATCTAAGGCATTCACAGAACAGATTTATTTTAGGCATATGAGATTAAAAGGTTCTGAATATAAATGTATGTGTAAGGGAATTTGAAAACAACATATCCATTTTACAAATACACACTGTCTACTGTTGGTCAGTCACATAAAATTCCCAAAAAATAGATGGTGCAAATTAAAAAATGACACTGATGAATAATGTTCCAGTTCAGTTTTATCAATGTTGTCTTTTCCCACAAGATGGCGACATAGTACTGTTAGGTAGCTTAACCAGTCAGTTACCAGATTGCTGTATTGGAATTAAAGCTCTTAATAAACTAAAGGGAAAGCAGGAGCAAAGCAGCCTAAGTCAACCAAAATATCCATACCATAATCAATGTCCAAAATACAATTAGTTTTTACTTAATCACTGAAATAAATAACATCCACATACCCTGGATGTAAGGTACAACTGAAACTCAGGGTTTATTTGATGCCTCTGTTGCATTGAGATATATACATTACTGTGTAATTAGCTTGAATCAGCCAAACAGATATTAGTTCATGGTCCATCCCAGGCAGAGGCAGAACAGCTGGGCTGATGATGTGTGCGTGAAAAGGGATTTGTCAGATGGGCTCAAGTTCGCTCCATGGACCAGATTCTGTTTGACATAAAACAGCCTGTGTTGCAGCTAAGGCTGTCTGATTGTTGCACGCCAGCATGTGTGAGGTTTCCAGTCCATGCACTGAACCCAGCAAGCAGTAAAGTTAAACAAATGTAACCTTTCAGTTTCTTTTATGATATGATGAGATGTTTTTGGCATAATTTCTGGGTTGTGCTGTCTGAATTTGCTTAAAAGACGTAACATCTGTTATCATCTCCAGGCTCTGGTAAATACTGCTACACACTTTGTTAGCCTTAGAGTGTGGGCAAAAAAAAATAAATAATAAAATCATTATATTAACTAAGAAACTTAACTTAAAGCACTTTTACATTTTTGTAATATTGTTATTTTTTTCTCAGACAAAATTTCCTTTCAAATGTCCATAACTTCTGATAAATCATTCTTAGATTTTTCATTTCAATAAAAAAAGTTGTATTGAAACCAGCTCACGGTTTAGTAAAATCTCAAAGTAGTTTTAGTTTCAATGCTTCATCACAGAATAGTAAATCCCTTTTTCACTCATTACAGTTTTCTTTGTGTTTTCTGTTGGAAGGTCAAAAAATTCAGTGCTTGGAATGGGTTATGTGGCTCACCACCTAGGGTGCATTGGTTTGGAGGTGGCACTAGCACAGAAACCTGACAATTTTTTTTTTAAAATGTTGTCAATTTCACCCTGAGCTACTTTTTTGTTGTTTTTTTGGATGGTCACTCGGTAAGAATTGGGTGCCACGAGGTGTTCTGGATAGTGTAGGCTGCAGAACAAAACACGTGCATTGTGGTGGGCTAATTATAGAACTTACTGAAATTAGTATCTGATTGACAGTTTCTGATTCAGTGATAAATTAATGGTTAATTTTACGGTTATTAGGGACTCTGAACAGCAAAATTTATCTGGTCAAATATGCACTTGATTTATTAAAATCCAGTTTAGGATGGAGTAAATGCAATTACTTTTTTGGGATAAAGACATTGTTAGATTGAGAAAAACAAACAAAAAACTAAAACTCAGAGCAGAAATGAAAAGCTCGACCAGGGTGCAGTTTACCCAAGAACTGTTCTTGGTTTCCATATAAAATCTTCACCTTTTCCATGACTTTATTACCTTCCTTCAGGTTCTGGAGAATTACATTTACAAATCCCTCCTAATTGTCTTTGTGCAACACGGCTTTTTAACAATTTGTTTTGTTATGCATTCATTTACAAACTGGACATCCATGTTCCTTAAAGACTGTCGTTTATGGATCTATGCCAAATCAGGATAGTAAACACTTGTGAAGTATTTTTGTGTTGGGCATATTTTTACCCAGAATTGCCTTTGACTCAACTTTGATGTTGCATTATTGCAGATCCAGGAATGGATCTATTGTCATAAGTCTGGAGTGTCTGTTTGGTGTCCTGTGCTGTTTTCCTTCCTGTGAACTCTTCCAGGGGGCGTCGCCAGAGACAGGAACTATCCATCACCGCTGGAGGGCGGCGCCACCTGTTGGCTTAGCTGCACACTTGGTCTACATCAATGATCAGTTGGCTTTTTAAGGAGCTGGGCTGCCAGACATCCAGTGCCTGAGTGTTAGCCCTACATGGTACCTCTAGCCCTCTGAGTTTCCTTGTGATTCATACTTACCTTCCGTGCTTGCCTGCTGGTAACTCCTGTGTGTCCCTTCTGAGGTTTTCATCGGTCAATTCTCCAATCCCTCCATGATCAGTCTTAAACCCTGGATATCTTGTCCTTGTTGGCAGCCCTCTATTCCTCTATTCCTCCAGCCTGCAGCTTCTTTGCTAGCTAGCCTCTGCTTGTCCACCCTCCAACATTCACCTCTGGTGTTCCGCTCCCCTGGATCATCTTACCACAAACACCCACGGACACCACTGGACTAATTTCACTCTCTGACCTTACCTCACATCATCCACACTAAGCTCTACCCGATTCATCGTTATTCATTATCCAAAACTGTTACTCACCTCCAGACTCGCCTCTCTCCAGTATGAGTGTTTCCGGTTTCCCCCAGCTTTCCTGGTTCCAGTCATCATCCACCCTTTTCAATAAACATTTTGAATCTACCATTGGACTGTGTCCTGCATGTGGGTCAGGATAGTGACAGCTTCGTTGACATCCGTGAAGGTTTATTTCTAAGTAAAATAAAGTAGATATAATTACACATTTAAAGACATTGGATTTACGACAAGTATAAGAAAAAAAAATGTAAGAATGACTTTAATTTCTTATTGCCTCTAACATCATACAATTGAAATTAATTAAAGCGTCAATGTGATCGTCAAACTTTTTTTTATAGCACATTTAAGAACAGCAAAATTGACCAGCGTGCTTCATTTTTGCTTCTCAATTTAGCTCAAAAAACAATAAAATTGTCAATAAACATTGACATAAAATACATACAGAAATTTACAACTTAAATACCAAAAAAGGATCAATAAATTCATGAAATAACAGCTGTGAAAACAGAGACATAACAAATTTAACAAATTATTAAATAAAACTTTTAATGAAATAAAAATTTTCATACTGTTTTTCTAATAAAGTGTTTTAATTGGTCATCTGTCTGGTTTTAGTCTAACCTGGTCTGTGGCAGATGTCCTATTTCCAACTGAATTTAAACATATACAAGGTTGAAGCATAAAATAGGCTTTTAATGCGTTTAACTAGAGTTTAGTACCACTTTGCTGTTGAAGAGCTGTGCTAAAGTGCAATATGGGACAACTGCATGTATTTCATGCCAGGCGTCCTCTTACTCGACCATACCCTTTCGTTCTGCTTTCCTTGGTGTGCTAATTACTTCTCTCAGATATGAGATCACAATCACATTTTCCTGTTTATGGATCACAGCAAACTGAATGAGGTAAACTGATGTCATGTTGGTAACATTTAATGTCTTCACTTGTGACACTTTGATTTTTGTTCAGTATTCTTATGACATTAGAGCAGAAAAGATTACTTTTTAATGTTCAGACTTCAGGTTTCATGTCTACATAAACTCACAAGCTAAAAATGTCAGGTATCCATTACGGATGAAATGGTTACTGGTTTTAATGGGTACTATAGTAAATTTACCAACTCTAAATATTAAAAATTTGAAGCAAAATTCCTATTACACCTGTAGTTCATTATCATTTTATCAAAGGTTAAGCGCTTTTTAAATGTCTGTCAAATGCTAATTTGTTTTCATAGCAGCAACACAAGAAGGGATAAGTAAATGTTTGGAGGAGTTTTAAATTTCACTTTATCTAAGGGTAATAACTGAGAAAAAGATTTCCAAAACTACAGCACCTAAATGTGTCAAGCTGTACGATGGAAAATGCCAGGCTGCACTACTTGTGCTGCAGCACGATCACATCAGAAAAAATCAGACAGACATTTCAGTCAGTCAATATATGCACAGCAAGTTATAGCTGTTAAAGTGCTTTTTATTAATGCCCAAAGCTCAAAAGAGGGAAATGAGGAAGAGAGGCACTCATGTCAGGGCAAAAGAGAACAAGAATCAAACAGTGGCAGCAGCAGCAGTCAGACAACTTTAGTTTTGCAGAAAATATCAAGTGAGATTTTATATTTTTTACAGGGTGTCTTTGACATTGGAGTGCTAAATGGGCGGTCAGTGATTCTGTCACAGTGGACGATCATGCACCAGCAGCTCAAGCTCATGATCAGAGATTTTCTTCCACAATAAAAGATTTGTGTTGATAATCGCACAGTTTGACCCTGGCTTAAGGAAACCTTTAGCGGGATGTAAGAGATCTTTAAGATTTGCCTGTACTTGCAAAGTGCCTACATGTCGAATAGAAACCAAAGGGCATACCTGGTGGCAACAGGGGCTGAGACAGTGTTATCAGGCAGTTGTTGGACTGTCAGACTTTCTGTCAAACAGTGAGTAAAGGTCACCAGAGATAGAACAGTCTTCCTAGATGCATTAGACAACATTGTCAATACTTGACAACGTTTAACAAAGGGTGTCATTTCTGGTATGCATGTGAGTGACTCCACTGAGCAACTACCCAATGTTTGGAGTATAATAGGGATTATATGAGTGGACCAAAATGTAGTGCTGAAAAAATATGTTAAACTATTTTAATGTACATAAACACATCACCCTACTAATCAATCAAAACCTAGTCTGAATGATACATTATTTACCTCTCCACCCAGCAATAAAAATGGTATTTAATAGAATGAGAACAGACCCCTATATTTCATGGATTACTAGGTTTGTAGCCAAAACATCCCCATTGAAAGAAAGCATCATATTTAAAGGTTATAGAGGAAACCTTTAAATAAAGTAAGGAACCAAAAGGAACAAGCAACCAAGAATCAAGTATTAATAAAATAATTTCTACTAGGTTAAATAAAACAAATTAAATTGAAAGACAAACTCAATCTACAGGCTACTTATCAGTAGTGCCAGGCCATAAAACTGACTGTTTTGTTAATTTTCCTTATTTAGCTGGGGAGAGGGAAGTCTGGGTCTCTTTGCTTAGGCTGCTGCCCCCGCGACCCGACCCCGGATAAGCGGAAGAAAAGTGATGGATGGATGGCATATCCATAGTACTTTTAATATTATCTTCCTCATATTCTCCCTCTTCTTTTTCATTTTTTCTCCTAGTTGCTTCTCTCCTTTCTCTTCTTTCTTCTGATAAGTTATCTGTACTATGGATTTTAACAAATGTTTTAACAAACACTTCTACCTTCTCCTTATTAGTTATGGCTAATTCATCTCCTACTTTTAACACTGGGTAATTCCATTCTCTCCTTATTCCTTTCATTTTTCTTATCATTCCCCAAACATTGCTTATTGGTGTAGTTCTCCCAATCTTTCCACAAAAATTTCTCCAACTTTCCCTTTTTGCTTTTTTAACAACTCTTTTCACCTCCGCTTGCAACTTTATATATTTTAGTAAATTTTCCACATTATGTGTTTTCCTTAGTATTTTTAAGCTTTTATTTCTTGCTTTAATTGTTTTTTCACAGGTTTCAGACCACCATGGTACATTTTTCCTCTCCCTTGTATTTCCTTTTGTTTTTGGTATTGTCAACTCTGCAGCTTCAATGATCACACTTCTAAAAGCTTCTTCTATTTCATCTACTTTATCTGACATCACTACTTTTGAACTCCATTTCTCACAATTATTTCTAAAATGATCCCATTTAGCCCTTTTAAAAATCCACCTCCCTTCCCTTCCTTCCATTATCATCCCTCTAGTCTCAAAAAGCTTTGTTAGAATTAAACAATGATCACTTCCTATTGTGTCTTCTAGTACTTCCCACTCACTTATTCCTGCCAAACCACTAGATACTAATGTCTAATGCTGACATTTTACCTGTATATACATCAATTCGAGTTCCTCTCCCATCATTAATGCATACCAAATTTGCCTCCTCCATAATTTGTTCCATTATTTCCCCATTCATATCTGTTTTCCTGGCCCCCCACACCATGCTATGTGCATTAAAGTCACCGCAAACAAATACGTGTCTACTATTAATCCCAACTCTCAATCTTATTTTTTCAATTTCTAATCTTTTGCATGGATTATAATAATTTATTATAATAATTTTTCCCTGATTTGTAAATACCTCCACTATTACAAATTCTTCTTCTTCTTTTCCTATCTCTACAATTCTAAAATTAATATTATTATTAATAAATGTCACACACCCACCACCTACTCCCCCTGATCTATCACACCTAACTTCTATATACTGATGAAGTTTAAAATCAACCCCTACTTTTAGCCATGACTCTTGAATACATATAATGTCAGGTTTAAAATCTGATTGATCAATATATCTTTTAAATTCCTGTCCATTAGCTATTAAACTCCGTGCATTCCATTGTAAAATCCTCAACATTTATTACCCCGGATTTCCCATGTCCTGACTTGCTTGATTACTTAGATTACTTCTTACTTCCTCCCATGTTAAATCGTTGATATCTAGGTGATTTACTGCTGCTTTTACAATGATTTGAATTCTTTCAGTTTTTGATTTGGTCTCCATTGTTGCATTTATCACTCCAGCTATGAATGTAACAAGTTTTTTTAGATCCACCCATACTTTCCCTTCTTCTTCTCCAATCCTCCTATTGTTAGACTCTTCCCTTACTCCTCCATTTCTGTCCTCTATTCTTTGATCTACCATTTTTATGGCTTCGGCATATGATGTCTTGTTTTAACTCTCACTTGTTGTACTTGCATCTCCCTTTTCATTATCTGACATCCTGCATATGTCACACTGTGCTCTCCTCCACAATTACAACATTTTGGTTGCATCTTTCTTCCACAGTTTTCATATTCATGGTCCCCCCCACATCTAGGACATCTTACTTTCCCTTTACATATGGCTGCAGTATGTCCAAACCTTTGACATTGAAAGCATCTTAAAGGTTTTGGGATATATTCCCTCACTGAGTATGCTATGTACCCTAGAGTCACTTTTGTAGGTAGATTTTCTCCCTCAAATTCCAATAAGATACTCCCAGTTTCTCTTCTTACTCCTTCTTTAAACACTGTCAGTCGTTTTGCCTCCTTTATCTTACACCTTTTATATTGGCTTTTATTTCATCTATTGACATTTCAAGTGGTATCCCCCAAATCACCCCTTTTGCTCCTCTTTCTCCCATTCCCACCTTACTTGCACTAATTACCTTACATTTTCCCACTTCCTTCATTTTGCAAGCTTTCTCACTCTGCTCTTTACTTTTGCACATTATTAGCAGGTTTCCATCTCTCAGAACTTTAGCAAGTTTAATGTCTCCTAGTTGATTTTTCAATACTGTTGTCAACTTTACTGGATTCAAAGCCTGAACCCCATTTTTCTCTCTAAACCTCAATATGACTTTAAATTCTTTCCTTTCTTCTGTACTTCTTTCTTCATCACTATACGCCCTTTTCCTTTGTTTCCTACTTTCACTTCCTTCGCAATGATATGCTCTATTTTCCTTTACCTGCTCCTGTCCAAAACTCATTTCCATATCACTTCCACTTTCTTCAAAATCGCCCCACTCCTTCTCATTCACAGCACAGCTGAGCTTACCCGCCATTGCTTTCATATCTCTTCTAGCTTTCGCCATCTCTTCCAAATGTCGTCCTTTTTTTCGGCAGATTAAAGAATTATCATGTCTTTCTTCCATCCAATCCTTATCTCCTTTAGATTGCAAGGTTTTAACCATTCACTGTCATGGTTCCAGGGTGTTTGTGTTTTGTTAATTTTCCTTATTTAGTTCTATTATGTTTTAGTTGTTCTTTGTCTCCCTCTGGTGGTCTTGTGTTGGGTTGCAGTTGTTTGTGTTAATCTCTTTTCCCCAAGTTCATACTTATCCTTCATTAGTCCCAGTGGTTATATTTTATTCCTCCTTTTGTTTTCCAGTGTTTCATTAGATTCTCTTCCAGATTTATCTTTAGTTTCTTAAGAGTCTTCTGTCTCCCAGTTGATTACTTCCACCTGCTCTCTCCCTCCCACCTGCATCTACTCCCACTAATTGATCATTGGTCTTCTCAGTCACTTCCTCATTTCCTCCTCAGTATAAATTCGGTCCTCTCTCAGTCACTACTCGCTGGTCCGTCGTCGTTCTTCCCTTGCCGGTTCCTGCCCTCGTTGTTGCCCATCCTGGTTCCTGTTTTTCCCTATTTGCTGCCATTCTTCCCTCTCTGGTTCCTACCTTCCTGGTTGCCCGTCTGGTTCCTGTTTTTTTTTTTTTCCCGTTTGCTGCCTTTTGATCCTCCAGAGTTATGTAAGTTCCTTGTCCTTGTTTTCATTAAATCATTTTGTTTATACTTGCTGCATTTTGGGTCCTCCTTAATGTCGAAACATGACACATATACAACTGGCCCTGTCCTTTGTACCAACTTGTCTTTCTGCTTTGGTGGTTCTGTCAGGTCCTGCGATCCAAAAATGAGACAGTTCTGTGTGCTACATATCACTCTGTGAACAGCATCCAACACTTGTGTCTCCTGGGGCTGGCCTTTGGGTGTCTCCCTTTGGAAACAGAATTGTCACATGTTGGAAAAAAGGTATTTGATGCATAATCCCACATCTGGGTCTTGCAACAATTCATATAAACAGATGTTTAATCAAGCTGCAGTTTCTAAAGGTCGATCACGCCTTTATTATTGTGTAGAGTTTAGGTCTATGTTAAAATAAAACCTCCCCTGTCCCAAAACCTATACTTTCCTCCCATACCTTGTGGAAAGACTCTTAATTCAATTCAGTTTATATTATTTTATTATTTATATAGCGCCAATTCACAACAGATGTCATCTCAAGGCACTTAACAAGAAATAATTTCAATACATTTATACAAACATTCCAATCAGTTAAAAAATGTCCTAAGGAATCCCAGCAGATTGTGTCAGTCATTGGCGTGAGGTTGGGCAGACTTTCCAACCACAGCAATCCTTCAGCAATTCCTCATTCTGAGCAAGCATGTAGCGACGGTGGAGAGGAAAAACTCCCCTTTAACAGGAAGAAACCTCCAACAGAACCAGGCTCAGTAGGAGCGGCCATCTGCCACGACCGTCTGGGGGTTTGAGAAGACAGAGCAGAGGAACAGAAGATCCGATATAAGAGTACTCTCTATGTTACAGAAAGTAAAAAGTTGATAACAGGAGACAGTGGATGTTCAGCTACTGGGAGCACCATCCCAGTCGATGCCCCCCATCCAGCAGGACATTGCAGCCAAACAGGATACCAGACCAGGTATATCTTCTATGGAGAGAAAAACACTGAGAACACAAAGTTAACAGTCGAAATAGAATGTACTGTAAAACAGCTGGAGAGTAGTAGTAGAAAAGGAAGTAGCAGAGTGAAGAAAATTGGTAAGTCTGTCCTCCAGCAGTCTAAGCCTATAGCAGCATAACTACAGAGATAGCTCAGGATGACCTAAGCCACTCTAACTATAAGCTTTATCAAAAAGGAACGTTTTAAGCCTGGCCTTAAAAGTAAACAGAGTGTCTGCCTCACGGACTAAAATTGGGAGCTGGTTCCACAGGAGAGGAGCCTGATAACTAAAAGATCTGCCTCCCATTCTACTTTTAGAAATCCTAGGAACTACAAGTAAACCTGCAGTCTGAGAGCGAAGTGCTCTGTTGGGAACATATGAAACAATTAGATCTCTGATGTATGATGGAGCTTGATTATTAAGGGCTTTGTATGTAAGAAGGATCTTAAATTATATTCTGGATTTAACAGGGAGCCAATGAAGGGAAGCTAAAGCAGGATAAATGTGATCTTGCTTTTTAATAATCAGAACTCTTGCTGCAACATTTTGGATCAACTGAAGGCTTTAAATGGCATTTTGTGGACTACCTGATAGTAAAGAATTACAGTAGTCCAGCCTTGAGGTAACAAATGCATGGACTAGTTTCTCAGCATCACTCCTGGACAGGATGTTTCCAATTTTAGCAATATTCCGGAGGTGAAAGAAGGAAATCCTAGAAACCTGTTTAATATGGGATTTGAATGTCAAGTCTTGGTCAAAAATAACGCCAAGGTTCTTTACGTTATGACTGGGGGCCAATTTAATGCCATCCAGATGAAGTGATTGACTAATCAGTTTCTTTTTTAGAACTTCTGGTCCAAAGACAGCAACTTCTGTCTTGTCAGAATTGAAAGCAAAAAGTTTAGATTCATCCATGTTTTTATGTCTTCCAGACATGCCTGTAGTCTACCTAACTGACTGGGTTCATCAGGATTTATGGATAAATATAGTTGTGTATCATCGGCATAGCTGTGGAAATCTGTCCCATGCTGTCTAATGATTCTACCAATTGGAAGCATATATATAGTGAAAATAATTGGTCCAAGCACAGAACCCTGTGGAACTCCACAAGCAACCGTTGAGAGTGAAGAAGATTGATCATTTAGATGAACAAACTGGAATCTCAGACAAATATGATTTAAACCAGCCTAGTGCTGTTCCTTTGATCCCTGCAACATGTTAAAGCCTTTCTAAGAGAATATTATGATCGACTGTGTCAAAAGCAGCACTGAGATCTAACAAAACTAGAACAGACACCAGTCCATTATCTGAGGCCATGAGAATATCATTAGTAACCTTCACCAGTGCTGTTTCAGTGCTATGATGAGCTCTAAAATCTGACTAAAACTCTTCAAACAGCTCGTTACTGTTTAGATGCTCACAGACTTGATTAGCAACAATTTTCTCAAGGATTTTGGATAAGAAAGGAAGGTTAGATATAGGTCTGTAATTCATTAAGTCATCTTGATCAAGGGAAGGTTTCTTGAGTAAAGGTTTAATTACAGCTATTGTAAATTATTGTGGCACGTATCCGTTTACTAAGGATAGATTCATCATATCCAAAATGGGGCCAGGAACCAAATGGAACACTTCTTTAAATAATTTGGTTGGGATTGGGTCCAACATACAAGTTGAAGGTTTAGATGAGGCTAATATTTTTGATAATTCCGAAAGCTTGACTGAATCAAAACCGCCTAAGCACAAATGAGGTTCTACAGTTCTTTCCGATGCTGCCTCATTTACTGAGGAAGAAGTAATCATGTTTGAGAGGATGCCAATGATTTTATTTTTAATAGAATTAATTTATTTATGAAGAATCCCATAAAATCATCACTGCTAAGAGCTGTGGGGAATAGTTGGCTCAACAGAGCTATGACTCTGTGTAAGTTTGGCAACTGTACTAAAAAGAAACCTAGGATTGTTTTTATTCGCCTCTATTAACGATGAGAAATATGCTGTTCTAGCTTGTCGAAGGGTCTTTTTATACAGCAGTAGACTGTTATTCCAGGTTAAATAGGAATCCTCTAGATGTGTAGAGCGCCATTTTCTCTCCAACTTCCTAGTATTCTGCTTTAAAGTATTCAACTCTGCGTTAAACCAAGGAGTTAGCCTCCTATAGCTAGCCGCTTTCTTTTTTAAGGGGGCTACACTATCTAATGCCAAACACAATGAGGAAGTAACGCTGTGAACCAGACCATCAATTTCTGAAAGGTTAGAGATAGAATTGCTGCCATCCACTGTGTTACTCTGAGACACTGAGGAAAGTAAGAATTGAAAAGATTCTTTAAAAATTGTTACAGCATTGTCTGATAAAGCTCTACTATAATGAAAATTTCTTTCAGATTTAAGATGGTCAGTTAAAGTAAATTCAAAAGTTATTAAGAAGTGGTCAGACAGGACCGGGTTATGTGGGTGGACTGTTATTTCCTCACACTCAATACCGTATGTCAGTTCAAGGTCCAAAGTATGTTTGCCCGAGTGGGTCGATCCCTGTACTTTTTGAGTAAAGCCAATTGAGTCTACAAAAGCACTAAAGGCTGCATTTAGGGTATCACTTTCAGTATCCACATGAATATTGAAGTCCCCCACTATAATGACCCTATCAGTATTTAATACTAAATCAGATAAAAAATGTGAGATCTTATTCCAAGAATTGAGAGTAAGGGCCTGGTGGACGATACAAAACCACAAACAAAAATGGTCTTAATGTTTTGCAACTTGAATGAGGAAAATTAAGGGTTAGATGTTCAAAAGAACTGTAGCTATCAATTGGTCTGGGACTAATTAGTAAATCAGAATGAAAAATGGTTGCAACTCCTCCTCGCCGAGTATTTCTAGGAATGTGAAAATTTAAATGACTGGAAGGAGTTGACTCATTTATACTGACATAATCCTCCTGGTGCAACCAGGTTTCTGTGAGACAAAGCAAAATCAATGTGATTATCACAAATCAAGTCATTTACTAACAAAGTCTTTGAGGAGAGAGATCTTATGTTTAATTAACCACATTTAATACATTTATTTTTCTGTTCAGTCAAAGTTGTATTTATCTTTAGCAGATTTCCAAAATTTGCTTTTGTTGGCTTAACTTTTAATCCATTTAATTTTGGCCTTTGGCAAGACACTGTTTCTATAGGGTAATGGGTGGGTAACAGTACAGAAGAAGCAGAGAGGTGGGTTAAGCTACGACTCTGCTTCCTGGTCTGGACCCTGGGTTGTCAGTGTTTTGGAGGACTAATAAATTCGGCCATATTCCTAGAAAGAAGAGCTGCTCCATCCAAAGTGGGATGGATGCCGTCTCTCCGGATCAGACCAGGTTTTCCCCAAAAAGTTCGCCAGTTATCAATGTAGCCCACATCGTTTGCAGGACACCACCTAGACAACCATTGATGGAATGACAGCATGTGGCTAAACATGTCGTCACTGGTCCAATCAGGCAGGGGACCAGAAAAGATTAGAGTCTGACATTGTTTTGGCAAACTTACACACCGAAGCAACACAAATTTTTGAGACCTCCGATTGGCGTAACCGGATGTCATTACCGCCAGCGTGAATAACAATCTTACTGTATTTATCTTTAGCCACCAGTTACAGGTAGGATTCGATGTTGTCCGTTCTGGCCCCTGGCGAGCATTTGACTATGGTCAATGGTCTCTCTAATGCCACGTTTCTGACTATGGAGCTGCCACTTACCAGGTTCGGCTTCTCAGCGGGTGTGTCGCTGAGCGGGGAAAATCTGTTAGAAACGTGGGCTGGGTCCTAGAACTATGCTTCCTACGTACAGTCACCCAGCCGCCCTGAGGTCCTGGATGCGCGGGCTCTACCGGAGGACGGCTAGGGGTTCTATCCTTGTTGGCTCCGCGCTGGCTAATGGGCTTCGGCAATCTGCTGGTTTTTCAACAGCGCGGAGCCATGCTTCTAATTCTGATACCCTCGCCTCCAAAGCTACAAAAATATTACATTTATTACAGTTACCATTATCACTAAAGGAGGCAGGGAAGTAACTAAACATCTGACACAGAGAGCAAGAGAGAAGAGTTAGAGACAGAAGAGAGAAGAGTAGCCATAGCCGCAATGAAGCTAAGCTAACTGAGCTAGCGAGACCTTACCACCCCAAGAAAAGCTGTGTGAAACACAAGGAGTTCCCAAAACGTAAAGTACACCACCACAAAATGTGTGTTTTAGTGTGCTTGTGTGTTAAAATAACTTAAAGAGGCCTCAGCACAGAGAAAACAAGATCAATTCAAGAGAGTCTGAACACCAAACAGCTCCAGGCAGTGTTGCCAACTGTCTCAGACAGAAAGTAGCTGAAGTTGCCCCAGAAAGTCGCTAGATGTCGCCAGATGACGTCATACGCCAATTTGCATAATGATGATGTCATCACGTGATGATGAATGAAACAGAAAGGAGGAAATTATTTTATTTAGATTTAGATTATAGGGTTAAACAATACATTATTTAAACAGGGGAAACATGCTACAGGGAAATGTGACTTTTCTCTTCAAGAAGAGACGGTGGAACATGTTACATTATTTTACCTGAAGTAAACTGTGGAGAAACCTGGTACAAAATATACAAGATATCAAATTGCAACTGGACATCAAAGACCTTTTAAACAAAATGTAAAGTTCTGGAAATAATTTTTTTTGCTGAGATATCTCAAGAAGACGAAATTAATACAGAGAATATAGTTGTTTGTTTTTCAGTACTTTGTAAAAAATAAGTAGGGCATATTTAGCATGCATCAAATGTTTCTTGCCAACCGCCATTAAACAGAAGTTTATTGCTTATGGTATTATTTTCAGTGGGGTTTTTTGTCACAAGTTTTAAATGTCCTACGTTTTTGAACTTACCATGCATTTCGAACGTTCCTTGAATGCACCACAGGTGTGAGATGCCGATGCAGCAATACAGACAAGCGTCTGCCTTAATTCCCGTTTTGAATTAACAATAACTACCAAACAACTTCGTTTGTGAGTGGGTGAAATGAACCGAAAAAGGTTTATGATTGGTCAGTGGAAATACTCTGATCATGTTGCATACACATGCGAAGATCATTCCCTTTCTGAGTGTCGGGAAGCAGCAAGCTGGGTCTCTAAACTGCAGGAAATATCGGCGACAAAGTTTCACATAAAGTAGCTAAGGGTGGTCAGAAATGTCGCTAGATTTGTCGCTAGGCGCTATTTGGAAAAAAAGTCGTTAAGGGGGTCTAAAAAGTTGTTAGAAATAGCGACAAAGTCGCTAAGTTGGCAACACTGGCTCCACGGAGCACAACAGTGACAACAGGAAATGACACAATACGGCTTACCCCGTCACTTAAGCAGCCAATCAGAAGCAGATTTTGGTGTAGACATAGTAACAACTTGGAGTTCCTTTGCAACATCTGAGAGGTCATTTGTAAAGTATGAACAGTGAGAAACAATAATGGACATCGTCATATAAATAAAACTGTACAAAATAGGTTGGAAAGTCAGAAAAAAAATCTCTATTTTCAGAAACTCCCTCATTATTTTGAGAGATTTGATCAAACAGCTAAACTACAGGTTAATTTTGATATGATCCAAGAAGGCCAACTGAAGTGAGCTGCAGATTAAAAAAAACCTTTGGAGATGAAAGATAAAAATTGTGTGTGACACTGTGCATGTCATGGCATCACATAGTAAGAACAGTGCTATCATGCCAGGCAGTCATATGACATTTCCAACCAGCATCATGCATCCCCAACATGCAACCCCTATCACACTCTAGTAACCGCACTGTTAATGCTATCTACTTTGAATGGGATGACCTTCACATACTGTGTATGTGTCTAAATGTTTTGACATTCAGACTAAACTTCAACTAAACAAGTTGAAAGTACTCACTTTATTTCTAAATAAATACAATTTACTATTTTTGTTTAGGTGTCATTTGTTTTCTGTTTTGTTATACAATATTTGTTTTTGTACATGCACGGCAAAAAAAATAAAAAAATAATTAATATTGCTTCTCTGAAAATACTTGCTATATTTAGACAAGAGTCTGCTTTAGAGAAAAAGTTGTTGAAAGTCCTACCTAAAGTGATTTCCTAATTAATATGAAATTAAAATGGTAGCAAAAATGTGTTTGTTAAATGATGAACAATGTATGTTGCACCTAACATTCCCTATTATACTAATATTTAATCTGATTTTAAATCTGTCACCAGGGGCCAAATTCATACCATTCTTGACTTGTGGTCAGGGGCCACAAATGGCTCTCGAACAGCACTTTGGAGACCCCTGACTTACTGTTATTCAGTTACCTGTCCTATTCCAGGGAATATTTTAGTATTGTTGCTGTGTAGCAGACATGCAACCAGACAATCCAAGTTGAATAACATCATAGTTCAGATGGACTGTAAAGAAATATTAACCTTCAGCTTTATGTTTTGCTCTTTAAGAAACGGTACAGCATGCCAGTGCTTTATATTCAACAGTCTAGGGGAAAATTGCACCTCAATCAAAATTGACTCAATTGGCTTGCTGTTGTCATCATCTGAGATGAATGCATATGTGTGTGTGTGTGTGTGCGCGCGCACAGAAGGCCTCTCCCCGTGTGGGCATCAGGGGACAAAGTAGTCTTTATGCAGTGTGCCGAGCTCCAAGGCAGAAACATTGTTGAGCGGTAAAACATTCTGTAACTAAAACCACATGTTTCAGAGTGTACAACAGACAAACACAGGCAGCCTCTGCAGCTCCACATCAGGAATTGGTACTCTATCATCAAGGGCTCCATTTTAACTCCAGCGCAACACCCGTTCAGCATTGTGCATTTTATAGGAATCAGGGAAATAAAATCAAAAACACATGGCCCCTGCTGCATCCGATGGTTGTGTACGTGTGGGTGGAGGAGAACAACAATCATTTAAAGCTCACAATTTCTAAAATTGAATAGTTTGTCATTTTATTTGACTTGGATTAATTGCTTTTTTTAATCTGATTTTTAAGATATGTATTAAGGATGGCTCCATGTTTTTAATACCTTTTTAGAGATCTGCCTCCTCAGTGCTAATATTTACATATATGTAGAAATGGAGGTAAAACTCTCAAGTCAATGACTCATCCCTCACAGACACCAAATTACAATTTGTCAAACATGTTTACTAATTGTTTATATCTTATCAGTAAGACAGCATGATATTAGGATAACATGCAATATTCAATGATATTGGTGAATGTTGCGAAAACATTATAACTTGCAACAAATAAACTTTTTACTACTTTCTTCTTTCGTAAAGTGATATTGTGATAGTGATAAACTGCACTATATTGTGCATAGGTTTTGCCATTTCTGCATGTCAAGGCAACAAGATATCTGCTCGTCATTTCTTAATGGGGTCATCACCTGAAATGTTCATTTTTTTCCATGTGAAAACATGTATAATATGGTTTCCTATTGATTTTACACTGGGCAGTAAGCCAATATTCAAAAGTGCAGCATTTGTTTACCATTGGCTTCTCTAACCACCCCACGTGCACTTCACGTGCATGCGCCCTCAAAAACATGGTTTTGATTTCTATGCAGGTTTTACGTCAAAACGGCAGGATTTTACCATTTATGAACATGGCAGACCAATGCTGCTGGAGCTCGCCCCGCCCCTCTCACCCTCACATTCAGCCGAGCCCCGCCGCCATTAAAGAAGTCGACTTTATAAGAAGGCAAACCTATTTTGTAGAAACAAACAAGTGTTTTATCATGTTATTGATCAAATGGTTGCCTTTACCATTCTGATACATCTTGCTGTAGACCTCATTCCATCTGTTCGACATCTTCCCTTTCCAGCTCTGGTTCGGAGTCGGGCTCGTTCATAAACGGTTGGATTCCATAGGTCGCGGCTAGGTCGGGTTCATTCAGAACGTGAGGCGTGTTGTTATTTTGGAGAGTGTTACAGTGGAGCGTCATCCCCCCTCCTTCCTACGACCAATCAACGCAATCCTCATTTGCATTATTATAATGAACATCCGGGAATGCTGAAATATTGGGTGCACTCTGGCGAGACAATACGGGTTTTACTGAATGGGTCAGAAAAGCACCTTTAAAAAAATAAAAAATAAAATAAAAATTTGACTAGAATTTATTTTAAAGGTGTGAAAAACTATGATAGGGAGTAGTTATTCACTTTAGTAACAGGTGATGTCTCCTTTAGGACGTTCAGCAACATATGTGAAACAATAAATATTTTTAGTTAATATGATTAAATAATATATAAATATTTTAAGATTTGGCACAAGTTATTATTTTATGATTTGTAAATAAATATTTGATTTATTTTATATTTAAATGTGCTTTTTATATCTCCCTTTTGTGATAGAATGCCTCCTTTTAATAATGTGTCATTAGCACAAGGTTGTTCTAAAATTCTAACTTGCCATCATTTACAAAATTACTGATCTAATATCTTAATCTTAATACAATTATGGCAAAAAAGTTACAAAACTTTTATAATGTTATGTAGTTTTTGAAAGCTTCTCCATATGTAGTGTTGCTGATTGTGGTAAATGCAGACAACTATAGAGAAAACATTATTTTATACAGCCATTATGCATAAATTGAGCCTACATGTTGTCTACTTGGTGGCTGCTACCAGAGCTACTGCGTTTATTTAGGAGTGATGATCCAAATGTTTGGTCATTTATGGAGTTTTCCTTTTATGAAACTACAGGCTAGAGTGGCTGTTCATTCCAGTTGTTCTGTCTTATGTTTAAATTTTTCTGACATCCTAAAGTTTTACAATATTTTTTCACAGATCCCTTTTTGAATCTAAACTGTACCAACATATGTTGGCTGAATTTTTCTCTTAACCCCACAACCTTTCTTAACTTGAACATGCAGCTTGCTCTGTCTTTAAGAGTTTGCTTTGGCTTTTAAACTGCTGCAGGTTGGCCAGGAAGGTCAGTTCTAATTTCAGGACAGTGTGCCACATTAGCCATGCAAGTGAAGGCTGAACTCTCGACCCAGATCCAGTGCCCCAGTTTCCTGCTTTCTTCTAATGCTCACTTAAATTTCACTGAAAATGCTCTATTTTACTGAAAACAAAATAAAGTTACATAATTTATATAGATTTTAGGAAATTATTGGACTGATATAAAACTTGATTTTTGTGCGTGAGCATGTTTATTTTTAGTCCAAATTACCATATGTTAGTTTGGTGACGGGGCTATTGTTAAACTCAAACTTGCAAGTTCAGTTTAATTAAGTTGAGTTCAATCTACATATGAAGCACAGAACTACAAAAAAATTTGTCTCAAAGCACTATACAAAAAATGTTCAACTTGGTGCAGTTGCACAGCCAGATTCAGTTTATCATTCTAATTTGTCTCTGGTATGTGACACTGTTTGAGTTGCATATGATTTTTTTCCATTGCTATGTTTTTTTTTTTTAAATTTTGCTCCATTCTGCAGTTTGTTGTGTTTGATATGTTACCTGTATTATCCTGTTATGCTGTTTTTATTGTGCAGCACTTTTGTCAACTGCTGTTTTTTATTTGAGTTTTACACATAGAATGGTATGGTAACAAAAGTCTTCAAACAATGAGCTCAGTTTTTTAGCTCTGAGGCAGACTTTGCAAATAAAAGGAGTATCTATAGGTTGTCAGGGAAATGTCTACATCCTACTGTACCCAGCTTAGTAGTTTGTATTCTGCACATTGTGGTGATAACTATTTCAAGGCCTCAACCACTTACAAACTCAGGCTGTGTCTAGTGGTTAAAGAAATAGTTTTTAAAGGTGCACACCAAAACTTTTAAAGCATTTCAAAAATATCCGACGTATCACGCACCCCAAAAGTCAAATGACTGTAAAGAATCTGTCACATAACTTTAACATATACCTTCAGCTCCCCATTCTGTAATATTTTACTTCGGTCTTGGCCTCATCTGGCCCTTCAGATGCCTTTAAGCTATGCTAAAGTCGCTAGCAAGCTTGGCAACTGAGGTTGTTATTGACAAGATTTTCAGATGTAGATGTAAAAACGTTATTACTATTTCAATAACCAGAAGAACAAACCAGATAACCTCATAAAATAAACAGTGAAGGTTGACTGTGACAGAGGGGATCCCCTTTAGCTATAAAATGTGTCCATGTGCACTAATGGCTGCAGGTGTCTCCTCATTAATCAGATGCATTTGGTTTAAATCAATCTGAGCCTTTAAAGCTATGTTGGGAGAAATTCAGGATTGAGAATTTTAAAAACATGTGAATAACCATGTGATTATCCTTATTATCCACATTTGATCAATAAAACTGACAGTTGTGTGTAAGCCTAATTACACATTTTTTGATTAAGTAAATTTATTATTTTCATTTTCTTTGTAAAAATGGTTAGAATTCCAATATGTTTTAAACGTTTTAAAACGTTTATGTATTTAATTAAAATTTTTAATTGTTAAATCTATATACCTTTTTGTTTTTATGTTTTCCTTTTTTTAATATAGTGAAGGATTTAGATTCAGGGATTATGGTACGTTAAAAATAACTTAATTGATCAGTCCAAACATTAAATATCTTAAGAATTTATTTTAGGAAATGTAATAAGATTCTATTGCAAATTAATAAATGTTTTTCCCCCACACTGTTTCCCAATTTTAATCTCATGCAAAGCTCTAAATGACCATAAACATTTGGAGTTTGTTGGCCAGCGTAATTAATTTGTGATTGCTATTATGTCTTTACCAACTGTAGCTTAGATCCATAAGGGCTGTTTGAAGTGCTGCGGTTGTGTGTCAAGGGCCATGTTTGTATTATTGCAGATCCTCTGAGAGCCCATTGTTTGAAGACCTCACAGGTTCCACCTAATGTAATTGGCCACGGATGTCTTGGCTCAAGACTTTCTTCATGCTTTGAGGATTGACAGAGCTGTCCTGGACTTGAAAAGTAACTTATCCAAATACAGCCTTGTTTGATTATAGGAGGGGGATGCATGCATATCATTGTGCAAAATCCCTCAAGCCCAATAAATGCCCCTTCTAACTCATTTCAGGCCAGATATTTAACTCCACTTCCAAAAGAATCTCTATGCAAATAGGAACAGGATTTGGCTCTCCTCTTCACCTTATCCCAAAGTACTTAAACACCCTACACTCTTCAATTCACCTTCACTTTGCCAGTGAAATACCTCCCAGAGGTTCTCCATCCAGTGTAAACAGATGGAGATTCTTCTTTGCTAATACAGTGTACTTTGCTTTAGCTCTACCTCCACACCCTCTACCCCCAAGCCAATCCCTGACCGCCACAGCCTCCACCTCGGTATTCCGAATTGCCAATCCCAATCTAATTTATGGGATATTTTGTAGGTAACTGTATACGGCGGTAGGGGAGATAACATCTCCAGGCCCCTGTCAAGGACAGGAACTCAGCAGTATGTGCTTAATAACATAAACTGCTGAAAAGGGCCTGGGCCAGTGCATTGGCAGAGGAGCAGGCCAGGCAGATGGATAGAGAGCAGAGAGAGGGGACCCAGTGTTCTGGGGTGGGGTGAGGGTAATTGAGACCATGTGAGCCTCCCCAGTGGAAGGATTAGAGAAGAAACGGAACTCTCTTTACCGCAAAATCGCTTTCAATTAGATATGCCAAGAGCAAGGGTACGAGAGTGACGGAGAACGTAGGAGACCAGCATTGTCCAGAATGTCTAACTGGAACAGGGCAACTTGAAAGGTGACACATGACACATGACAGGGTCAGGACAGTTAAGGTTGTGTTTCTTCATGCAAAAGTTTGACCCGTCTGAGTCTGATGGCTGAAGGTCCATATGACACAGATGACATCATGCATTCTTAGACTGTATGGCACCCTTAGGTGTGAGTGTATGTGTGTATCACAGTTTGTCATAGTCCTGTGATTGACTGCCAACATGTCCAGGGTGCTTCCCACCTCTCACCTCTTGGCTGCAAAGATAGTTTCCTGCTTCTCCCACTGCAGAGACATGGATGTGGTTTAAGAACATAGAACTGAAAGATGCGCTTTGATCAGCATTATGTTTGTAAATCAGAAATAGTTAGGCACAACCAGGACACTTTTTTTTTGAGTTACTGGATCAAAAAATCTAAACAGTAGGTCAAACAATAATAATCTTCTATGGGACATTT
Source organism: Valencia hispanica (assembly GCA_963556495.2). Lineage (NCBI taxonomy): Eukaryota > Metazoa > Chordata > Actinopteri > Cyprinodontiformes > Valenciidae > Valencia > Valencia hispanica. Next base: position 22,179,929 of record OY747709.1, on the reverse strand, counting down.
ATGCTGTATCAATTTTTAAGAACCACATTTCAAAATTGTTTCGAATCAGAACAGCTATAGTTAAAAAGAACAGGTGTAACTTTTTTTCCGTTTTGACACGTGTATGCAGCAACTACTGGGCATGCTGCCCTCTGCATTCACTCAGCCTTTTACCTGAGTGTGTTTCACAGCTTTAGTGTTTCCATTTATTGAACTGGAAGCTGGCCCTCAGAACACCAAAGTTGTAATACATTAGTACAGTTGATGGTGAATGTTACAAGCGTACATGTTATTGCCTGACATTAGTTTAAACAGTTTCCTGACTGTGTTGCCAAAAAAACCATACAATATTTAGTATATATATAGTTTCACAACATATTATGAATGCTGGCTACACTCTTTGTAGTTAAAAATAAACAAACATCTAATTAATTCCGATGCAACATTTCCAAATATATGATAAAATTCTTAAAATATTTACTTTGTTTTTGTTTAAATTAATGAAGAGCTAAGAAAAACTGGGAGCATTTTTTATCCAGAAACTTTCACATTGTTCCTAACAATGGTTGAATTTTACACGTATTGTGTCATGTTGGTCATTTTATCATAAGCTGATTAAAATTCCAGCAATTTTTTGCCTGGAATGTTTTTAAAAAAGCATCCACAAATAGAAATTAAAGCTGTTTTTGAACCATTCGGTGTAGATGCATGGTTGCCGTCTCTTTGGAAAGAAAACATGCTGAAGCTTACCCCACAACAATCAGAATCTGTCTAAGTGCTATTATTATCAAGCAATATGATGTTTGTTACTGGTAAAAAAGATGACACTTTATGTCCGTCTTTTGATTATTTAAAAATACATCCTTTAATAGTGGTTTTAGCATGGGATGCTAGAATGGAAAACACACTGGGTCTACAACCTGAGGTATTACCTTTAGCTACACCAAATTTAACTGTCATAAACCAAATAAAATGTCTTCGCACACCTGGACCTCTTGTTAGAAAATATGTGCAAAAAAGTGTGCAAGAAGATGCGTCCTCGCCACTAAATGCATAGCACATCACTGTTCCCCTCTGATAAAACAAACCTCGTTAGAATCATAATGGTCTCTTCTCAAACAAAGCTGCACACCTTCATTTACTTTGTATCTTGTTTTTTGCCATGTTGCCGAAATAATCTCTTACCTGTGTGTAAGAGTTTGTATCACGCCAACATCTGTGTTGAAGAAGTCCTTTTACACATGCCAATTATAAGTCCTGTCATAATGTCTACCCCTCAAGTGAGACATCTGCATTTACAGCATTCCATTGGCTATTTGATGAGTCAATCACTATTATACTGCATTGGTTCGAGCCCCATACATAAGAATAGGGGAAGGCCCTTTTCCCCCATTAGCCAATAGTTGAAGATTTTGCTACAGCAGAGAGGGTAACCCTTTACCTATTGGATCAAGTATGATGTCACTGGTTGTTCTGAAAAACCTGATTCCCCGCTAGAATTAATAAAGTATTACTGATTCTGATGTCAATCAAAGGCTAACACCTCCAGTGGGATGCTGTGTAATTTTAGGCTAATATGAGCATGATAACAGTAGTTACAATGAAAATATTGTGACAGACACATGCAAGGAAGGAAATTACAAGGGTTTTGATGTGGAAGATTATGTTGAATTATGGATGTAAGACATGTTGTGAACTAACTACTTTATTATAATACGTCATTTGGACTGTTGTGGATGTAAAAAGACAATTTTTGTTCAAGATGGTTCTGTTCTGGCAATGATGTGTGGCTTCGAACGATGAGTTGCATATTATTTTGCTCTCTGAGTGGCTTGGCAAAACTGTTGTGTTACATATGTACAATGATGTGTTACATATGTACATAGAAAGGGGGTCGCAAAAAAAAGGCACATTTGAATTATGGAAGTTTACCATATAAGACGTAAAAACGCTAAGTTAATAATCAGAGCTGTATGACCTAATAAATAGCAACTGTCATCCCATTATCAATGTTTGCAGCATTGTAATTGAAGAAGAGTGCTTTTTTTGTGCAATATTTATAATCTTATCTCATGTGCCATGCATTTAGACTCTACATGTCAACAACATATTGGTCAGTAGGATGTTCTCTAACTGCCCTCAATGCACACCATATAGATATTTTCAGCCATGGAAGATCTAAAAATGTTGTGTGTGACAAAATATGCTGGGAAATCTACAATGATGGAAAAGGAAGTAAACAGTCAGCAAAAAATGTGAGTTAATTCTAATCAATATCTTCATTGCAATATTCAGCAATAGCACTGCAAGCAGATTTTTTCCTGATATCCTGTTTACCTATTATCAACCAAAATTATCATAGTTTGATCTTCAGCTCTTCTGTTAATATATTGTAATAAAGCCATTGTTTTGCCTTGTAGAATATTTGGTTTAGATTTTTGAAAACAAAGCAATTCATAACCAGGCTGTCCTCCTCTTCTGCCAACCCCAAACCAGGGTTTAAATTGAAGGAGCTCCTACTAAGCTGACTGTGTATTTTACAGTTGGAAAATGAGAGGGGGGGGAAGAAAAAGACAGCAATAAGCAATCCTTAATTTATCAACGACAAAATCTTTGTGGTTAATCGCAAAAATATAACTGTAATTAGAGGAAGTTATAAAACTTAGAAAAAGAAAAAAACATGTCTTTCACCATATATATATCTGTGGAACACATAAAAAGCATTTACATAATCAAAGAGCTACAAAGAAGTTGCTGTCCTAATTTCAACAAAGTGACTTTTCCCCCTCATTTCTAATTTCTGTGTCCAAAAGCTCAAAGGTTTCTGTAAAATTGTAAAGGCATTGAAACTGGAAGAAACCAGCAAACTTACAACCTATTTATTTCATTTTTATGTGCAGAGCCTACTCTCTTTAATTTTTGAGTATTATACCATTTATTATGTTTCTTTTATTTGAAAGTACTTTGAAAGTCAACATGTACTTAGTGTTCTCTAAAAAAACCAGCCAGTAGACAGAGACTTACAATTTTCAAAGGTCATTCTTTCTGTTTAATAGGCACATAAACACATTTTTTGTCAGTTTTCTTTTCTTTTACAAAATGAACAATGCTACTGAGACTTAGAGTATCCTCGGCTTAAGTCACATCATTGCAAGACGCCCAAGCCACTGCTTTTTATACACTCTACAACTCTTGTTGTTGTGCATTTCTGCAGCTGGTTTTGACCAAAAACCCCTCACTCCATCCCCTCTGGCTAAACAGTTCACCAAAGCACAGCAGCTAATCATTAGTAGTGCGAGAAAGTCTGCTTAAGTTCATGGTTGTTTTATTTGAATATTGTTGATAACTTTTTTAATTGCATTGTTTCAAGGCCAGAGGGCTGCTGACCCCCATATTTAGTCCAAGGAGCTTGCCTCTCACAGTTGTTTAGCAGCATGATCATGGCTGACTTTTAGTGCTTTCATGTTTTTTGATGAATTGTCATTACACTTTGCAGCAGATTAAGAACTCAAACCTCTTACTAAGACAAAAATTATGTCATTTTCATTTGAAGTATCTACAACAAACATTGTGTTTTCTTTCCTGAGTAAAGAACACAGACTAAGGAACACAAAGTCTACTGGGTTAAAGGCCAGAGTCATTGTCAGCCACTATGAGGTAATTATGTGTTTGTGTTTATAGTGTGTTGAATCCACCACTCTGTCTCTCTTCCTCTGCACTCCATCTTTCTGCCTGCCTGCACCCCCCTTCCTCCTCTGCCTTTTTTCCCCTCTGTTCTTTGCACAAGTCGTCTCCCTCTGGGAAGAGGTGCCTGAGATGTTGGTTGAGCCATACATCTCTGTCAAAATCTCTATGAATAAATTAACCTTTTAAAGATTAGTCCACCCTAATACCTCAGGGTTTTTTAAACAGAGGAGGAGAAACCCTGCACCCCCACCCATTCTGCGCCAAGCCTCACCAACTTGGTGTTAATGCTGGAACGAGAACTTTTAAAGGCACAGACTTCTTTTTTTACACCTAATAGTAGCTATGGTCAGCTTTAATTGTATTTACTTTAGAATAAATTTTACTATGCTATTCTAATTACAATCTTCCTGTGAATACATACATAAATACATTTAGTCTTGTCAGTCCAGAGGTCAAAGAAAAAATATTAACGTAAACTGAGATTTCTATGTTTGGCTTTCAAAATCTTATGCAGAACATTTTTCTTCCTCCTAAATACTCCAATCATCAGTGTTGTAGTTCAAATGATTATAAATTAATGTGCTTGATGACATTTGAGTATATGGGATCCAGAGCTTCCAGTATGTAGTCTGAGATTGATCCAATCTCAGACTACATAAACTGTAATGTGGTTAAATAAACTATTGACAGTTCCAGTTATTTTTTTTTTCTTTTACTTTAATAATAATAATACTAATAATAATAATAATAATAAATAAATAAATCTATCCTAAATAAAATCTCCAAATATAAAATATATCCAAAATGTTTAGTAGATTACCAAAATGATATTCTATCAGGATTCTTTAACCTCAGATACTAATCTGAGTTATGCCATGTATGTATATACAGCAAACAATACACTACCTTTCATCAGTATGACATGGTCTACATTATTGTATTGTTAACTCACTCACCAATGTTGTTCATGACACTCCAGTCTTGATTTTGGACTCAACTGGGATTCCTGTAGGTAGGCAATAATATGTTGCTTGTTTGGGATTAACTCGACCAAAGAAGCTATAATGGCCTAAAATGTGTCACCTAAAACACACAAAGTTTTATGATGTGTTTCTGAAAATACATATAGCATAACATAGGTTTTTTATATCCTTCAGTAAAAAATTCCCTGTTTCTACTGACAACATGAAGCAGTTTTTTGAAGTGGTAAGCATTTTTTCTTTCTATTTTGATAGAATTTATGGATAATAATTCAGATCTTAGGTTATTTCAATGTCTTTCTAGTCAATCATGTGTGGACAAATATTAGGATAAAAGATGGACTCCTGCTTCATAAATTTATCCCTGTGCTTGGAATGTTGTAAGATTTAATGACTAGTGTTTCAGCTGCTCACTGCGAAGCCCTCCTGTTACAGGTGGGGATACCAAAGCCTACAGTTAAACCTTTTAATCCCAAATTGTTCCCTACAAAATAAGTGAATGCATTTCAATGCTTAGACAGCCCTGACAGATAAAATTTAGGATATTTTTTAAAATTTGATGATGATGTTTGTGAAAATGTAGGTTTCATACTCAGCAACAATTGTTGCCGGTGAAAAACAGCATAGTTTTAATTCACACACATTCTCTAATCTGTCCTATTTACACACATAAAAATTAAGTATAACAATAACATGCAGAACCTGGTAAAGGGAAACATGGATGCAAGTTTGTATAAAATAGTTTTAGATACATAAAGATACAATGGCACATCATCCAAACATCACTGTCTCACTGTGCCAATAGACCTATAATCTTGTTTATTCATTTTATCAATGAGGTTAAAAGGTTATAATCCAGTAATGTGCTTCCTGGACAACCTTCTGCCTGTTCCACCAGACCAAGCAATTTACCTGGGTCCGTTCCTCAGCTAGTTTCAAGAAGATGTTTGTTGCTTCATGTGAAACATATACCCTGAGGGTGAAGCAGGGCTCCATATCTTGTACCAAAACCGGATGGGTTTGTCCCTACTAAACTGTTTGTAGCCATGTTTGCCATAATAGGGTGTGATGCTTTCATCAGATGATAGCAGTTTTCTGTATGGGATTCTCATATAGGAATCATTCAGTTGGCAGGTCTGGACTTTTCATGTTCATATAGTTCTTATCCTCTAGATAGGTCAACCCTGCTTCACCATTTAGTAGTCTAACAGACAAATGCCCTGTTTCTCATTGGTTCTCCCTATCTATCCAGTTCCCATCACAGTCACTCTGTTACATCATTTTCAAATGTGGGAATGACTGATGTAGTGCACATCATTTGGAGATTCTTTCAGGTCTAGAAGATCTAAAACGTCTGATAGTTTTAAGCTGTGTGGAAAGAAATATAAGATAAATGGAATAAACTGTCAAACCTAAACTAGCTTCATTTTAAAAAACGAATTAGCCACCCAAAGCCAAAACCATACTTTTAGCGCTTACAGAAGTAAAAAAAAAATGTCTGGCACCAATTGTTGCCGGTGATATTGAACGGGTTATTAAGCAGCTAAAAGAACAATAGAAATGTGTTTCATTTCCAATACTGAAGATTTTGTCAGCTAACGGGATTAAATAGCATCAATATTTTATTATAGGAACATCTTAGTGGGTTAACTCCCTCATGACCAGACAGACAACCGGAATTTATTTTGACTATATAGCTGCAACACCATTAAAAAATTTTTGTATCAACTCTGACACAGAATGTTAGAAAAACAAAAAAAATCTAAAGCAAAAATGCCAGAAATAACAAAGAACTTGGTAAATATTTTTTGTTGAAATAGATTTAAAATTTGCTTACATGAAGCAGCACTAACTAGCTAAAACTCAGAAGGTTTTTTTTTCTTTCTTTTTTTACTGACATATATTGTTGAAGACAGGCTGCTAGGGTGAAATAAACTTTTTTTTTTCAACCACTCACTAGTGTAAAACACTACCCATGTATACAAACTGAAAATGAGAAGAATCAGATTTCATAAACAATTTAAAGCTGTCAGTTCCACATGTTCAAGTGTCTTTCCTACATTTAAACTTTATAAATAAAGTTTGATTGATTGATTGATTTAGCAGTAACTGAAGTTAATGCATGGGTAGGAAACATTGCAGAACTTAGATTATACGAGAGTAGCGTCTTTTTGTACCATGCATGGTAACGCTTCCTGTACTGTTTTTTTTGAAACAAAATTGAATTTTTTACGTAGACTTAACAACTGAAGATATATAATATATACAGTACATGCATATGCATAGTGGTCTTTTGTTGGCAGTTGGGCTAACTCCATCCACCTTGATTTCTCCAAACAAATCCAGATAATTTTGAAGACCAGTTTCAAGCTGAAATTCACTGGAAAATAAACTGTTTTCGACGGAAAGAATATGACATGTATTGGCTGTGTCGCAGGTTTTAGGTTTCACTCTTGGGGCAGGCAGAGACGTCTCCTGGACTTCCTGAGCTATAACTTGTGCCAACTCATGTACCGAAGAACTTGACATCCCCTCCTCCTCTATTTTTGATGGGAGAAGTAGGGAGAGGTGGGGGTCAGCGATGAAGAAGGACAAGAGTTTATCCATTCCTCCACTCCTAGCGGTCCTCTGTCTCCCCTGTTCGACCTCATCACTCAATCTTCGTTTAGCCCCTGACATGTTTTAACCCAGCACTCCTAGACTAATTTATGTATGTAAAGACAAGCTTGGCGAAGTGGAGCTTTCAGGAAAAGGCCATTGCCTGAGCCATTGACCCACACTGTGGCAGTCTGGCTAATTTAATTTATTTTGAGAGGAGGAGGCGATCCACTAACCAAAGACAGAAAAATGTGCCATCTTGGAAAATGTTGGGGTTCACACATGTTTGTTGGGTTAGTTTTTAGTTTTTTGATGAGAAGGTTTGTTGACCTTTCTTGCGACTCTGCAGCAGTTGATAAAATGTGACTTTCTGATGTATACTTACATTAGGAAGGCCAGCACAACAGACCACTGCTCAATTATCTTAGCTGGCCTCCAGACAAGTCCAGAGAGGTCTTGAGATTTATGGCCTGAGTTCCCACGTCTAATGGTGAAGTAGAAGTCATTAACTTCTGAAAGTGAGGCTGTCTCCCATACTCATGATCCATATGTCCCCCTGCATTTTTGCATCTGCACAAACTTAGTCTAAGTGCCTGCTCAGCAATGACTAAAGCCGCATTAGAGAACTGATGATTTAGCCTAAACTGAATGTTTTAACAGATGCATTTACAGGTAGCTGAAAATGTGCTACACACAGTGGCATGCAAAAGTATTTACACCCTTTGTACCTTTTCATGTTTTTTTATATTAAAACCATAAACTTCTATGTACTCTATGTATATTTCATAGACTGACATAAGGTAACATAAAGCTGTGAATTGGAAACAAAGGAGGTTTTAAATAAAAACAAAAAACAAAATCTAAACATATGCTGTACATTTGTGTTCAGCCTCATTTACTTAATACTAAAATCTAGTGGAACCAAATGCCTTTGGTTGGACCACAGTTGAATCTTTCTACCTACATGCTAAACATCATGTATGTTGGAAAATTAATGCTGCCCCTGAACACACTCTCCCCACAGTGAAACATAGTAGAGGCAGAACCATGATGTGGGACTATCTTGCTATGAAGATGGATAATGTTAAATATTGGGCAATCCTAGCAGAATACCCACTAGAGCATGCACAACACTTAAGACTGTCAAAGAGCTTTAGCTTCCAAAAGGGAAACAATACTAAATTTGCAGTCATAGCTCCATAGTTTAGATGAAATCATAATCATGTATTACACTGGAGAAGTTCATATCCAAACTTCAATCTACTTAAAAATCATTGGCATACATTGAAGACCTGTAAATTTCTGTCCACAGATCTCTATCCAATCTGACAGAGCTTAGGATATTGTGCAATGAAGAATGGGCAGACATTTCAGTCTCTACATCTGCAAAGTTGGTGGTGATACATCCCAGGTTTCACTGCAGCTAAAGGCAATTGTATTATGAAACACATTTTTTGATTCTTATTTGTAAAAATGTTAAAAATAGGTATTTTGTTGCCTTGACAATTATGCACATCTCAATAAATTACTTTGAGCCTGGTGGTTGTAATGCGATAAAAATGTGAAAAACCTCAACCGGTATGCATACTTTTGCAAGGCATTTAACGGATGAGCATCTATGTCAACATTGAGGACAGAGATAGCGTTGTCATTATATCTAACACACACTAGTGCATCCAATGGGAGACAAGTTCTTTCTCCTCTCAGTAGGAGGCTCCAGAGATCACAAAATGTTACTGAACAGGAGAGCAGAGTCGATCTCTTGGTGCATTGCCATGCTCTCTACATAGTTGCACTAACGGCCAGTACACATATGGAAATGCTTGATTTGATATAGTGTCATTTTACTTGGCAGAAATGAGTATATGCATGTGCTCCCCCTTTTCTGCCCTGCCGCCACCATTACTATAATCCTGAGAGCTTGAAATGTGACCCAAGGTTACAACCAGTGTTGTTAAGAATGAACATGTTTCCTATTTGATGTGTCTACTGACATAATGAAATTGAAGATATTAATTTAAACTAAGAATCAGTGCCTAAATATATCTATGTGGAAGATGTTGGACAGGATATGGATATTGACTCTGCTCACTGGTATGTGAGGATTATGTAAATCCTAGCAGTATATTGATACATTCAGCTGATGAGAAAATACACAATACTGGGATTACAATTTCCGGACAAGTCAAGAGACGAGTCAAAAGTTTCACAAAACTGTGGTCCAGATTTATAAAGCAAAAACAAAAAACAGACAAACAATCACCACCGAGTGGAGATGCAAACAAGCAGTAAAACAAATAACTGATTTCAGTTCTTAATTCAGGTGCTAATGCTATCCCTGGGCCATGCCACCCTAGCCATAGAGCCATTCTGCCCATATCCAAAACATTAGTGCCTTGAACTGTCGGTCTTCTTAAACATTGGAAACCAAGCAAGAAACAAAGCAGTAGGAGATTTCAGAACAACTTATGTGCAGTAGCGTTCTCTGCCAGCAAACAGAGCACTGCTGGTAAAACATGTGTTTGAGGGGAATCCAAGATCCATACAATACAGTAAGCTTAGACACTCGCCAAGTCTGCTGAAGACCAGAGGGGTAAGAAAGGAGTACAATGATATGTCAGACATCAAATCTTAAAAATAATAGTGCCACTTGTGATTTCCTGAGATTTGCCAGAATTTTTTTTCCTCCCAAACCACTACTAGCAAACGTCATTGTATCGTCAAGAAAACTTTGTTTTCCGTTTTCAAGCCACTAGCTGTTGTGGAAAAAGGCTTCCTGTTCCAAGTGGTAAAATAACCACAGCTTTTCAGCTTCTGTGTACAGCCCGCCTGCTGAGATGTAAGCAAGGGGACCAGTCATAATATAACAAAACAACAGCAAGCTGGCTCAACAAACTGGATTGTCAATGCAGAGACCAACATTTCACTTACACGTTACTTGTTTCAGGGAGAATCTTATTTGCTGGACTAGATTTTTTTATATTGGCAAAGCTCCCTGACATATCTTTAAAATGTTCAGCTTTTAAAACAAAACAAGTTCAATTTTACTTGTTTTGAAATCATCTGCATATTTTATAAAAAGATAAACCTGTTTTTAGAAGAAAATATATTTCCTTAAGAATGTGCCAGAATTAATCCAGTATGACAAAAAAAAAGGCTTTCAATTGAGATGTCAAGGGAAAAGCAAAGAGAACACCTATCTGTTAGCTTTTACAAAGAGAACTCAAGTTCCTCCTAACTGAACAAATGGACCTGTCTTTAGTAGGAGTGAAGACAAAGGCATTCTCACTTTCAACACCCACATCACTGCAGTCCCACCGTCAGCCCCTGGCTAAAGACCAGTAAAACTGTTCAAATGTTTCCTCCACCCCAGAGTCTGGACTAGTTCCCCTTAATCTTGCACTAGTTGAGACCTCAAGAGTCTGTCACCTTTCCTGTCACGCTCGGCTGCCTGCAGCCCATTGGCCGGCAGCAGATTTATTTCTCCCTGTCAGGACCAATAGCAAGCCGATGTGGCTCAGCCCACTGTTTAGTTACAGTGACAAACATGCTGATTAGAGAGGCCCTGATGATGGATGGCTCCTCGCCAAAGAGCAGTCTAAGTTTTTAGCGGGTCATAATGGGCGTGACACTGCACAGCCCCGCTCTCTGTTTCACCCTTTCTCTTCATCCTCTTCTGGCAGATAGACCCCCTCCCCCCACAGGTCATGCTGAAAAGGTCAGGAGTTAACGGGCGAGCCTTTGCCTACTGCCGGTACATCAAAATGACCCTGTTTGGAGTCATATTTGTAGACGCTCCATCATCATCACGACCACTGCAACAACACTATTCCCTGCCCTGCCTCCCTGTGGCCTTTTTTTTCCTCATGTGGATACAAGCTCCCACACAGGTAAATGGGAGGGTGAGCGGTGCTGTTGCCTTATTTAAAACGACCAGCTCTTATACTTAGTTTTGTGCAGAAGATATTCATGTAGAAAATAAACACACTCTTTACTTTTATGCAGCCATTCTTGGTGTTGTATTGGATTTATTTCTACCAGCTGGAGCGTGCAGCTTGCAGTGTTTTTGGGACCATTAGATATTGAGTTATTCTTGTGAAACTATTCGATTTGGAAATATGGGGCTGATGCCTAATCACACATGAAATTTCCAGCACTCAGGCCAAATCAAGAAACTTCTTTCACTGAAAACTTTGTGAAGATTTTAACATTTAAGAAGATTTCACCTGACCTTGGCATGTATGCAAATGTTCTTTTAGTCTTTAAACACATAAAATGCGTTTTACATGTACAGTAAACTTTTGGTTACATTAACTGGCACCCCAATTAAAATGTGTAAAAAACCTTGAAAGAAATTTTGACTTTATTGCTGTAACATAGTCTTGCACTAAAAACTAAAAAACTCAAATGTTTTTTCAAGAACATTTATTCATTCAGCGGAGAAAAAATATATATCTTACAAAATAATTGCAAAATTGTTGGAACTCCTGTGTTTAGTATTTTGTACTACCATTTTTTGTCATACAAGTGTGTTCAATATGCTGCTTAGACACAATATTTGACTCACAGATTGAAACAGAAAATTCATCAATATTGTCATTGGTGTATATAGCAATTGTGTAGCAACTATATGTTTTCCTCTGGGCGACTGTAGTTCAGGAGGTAGAAGTTTGTCCTGCAATCGGAGGGTTGCCATTTTAAAACAAATGAAATCAGATCAAACTTTATTTATAAAGCGCTTTTCATACAATAAGATGCATCACAAAGTGCTTTACAGATTAAAATGACCCCACATAAAACCACATTCCCATCCCTCCCCCAGAGATTTAAAAGCATGATCACAGTTATACCCCCCTCCCCCCAACCCAACTCCCATGCACACACAGAGTTAAAAGCAACAGTAAAAAAAGGACATTGGGCCGAGTGCAAATGAACCATGCAACCCTCGCTCTGTCCATCTTGGTCATTGTGTACTTGGGCCAGACACTTCACCCACCTTGCCTACTGGTGGTGGTCAGAGGGCCTAGTAATGCCAGTATAAGGCAGCCTAGCTTCTGTCAGTGTGCCCTAGGGCAGCTGTGGCTACAATATAGGTTACCATCACCAATGTGTAAATTTGTGCGTAAATGGGTGAATGATTTAATATAGTAAAAAGCACTTTGGGATCCTCAGGACTAGATAAAGAGGTCAATTACCATTTCTTTGGACAGTACCTCTTCTTCTCTCACAATCCACATGGTAGGACCATACAAAGAGTGATCTTTGACTATTCCTCTTTGTAAAATCTGGATGGATTTCCCTGGTGTCCCTCTTTGTGTTCCCTCACAAGTTCAGCCTGTCTTCTAAGTTCGCCCAACAATTGTTGTCTACACAATTTTGATCTGGGAACAGAGATGGTCATAACAGAAGGCTTGTTTTAAGTCTGATGAACCATTTTCGTGTTGAATTGGCCATGTGTTTTGGAAAGTTTTCCAACTGAAAGACCTAATGATGCCTATTTTTTACTTTTCTGGTAGACTCTTCTGCATTTTGGTTTAATATTTCCTGGTATTCCAAAGAGTTGATGATGGCATTCAAGAACATGAGAAACAGACCAACAGCCACATGGACAGTCCACCATACTTAAAAAGCAACTCACCCCCATTTTTCTGCTGATAAGCTGTATAAATAAATGTTTAATAGTGCTGTCTGCATTTCTGGTATTTTAGTAAATTTTGCCCTCGTCAGGTTAAAACTCTACACCGCACTTGAATTTGAATCGCGCATTGCTATTCGCTCTGCGGTGATGGCTGTCGTCAGCCGGTGAAAGCAGACGACAGCCATCCTGCCGCAGTGGGGTATAAAATAAGCTGAGGGGCTGTTTACACGACAACGTTGCCGTTTTTGTTTGAATACGCGGGTGAAAACGCACTCCGTTTACATGACAGGGCGCGCGATGGAAAACGATGTAGTACATATGCCCGGCCTTTAGATGGCAGTGGGCCCCGTGAATGCAGTGTTCCAAGTTTTCCCCTCACAACCCGGAAAAGAAACATTTCATGATAACTAACAATGGCGGCCTTCTTGTAGTTCTCCTCCGCTTAAATAAAGGCATATTGATTATTTGGCGCACGTATTGTATGCGTTTCCATTGGCGATCGCATATAAGCCTGATTATCTCTAAGTTTTGCTTACAGAGAGACCAAATAACTTCAGAAGCTGCATCAGCAGTAACCGCATACCTGGATCCGCCATTGTTGTTGTTTTTCTGTAGAAAGGCGGCGTGCGCAAGTGCAACATGTCCGTAGGTGGCTGGCAGTGACGTCATCATTTTCAAAAGTCTCCGGCTTGCGTTTACATGACAACGAATCTCCCAGCGTTTTCAAAACTCTCCACTCTGGAAGCCGTTTCCCAAAAGCTGCGTTTTCGCCCCCCCCCCCGTTTTCCCGTTGTCGTGTAAACGAGAGGCCAAATCGGAGAGAAAAACCTCAGTTTTGCTGAAAAACGTTGACGTGTAAACAGCCCCTGAGTCTCAGCCACGCCTCTGTAGCATGTTGGAGTTGGAATAGCAAGGAAGTGTTTACACCAATAGTTTACACACAACCTTCTACCCCCACGCATCCCTCGGTCCGCCAGGCAACGCTTCCTTTTGCCACAGTTTTTAAACCGGAAATTAAGGTGGAGTAAGACTCTGGTAGGGGAGTGAATTGCTCTTTAACAGTGAGCATGAGGTGCTTTTCTATCGCGCGGTATTAGTGCCAAAATTAAGATTATTGCACACCCAGTGGTGGGTACTTCCTTGTCTTAGGAGGCAATATACAGTACATTTTGAAGTCAGCTACTGATCTCAGTTATGATAGACAGGCACCAGTAACCGACGAGCTGATGGCAGTTACTGAGCGGCCGTCGCTAGCAAATGAGAGGGAGAATACTCCATTAGCATGGACAGGCTGGTGTTAGCATTGGAGAGGCTAACAGCTAGATTGCCTAAGCTAGTCACCCACTGGATTTGACAATTTAAAAAAAAAATGAAAACTTAATCAAGACAAATGGTTGACATACAGTGTTTGTAAGCAACATACATTAAATACATTGCATGTGTTCTTTTGACAGAATTTGCTATAACCTTTTTGGTCTTGGATACTACTGCAATGCAGAGTTGTATGTATTATTTTCATTAGTTTTCTTTACAGAATATCCTTGGTCTTTTCCAATCTTATGTGTAATTGTAGCATTGTATGAATAATGCTGTGCTTAGGTCTTTTTGTTTGAACAATCAGCCCTTACTGAAGACTTTGCATCGCTCAATTTGTGTATTTCTAAAATTATCTATGAATATTATGTGGTATATTGATAGTGAAGAATGATGGATTTTCTTTTTTTGAACTTTGAAATGTAATATCGTAACACTTCAGTTATTGGTGGTTTAAATAGGATGCAAGCTATTGACTGAAGTTCCTGTGTATGTCGCTTCAAGATATTGTAAGTTGTGAATATCCAAACACAAATTAATTTTAACTCTAATTTACTTGAAATAGTAAAGTGATTCATGTTTGTACAAATAGTTGTTCACCTCACCTGTCTATTTTGTAAAAACATTGTTCCTTATTTTTTCAAAGAACAGGTTGAAATAAATTAAAATCAATCAGTTTCTAAATATTTGGAAGTGGGATTATGCTAAAGCATTAAAAGGTAGAATAATTTCTGTTCTTTTAACATGTTTATCTACATTTGTGCCAACCTTTTTGTCTGTTTATATACATATGTTAAAGCATGAACTTGTACTGCTGTTTAACAATCACTACTCTGGTGATCACATTTTCTTGAGTTTCAATCTGCTCTGTGGTTTAAAAATGGAAGGGCAGATGTTTGACCTGACTAGTGTCTATAAATATGCAACCAGCAAATCTAAAGAGATGGTTGGACAACATTTTGTGCAATCTAAATCTCAAAGCCCACTTCCCCACTCAACACCAGGATGTTATGCCCAGGGGCACATTGCAGTTAAACTGGGAAAGGTGCAGAGCTGGACAGCACCTAATTTATATTCTTTTTGAAACAGATGCTCTTCTGCATTAATGACCTCTAACTAAAACATTCATAAAGTGTTATTGGATTTTTTTTCAGTGGTGGGGTTAAAAGCATGACCTTGAAGGTCTGAAGGTTGTCAGCTTCTCGCTCTTTGGTTGCTTTTTTTCCCTTTCCTCTTCCTCTGTGTTTGGACGATCCAGTGACATCACAGCAACTCCACTTCAAATTGGATGCAGAGAGTGAGAAGTTCAGCAGTAGCCCTGGGC
Source organism: Valencia hispanica (assembly GCA_963556495.2). NCBI lineage: Eukaryota > Metazoa > Chordata > Actinopteri > Cyprinodontiformes > Valenciidae > Valencia > Valencia hispanica. The sequence continues at coordinate 22,164,409 of OY747709.1, read as the reverse complement.
AGTGAATATTTTTCCATTTATTTACGGAGAGTGGGGAAGAGGAGTGTGGGGGAAGCAGCCCAAAAAACTGATTGAATACATTAAAGATTAAGTAATAAGTAATCGAAATAGTTCCTTCTCTGTGTATGCATATTCAGTCCAATCTAATGGTTAGGTGAATTTTAGCTTTGATTTAGTGGAACCTCCCTCAGTTACTTGACCATTGTGATGAAGAAAAAACACAGTAACAGCTAGAGTGGGTTTAGGAAGATAGGACAAAGGAAAAAATCTTTGTTCCTTGGGTTTGTTCCTTGTTTATGTAGTCATGACACATGATTGTTTGTTTTTTCTCACCTTCTTAAAGTGTGATAATATTTCTTTGGACAGTTGCAACCTTTCTCATCATTTTTCATCCAGTTCATGAGCCAGACTATTTTCACAGAGTTTTCAGTGTTAAATTCTATACTGTCTATATGTTTCTTCAATTTTAGCTTGTCTCCTCTGGTTCCCTTTTAAATTTGTATTTAATAAGCAAAGTAACAATCATGAAACTGGTTCACACCTTACCTGGCTCTTTCACCATGATAACTTATGCTAAAAAACCCTCAATGGCTCTGGAGAAGATAACAGAACATGAACCGCTGCCTTTTAACTAATTCATGCCTGAGAAAATGACAAAATGAACGGCTCCCTCTTCGCCTTGTTACACTGGTAGATCTTACATTCTAGACAATTGTTCCATATGAAGCCAACACATTTATTTAAAACTTTTATATGTTCCGTCACAATCTGCAGATCATAAAATAATGTAACTTTAACTTGTTGAGTAAAATGCCTTCCTCTGAGAAGATCTTTCTGTCATTATCAGTGTCTGAGTCCAAATTCTGGATGGCAGAAAGTTAACTTAGTCAGATTTTTGCACAGATATTAACAGTGAAGCTTTCTCTGATCCAACAAGTGGTACTTGCAGGATTTAATATAATAACATTTACAATGACAAATTGGGACAAATTTATATTTGCATGAAACAATACTGTGTGGTGGCACGGTTATTGGTACTGTTGCTTTGAAGCAAAATGTCCTGTGTTTGACTCCTGCCTTGGACGACTTTCTGACTGGAGTTTGTATTTCTCCCTATGCATGAAAGGGTTTTTTTCCAGGTACTTTGGGTTCCTCTCATTCTTCTAGAAACATGCATGTTAGAATAATTGGTCTCTTTAAACCTGTCTAGGGTGTGCCCTGTTTCTTGCCCATTGACCCCTAGAAATAGACACCAAGCCCCCAGTGACCATACATGGATAACCAGGTATAGGTGATGGATGGATGTTTATGGCCAGCTTTCTTTACATCAGCATTTTTTTTACATCAGCAAGTGCATATCTTCAATCATTAACCCTGGGTTGACTTTTTTGTTGAGTACCACCTGTGCACAATCTTTAGTGTTAGGTGTAGTTAAGTCTGGTCTCTCAGGGAACGGTTGGGTACACTGAATCTGCATCTTTGTACAGGACCCTGTCTTCTCAGCCCCAGCAGATGGCTGCTTATACTGAGCCTGGTTGTACTGGAAGCTTCTTCTTGTTAACAGAAAATATTTCCATTTCAGGGTCTCTGTGTTTGCTCAGGATGAAGGATTCCTGCAGTGTCAATGACTCCATTTAATTGGGTTGACTTCCAAGATAACCCTTACCAAATGAGATTAAACAATAAACAAAAGTTGGCTTTTTTTGTAGTACATTAAACTAGAATTTATGAATTATGTATTGTAAATAATTAAACTAATGTGAATTAAATCTGGAAAAACTAGGGTATGATTTAGACATTTTGGTCTGAGTATTTTTGTACCAGTTACGTATGAAATGAAATTGTTTAGAACAAGGGGTAAGTTCTGGCTGAAAGTAAAACAAAGCTGCACCCATTAATTTCATGTGTCTTGATGCAGGACAGATTCATTGAAAAAGATAATTGTTTTTACTTTTATATTTTGATCTGTCTGTTGTTTAAAAATGTTTATTTTTCTAAATATGTTATAGTCATAATGTATATTTGATTTACTATGTAGCATAATGTAGTTTCAACTAGAGTTACTGGCTGTTTTTATCATATGAAAGCCCAGCTAGGAACAAGAGTTGAAACTTAGCAATAACTATAAGCTCTCTGCAAAGCACATCAGTTACACTCTATGTATTGGAACTGTGTCTTACTGTCTCATCCTTATAAAATGCAATTTCGTTACGTTTATTGTTTTTAATTGTTACTGTTGAATACACAGCACATACTTATGCACACTATGTGCTGCAGTAAACAGCCTGCACTCACTGTATCAAGCCCACACTCATGTCACATTTATGACTCCAATCAACACATCTTTCTGGTTATCAGTACCAGACCCCCAAGAAAAACTGCAGTGGCTTTTAAGAAAGAAAATTTTGGAGTGACTTATACAATGGAGTCAAAGATATTTATTTGCTTTCTTTGTACAACCTTCCCAGAATAATAGCTGGTGAAAAGAATTGATTGTTGGATTGGTAAATCAAGTGTTTAGGGTTGTACCCACAAAATGTGACAGATGCAATGGGGTGAAAGAGAAACTACTTAGCCACCATGAAATGGAGGTTAGGGTTTGGTGCCAGGAATCAGTTTCTCTCGTCACTCAGCCAAACCATCAATGGAGGCAAGAGGAAAACTAAGAACAGTGTATGTTTCACACACATTCCTTTATAAATGGAATGACCAACCAGAGGTACAGGCTTCCAGGTGGGACTCACAGGCTGAAATAAATGCTGAAATCCTCAACAGTGAAAGAGCCGCATTTAATCATTACTCACTAGCTGTACTCATGGTGTGAGGTTCCAATGGAAGCCGAGTGTTTTTGATGTTATAAACGTGTTATGGTGTGTTTGTTTGGTGGATTCATGTTAGCTTAGACTCACGGTTTTGCTTCTTAACAGATGTAGCCCAGAGAATAATCATTAAAGCGGCCACCCATGTAATCAGCATATTAACTAAAGCGCACATTAGAGAAGGCAGGTCTTTGTTTTACCAGACCCTAAGCAAAGAAATTATGCTGCCCAGTTTAAGATAGATTTGATGGCTTCTAATTGTGTCTGCCTCTTTTTAATAATGCCCTGTGTACAATGCAAGATTGTGCTTTATTGGTCTGTTTGGGTCCAAGCGCAGAGCCATTACTAGGGGCCAAAATGGGCAATAAAAGTTGGGCCAAGTCTAATTATGAGACTTATAATGTAAAGCATTTTGGAATGCGTCAACACATTTTTTTTTTTTGATATCTAACCTACATTTTTCATGGTAATTAGCATAAAACGGCCAGTAAGTGGTGACTCACTGGGATATTTCCTTCTTCAAAGACCTACATTGACGACTGGCCTTAGCCTAATTTTTATTTTCTAATGGTCCAACTTTCAACATGTGGTCCATTCTTCACTAGCCTTTCTTACTCAGGGTGGTGAACTTTATTTCACTTACATGCTTGCATGTGGAATGATTAGCATAATTGTCCCATGTTCACATATGGCTCATATCGATAGTAGAGCAGAACTGCATATCAAAGAGGACTTTATAATCACCATAATTGCAAGTGAGGATGCAATTAGGCATATTATGTTATTACTGTTGATTTTGTTTTCCACGCTTACAAGAGTGGCATAAAGGGAAGAGAAATGGAAGAGATTGTGCTGTATGTGTGAATTATACTTATTTAACTGTTCACCTTGGTGGTGTTAATTCTTAACCTGCACTGACACAACTTCCTTGGCCTCTTCCTCAAGGTTAATACATATAATAAAAGTTAATAATTTAGAAAAGCTTTCTCTAGCCTGATCTGTCCCACCAGACTGAATTAGGCTTCTCACATGACTCGGCCTCTCTCTGTATCTTTTTTTTCTCTCTTCTTGAGGGTGACATGTGTAGACCAGTAAATTGCTTTCTTATGTTGAATGTTCGCACTGCAGACTGCAAATTGTTCTTTGTGGTTTTGTCTGTCCTGCTTTGTCTTAAAATCTTCAAGCTGCAGCGAAGGGTTTTTATGCAGCTAGTAACTTGCCATCTTTTCAGGACCACAATGTTTTTACCTTTCTTATTATGTTCACTGGATATTTCACATTTTCTGTATTGGCTATCCTCTGATTAAAATTGACTTTATTACATTGGCTGAGAGTTCAAGATTTCATTCTGATTTGTTGTTGCATTATTTTAATGCATTCTCAGTGACATTGTTAATTAAGAAAGCTGTTACAAGTGAATTTTGAAAATTTGGAAGTAATAAAAAAGTTTCAAACCACAGTTGGTAAAGTTAAGATAACATAGATAAGTCATAACCTTATCCAATAGCAGCTGCCCTAAATTAAATTGTTGTGAGCTGGTAACCAAAATATTTTGATAGAGATTAAGGCAATGCTGCATACAATTTTAATTTGATCTGTGAAAAAATGCATTGCCCTGTTACTGTCAGGTTTGGTATATAAAAAAGACACAAAGGCAGCACAAATAAAACTTTAATGATTTAATTGAAAACAAAAAGCAAGGAGAATAAACTTACAGCTGGGAGAACCAAAAATGCAGAGATGAGGAGGAAACAGGAACTGGGCAGGAAACAGGAACCAGACAGGGAAAGAATGACGACGGACCAGCGAGTAGTAAGTGAAGGAGAGGTGAATATATACTGGGGAGGAAATGAGGAAGTGACTGTGAAGACCAATGACCAATTAGTGAGAGCAGATGCAGGTGAGAGGGAGAGAGCAGGTGGAAGTAATCAACTGGGACAGGAGGTAAAATGGCTGGGAGACAGAAGACTCTAAAGAAACTAGAAAGGATAATAGGTCAAGGGAGGAATCTAACTGAAACAGTGGAGAACAGAAGGAAGAAATTAATAAGGACACCATCTAAAGAGTAATAGAAATAGAAAGGAGCAAAGGGTGAAAAACATCTAGGAACAAGGAGAAATATGGAAAAAAAAGTGCAGAAATAACTGATAGAAACAAAGAATAACTGAACATAATAGAACTAAATAAGGAAAATAACTAACAAAACACAAACACCTGGGAACCGTGACAGTTACAGGATGGAAGGTGCGGGGGTTGATAACTATGCAAAATTGGAGACAAAAAAAAAAAAATCAAAACAGTGATTGAAATTTATTTTTTGTAGCATCTTCGTTTGATCTGAAAAAAATCTTAACTGCTTATAAATGATAATAAAATACATTCCAATAAGATACAAAAAACCTAGAATGAATAAATGTTAAAATAGCATAATGATAAATATAATTACTTAACAACTGTACATAAATGAGTTTTAAAATGTGTCTCAGGAACTTATAATAAATAAATATTTGGCTAGATAGCCTTAGGGATGATGCTGAATTGCAACATATCTATAAGACTTTTTGTTTCTGTCTTATGTTTTAGTGAGGTAGAGAGATCAAAATAATTCTAAAGAATTTAAGCTCCAGCATCACCTTCTTGCTAAACTGATGCATTTTGTAGCTTAAACAATTTGATCACCTGCCAAGAGGGTTGGTGTTTTAGATATATTGAAAAAATTAATTTCCGATACAGAATCAATGTAAGTGCTTCTCAAATGCTGTAGCAATGATCCCATTACAACATTGTTTAAGCCAGTGCTACTCTATACATACAATCCGTAACCTTTAGCTTGAGAAAATCTGTCAAGAAATAATACTTTTGACAAAATAACTGAAGTGATTCTTGTTGTCATTCTCTATCAATTCCTGTGTAATTAATGTTAGGTACAATTTTTACCCACTCTTCAAAATGGGAAAGACAAGAGAAGATGCTATTCAAGAAAACCAGCTACATGTTAACATTTATAAGACAGGGAATGGCTGTGAGAAAATGGCTACTCACCTCAACGTGGTCAAAAGTAGATTACAAGCAATAATTAAAAGGCAGGATAAAGACTTTATTTTGTCAGGATGCACAGGGAAAAGTATTGTATGCAGGTCAAAAACATATCCAGATGTTGAAGTGCCACAGTAAACAGTTAAATATCGTGGGTCAACTAGTCTGCAAAATAACCATCTATTTCAACCCTTTTGTACACATCTTTGAAGGGATGGCAGTCATATTGCATGGTCTTTTATAAAAACTCAAATGTTTGTTTTTTTCATATTACAAACCTTTTACATTGTTTTAACATTTTTTTTTATGTGATACTTTTCAAACCTTAACTAGAAACATTTTTTATATATATATTGGTGAAGTAGCATTCTTCTCTTTAATGTCCTCCTGGGTTTGGACACTCATTTGCGATGATACAGTGTAATTTGTTTTGGCTCCAAGTTTCATTTCATTTCCTCAGATGCCCTGAGGAAGGAGATTCAGCAGTGTGTCCACGCATACCTCTGTGCAGTATGTGAGCATAATATGTAACTTGTTCTTTATAAATGATAAAATGACACATATTTGTATGTTCTGCTGTACGGAGATTATTAAATTTTCTGCGTATCCGTGAGTGCAGACAGATGTGCATGGAAGCGTGAAGGCAGCATACCTTGCATGCAGTCACAGCCGAGGCCTCAGGGCATGTTTGCACAGGGTGACAATAACCCCTTTTTATTCTGCTTCTGCCTTTACCAATGTTTTGATTTCTACTTAAAGTTTTATGTCAGTGCCCTCCCTCAAGGGTGCCATTACCTTGTATGCTAATAGAGCTATGCATATTCTATTACTGCTGTCAGGGCAAGATAAGGGACACATTCAGCAAAGGAGCACTTAGGGGCCAATGAACCCAGTGAGGGGTCCTGCTGCTCCTGCATTATCAGTCATCTTTACATCTGAATGGAGCTGGCTTATGGGCCTTCTCTTCCCTTTGCCTCTCCACACAGTAATGACTAAGGACTCTCTTCCCGGATAATCAGTCACTGGGAAACTGCCCGATCCCTATCTTATGCGCACCCAGACACAGACGGCCACGTGCATGAACGTGCACAGATAAGCATGGCGAAGTCGTGCACAGCTGCAAGCTCAATCCGAACCGACCACAAAGAATTCAAAAGCAGGGCAATAACACTAACACTGTCACACGGAGACAAACATGTCTCATTTGGGGTCAGTTTGGATGGGGCTAAGTAGGTCTTTATTTTCAGACTGACTGAAGTCTTCTCTCCCGCATAATGGTAATGAAGCCATATGGTATGTGGAATTGGATTACTAACAAATGTTCCATACCACCGTCTTTCCCCTGGCCTCTCTAGCTATTTTTTCTGTCGCCCCCTCCTCTTCTCCATCTCCCACTCTTCAGCGTTCCCTCCTCTGTGTCGCTGTCCCTCCTATAAAGCTACCATTCGAAATTGGAACAGCATGTTGTCTAGGAGTGAGCACCTCATTTATTAGATTAAATTAAAAGCCAGCCATGCTCAAATGGTATTTTGCGACAATGAGGAAAGGAGGAGGAGAAGGGGAGTTGGGGGGGGTGCTTTTCCTTCTCAGCTGCACACAATCATCTTCCTGTCATGTGATTTTCTGGTTCCTGGTGACACCTTCTCTCTGTCACCTGTTACGATGTGTCAAACACCACACCTAATACTCCAAGGTAATGTGTTATAAGAGCTTGAATTTTATTTAAGTTAGCCCTTCTTTGGAGTGTTGCAGAAGCTTAAACTAACTACAAGTTTGTGCCTCATCATGGATGCAATGAAAATGATATATCTCACTCTCAGTAAGAAGGGCCCGTCAAATTCTACCCTATAAATGAAGAAAAATTTCATTTTGCTCTCTACCTAAAAACAGATGAACTTTTATTGAAAACGTGGAAGCGATTAGTTTAAGGGGCGTCTTTTAGTGTAATTCCCAAATGAAACGACCAGACCCAGTATTTATGAAGCCCGTAGCACAAAGAAGGGAGCGCTTAATGAGGCAATTAAGCCAAGGGGTCGAGAGACTTTGATCTAGAGCACAGTGATTTTTACGAAAACATCTCACAGTGATAGATACTCATAACTCAGGGGCCTTAATTGTGCTTAATTTGTTTGGAATAGGAATGTGCTTTCAATTAGAGTGTGGATTTGGCTCCGCATGTTTAAAGGTGGTTGTCAGGGAAAATTAAGAAGCAGTTTGGTTCCCCCAACTGTGTTACTGTTTTTTATCACATGCAGCGAATGCAAGACTCTGCAGATAGATGGATGACAAGACCAAACAGAAGATAGGGAAGGGTAATTAGGCAACAACATCAAATGCCTTCGTTGAAGCCTCGGATGAGTGAAAGATTTAACTCAGGCAAATTAGGGGGCTATTTATCCCCAATATATCTGGATGTCTGGCATAGCAATAAACACTGTACAAGCTTTACCTGTTGGCTAGCATCTTTTTTTTTTACCATGCAGTATCAAATAAAATTGCATTTGGCACATGGAACATGTTACACATTATCCGTTTAAAAGTCATGAGAGTTTGTCTGAATATCACGAAGTAGGCCTACATATTTATATTCTGTAATAATATGAAAAAAAACACCTCTGGTGTTAAAGTAGCCGATTAGTACCACTGTACAATGTACTACTAGGCATGGTGTGAGATTCTTAATGTATCAAGAATGGAGCAATATTTAAATGCAACAATATTTCTCATCCAAAGTGGAGTCTGTCTGCCAAAGGACTGTCCATTTGCTTTCATCATATGAGTTTGTTGGTAAAGTAAGTGTAAGCTATTATTATTATATGAAGGTGAGTGCTTTGAGCTTTATATACTTTGTCTGAAAAGGAAGTAGATATTGAGAAGCCCTTTTTAAATTAATAGTTAATCAACTAAATCAATCAGAAGGACACCATTATTAGTTTATTTGTTTTTATTATTGTTTATCTTTTTTATGAATACATTTTTATCAATACTGTACATTGATTACAAATTCTTTATACTCTAATTTGGAATTTGGGAAACATTTGCTATTGTTTTACATTCACTTTTTACAATATTTTCCCAAGAATATTGTGAAAACTGTCTTGTCTCATTGTGCTAAATCCAATGCCATGCATGATCTCATAAATTGATTTCCTTGTTTCACCTCAGGGATATTTCTAAAATGAGAAAAATCCTATCCGTGAGTGATGCTGAAAACTAGTCCATGCTTTTGTTACTTCAAGGCTGGACTATTGTAATTCTTTATTATGAAGAAGTCTAGAAAATGCTATTAAAAACCTTCAGTTGATCCAAAATGCTGCAGCAAGAATTCTGTTGAATATTAAAAAGAGATATCACACTTCTCCTGTTTTTGCTTCCCTTCGTTGGCCTCCTGTTAAATCCACTATAGAATTTAAGATCATCCTTCTTACATATAAAGCCCTTAATCAAGCTCCAACATCAAAGATCTGATTGTTCCAGATGTTCCTAACAGAGCACTTTGCTCTCAAAATGCAGGTTTACTTGTGATTCCTAGGATTTCTAAATGCACAATGGGAGGCAGATATTTTAGTTATCAGGCTCCTCTCCTGTGGAACCAGCTCCCAGTTTTAGTCCGTGAGGCAGACACCCTGTCTACTGTCTAGATTGCTGTAGGACAGACTTACCAATTTTCTTCCCTACTTTCTGCTACTTTTCTCTGTATTTAAACTGTTAACTGTTGCAATTCAAGATGGCGCCGCGTATGGACGCCTCGGTTCTTCGCTCTCTAGTATGAGTTACTGTTTTACTTTTTTGCGTAGTTTTCTGCACTCCCTCTGCTATTAAAATTAGCAGAGAGGAACTCTTACAAATAGGGCTATCCAGTGCCGGACTTTTTTCACCGGTTTTTACTCAACCAGACTGCTTTGTGGAGATTCTGATCGGAGGAGCAGCAGCGCTCTGTGGATTTAGACGGAGACGCCGACGAGGGAAACGAGCTGGCTCCCATCTTCACTCAGATCTTCAACAACTCCCTGGAGCTGTGTGTGGTCCCCTCCTGCCTCAAACGCTCCACCATCATTCCGGTTCCCAAGAAGTCCCCCGTCACAGGATTAAATGACTACAGACCAGTCACCCTGACATCTGTTGTCATGAAATCCTTTGAGCGACTGGTGCTGACCCACCTGAAGGACATCACGGATCACCTGCTAGACCCCCTGCAGTTCGCCTATAGAGCAAACAGGTCAGTGGATGACGCAGTCAACATGGCTCTCCACTACATCCTGCACCACCTACACTCTGCAGGTACCTACGCTCGGGTCCTGTTTGTGGACTTCAGCTCTGCATTCAACACCATCGTCCCAGAGCTCCTCCATCAAAAAATGTCCCAGCTCACCGTGCCTCCCTCCACCTGTCAGTGGATTACCAGTTTCCTGACTGACAGGAGGCAGCAGGTGAAACTGGGTAACTTCACATCCAGCTCCCGGTCCCTCAGCATCGGCGCCCCCCAGGGATGTGTTCTCTCCCCACTGCTCTTCTCCCTTTACACCACTGACTGCACGTCAAGAGACCCTTCTGTGAAACTCCTGAAGTTTGCAGATGACACCACCATCATTGGACTCATCCGTGAAGGTGACGAGTCTGCATACAGAGGGGAAGTGGAACAGCTGGTCCTCTGGTGCAGTCAGAACCACCTGGAGCTAAACCCGCTCAAAACTGTGGAGATGACCGTGAACTTCAGGAAGAGACCCCCATCAATATCTCCTCTCATAATCATCAACAGGCCAGTCCCCACAGTGGAGTCTTTCAGGTTCCTAGGATCCACCATCACACAGGACCTGAAGTGGACCTCCCACATTAACTGTATAAGAAAGAAGGCCCAGCAAAGGCTGTACTTTCTGCGTCAGCTCAGAAAATTCAACCTGCCTCAGGAACTGCTGACCATCTTCTACACTGCAATAGTCCAGTCTGTCCTGACCTCATCCATCTCTGTCTGGTTCGGATCCGCCACCAGAAAAGACAAGGACAGACTGCAGAGAACAGTCAGGTCCTCAGAGAGGATCATAGGTACTGATCTTCCCTCCATTCAGGACCTGTACCAGTCCAGGGTCAAGAAGCGGGCCAGAAAAATCACCACAGACCCCTCACACCCTGGCCACAATCTGTTAAGGCTCCTCCCGTCAGGCCGGCGTTATAGAGCGTTGTACGCCAAAACCACCCGACACAAGAACAGTTTTTTCCCCCAGGCTGTCGCTCTGATGAACTCTGTGTAGTCACAGAGTGTGAGTCCATTCACATAACAATAAACTATAACTCTGCACTGCTGTACATACTCACTGTAAAATAACCCCGGTTTGGTGTATATATTATCCTTTATTATTTATTTGTATTCATTTCTTTATTTCACTTATTTAAGTTCTGTACTGGAGAGAAAAGTTGCCGGAGTCAAATTCCTTGTATGTGTCATACTTGGCCATTAAAGCTGATTCTGATTCTGATTCTGATTAACCTTGTTTTCTCTCCATAGAAGCTTCACCTGGTCTGGTGTTCTGCTCAGCTGTGATGCCTTGTTGGAGGGAGGCATCGGCAGGGATGATGCTCCTAGTAACTGAACGCTCTCCATCTCCTGTTATCAACTTTTTACTTTATTTAACATAGAAAGTACTCCTACATCAGTTCTTCTGGTTTTTGTGTCTTTGCTCTGTCCTTTCAAACCCTAGTTGGTCGTGGCAGATGGTCGCTCGTACTGAGCCAGGTTCTGCTGGAGGTTTCTTCTTGTTAAAGGAAAGTTTTTCCTATCCACTGTGGCTACACGCTTGCTCAGTATGAGGGTTTGCTGTAATGTCAACGACACAATGCAGGTGACTGTCTACTGTTGCTACATGTTTGTTCAAGAGTGAATGCTGTAAGTCAATGTCTCGATGCAATCTGCTGGGTTTCTTTAGACAGAAAACTTTTAAACTGTTTGGAATGGATGCATGATTGAATTGAAATGAAATGATTCATAAAGTGCCTTGAGATGACATGTTTTGAATTGAATAAATAAAGTGAATTGAATCGAAATGTGACATGTTACACCCCTATAGGTACACTCTGGTAAAAATACCAGCTGATACCTCAGCTGATAAAGTAAAGATCGAAAACAAAACTGCATACATGATCAAGCTGCTTTTTATTTAAAACAACAAAGCCACAGTTCTTCCTGCTCCCCTTAAGATAATATGCTTATTATTAGTCATGATATTAATATCTATAACATTTATCTGTTCTCAATTTGATACAGTATGTATAAGGAATACAGAATAAACTACCTCTAATTTGTTTTGTATTTTTCAAAGTGATTATTGTGCAAAATATTCTTACAGTAATACCAGTATAGCAAGCTGTTATTTACCTGGTTAACTTGTCAGGCTATACTCTTGTGTAGCCTGAATTCAGCTGCTGAACAGGCAATCATAACTGGCAAACTGTTTTTAAACCTTAGGAGATAAGGGTGGTGCTCCTTTAGATCCTATATTATGACACATGCAGTATTTTGCATCACAACATTTGAAGAAAACCTGACAGGGTTCCGGAAAGCTGCAATCAATGCCACTTTAGGCCAGTTCAATAGATTACAAGAAGATAAGCTTAGTTGAAGCAAAACAAAATAATACTGAGATGGTTCAAATATTGTGTAAGGTTTTGTGCAAACTTACATCAATGTTTAATGGGACTAGGAGTTTAGTGGGGCAGCACAACATTCAATATGTGACCATATCGGTAAATGGAACTATAACAATTTCATTAAAATATGTTAATGTCTATCTGCTTTGAATTTATAGGAAACATAGATCTAAGATAATGAGTAGTCGATCTAGCAACTTGAAAAAGAAATTCATTTTTTTCAATTTTAACAATTAGGTTTTAATTTAAAAAAGTTGGTTCTTCCTCGCATCTGCTGGTTTGGTATTGAACAAACTTAGTTGGAGTTTCTCTATTACTAGACTACCATCTCTTTAACTTTTAAACCTTTTTATGCTGCATCAAACAACACGTGTCACCAAATACTTTGCTGGAATAGAGTCTGAATGCTGGGTTCTTAAATAATAGGCTAACACGTTTTGCAGTCTAAGCAGTTCTTCACAATAAGCATATTGCGAACATGATGACAATGATGACATTGAATTTATAATATGTTGTAGAGCCCTTGTGTCTTCCTTATTTGCGGTTATTGTGTATCGGTGTCTACAATGTAGTTGTCTGTAATATGATGCAGCAAATTTAAATTTTATATTCCATATTGTTTCAGCAGAGAATGTAATGAAACTGTTTATTTTATCCAAAACAGCTTGTGTTGAAATTCTAACCTTTGTCTTTTTTTATTGGTTAACCGATAACACATATTTCATCTTGCACTCTGTTCTCAACTACTGTTCACTTCTTGCCATTTAGTGACCGACAGTCGTTTTCCAACAAGTGTCATCTAGTTAAGGTGACAAATGGGACTTCATCTGTTAATGTATCTTCTTCACCTGAATAGCACGTTTGCACCTCTATGTGTGTGTGTGCAGTAATGAGAAACTGTGAGAGCGAGAGAGAGTGAAAGACGAGAGGCTGTTCAGTGCTGACAGGCAGATGGTCTCTCGCACTGTCTCCTGAGATCTTTCACTTCACAGCCCATTACACCCATCTCTTCCTATCAGTGTGTTGTCTGTCATTCACTCCACTAACATCTGCACCCTCCCTCTCTTCCTTTCTGTGTCTCGCTTTTGCTGGTGCACACTCTAATCTCTTCATGCCTTTCTGGCCTGTTGGCAGCATGTCAAGCGTCAGGTGCAATCCCATCTGACTGACCCGCTGTAGCATGTGTGTGGGTGTAAAACCAGTAAAGTGATGTCTCTCGCTGCCTCCTGTTCTCCAACATCCCTGCCTCCTTCCTGGTGGCTGTCTGCATTGTTAAATCTCCTGCTTGTCTGTTTAGAGGCTGGCAGTCTCTCTTTCGGTCTCTAAGGAGCTGTTAGGGTGAACTCCCCTCAGCTTAGATACTTGGCAGCTATTTACAGTCGCTTGGGAAAGAGCCTTTACTGATCCCAACATTGGACCAATGCTGCTGCTGTTCGACAGGGAAGCATAGGTGTCAACCACCTCTCAGTGCCAGGCTGAGTTTATTCCAGTGTTTGGATAGATTACTTTATGATCCATGAACTGTGACTGTTATGTCACAATTTTAACTTTCTTTTTAATAATTGTCCTTATTAAATCTTGTGCATTTTTAGTTGATATACAGTTGTTATAGATGAGAGAGCATGTTTTGATGCAATATTAAAAAGGCATAACATTATAATCACTGACAGGTGAAGTCAGTAACTGTTTATCTCTTCATCATAATATCCTGTTAGTTGGGATACATCAGGCAGCATGCGGTATGTGGAGTCCTCAAAGTTCATGTGTTACAAGCAGATGAAACATGTATGCATATAGATTTGAGTCAGTTTGACAAGAGCCAAATAGTTTTATGTGACTGGCCGAATGAGTGTCTAAAACTTTGGCTTTTGTTGATGTTCCTGGTGTGCAGTGGTCATAAGAAGGGGTGAATGAAGAAAGAGTGATGAACCAGCAACAGGGTCCTTGCAGCCAAGCCCTACAGATACACATAGAGAGATTTCAGTTGCTGTCTCAAGCAGAGGAGTTAAGGTATCTAGACGCCTTGTTCACAAGTGATGGTTGGATGGAACGGGAGATGGAGACTATCATTGGTGCTTTGTTACAGCAATGTGGGTGCTGTTCAACTCTGTTATGGTGAAGAATGAGCTGAGCCAGAAGCAAAGCTGTCAGTTTTCTGTTCTGTGTTTCGACCCTCACTTTTAGTCATGAAGTATAGATCATGAGTGACAGAATCCCTGATAAAAGCAGGCAAAATAATCTTGCTCTAAATGGTGGCTGGACGCTGTTAGAGATGGGCTAAGAAGCTCCATCATCTGGGGGGAGCACAAAGTTGAGCCGCTGCTTCGCCACATCAAAAGGAGTCGGTTAAGGTGGTTTGGGCATCTGATCAGGATGCACCCTAGGCACTTCCCATGGGAAGTTTTCTGGGTTACGGAGGAGACCCCAGGAATGACCTAGAACTCGCTGGAGAGATTATACAACCCGTCTGGCCAGAGAATGCATTGGGATCCTCCAGAATGAGCTGGAGGATGTCGCTGGGGAGATTGCTCTGTAGAGTTCCCTCCCTGACCTATTGCCCCTGTAACCTGATCTTGGATAAACAGAAGACAATCGATGGATGGATGGATGGATGGATGGAGAACAAAGGTTCTTCCCATGTGTTCTTATCCAACAAGGCAGATGAGCTACTATTGCTTAAACATCAGAAGAAGTTAATGCAGTCTTTGACAGAAATTTACTAGAATAAACAATGCTTTATTGCAATAGATTATACAGAGTGCACCCTGTTCACGGTAAAGACTCCAACAATGGGGGTGGAATAATCAAAACTGGAACATGTGGATGTCACCAGATATAAGAAGAAGGTAAGAAGGTAGCAGGTGGAGGAAATATCCGGCTTTGGACATCAATATCCTTAGTGCCACCACAATGTAGAAATACAATTCACCCAGTGTCATCAAGCACAATATATTAGGTGTTTATGCACTTGGCTAATAAAGGAAGCTTCTACCAAGGCCACCATTAAACAAGACACAAGTTGAAACATCACAAATATGCAAAGAAATCTTATGAAATTGTGTGCAAAGTTTTCATGAAAAACTGTGAAAATGACAAAAAAGTCTTTAAGGCTGAGATGTGTGGTCTTGTTGCTGGATCCTAATTGGAGAGAGGGAAAGGCACAGATATTTAAGGCAGCAAGGTGGAGTATGTCTAGTGGTTTGGCCAGCTATTATCACTATTATGGGCTGCTCAAATAAGTTCAATTTAAAGATGGACTTAAAATCAATTCCCAAGCCTACTGCCGCTTTCTATGTGTTATCCAAGCAGTGGTACAGGGAAAAAAAATGTCATAAATCAAGAGAACCATTGTTATCATGCAGAGCGAGGCACCATCACAAAAATCTATGTGATCTATTGCTTTAGTAGCCTGTGAAGACCTTAGATATGACAGAATAATGATGTGATTGTCTTCCTCATTTTATTTAAACTCAGTTCAGTTCATTTTTTGAACGTTTTTAACAAATACTACATATGACATTTTTTTGTGATGAAACTGTGAAATGTCCAAAGTAATTTGTTATGTAATATATATTAGCTACAGCCTTTACTGGTTATAACCTTTCTTTCAGCAATAACAGTGTCTGAGAATTGCTTTGGGTGACAAAGGGTAAAAATTGTTGACCCTGTGAAACAGCAGCTACACATGGCTGACCTCTGTGGGGGTCAATCTGTAGCAGTCTCAGTAGTGTTATACAGTTGCTGCAAACGTTCAGTCACTTATTGTCTTATATTTAGCAGTGGACCACACTATGATTTTGGACCTGTAAAAGAGATTTTGGTGAAAGAAATGAACACAATTCAGCTTTGAGTAGAAACATAACTGAACAATGGGTTTTTTCTGTCATAAGTGAGTAAAAATGCTTAACCTGATCTAATTGCCTTTGTTTAAAACACTGTAAACTGTAAACCGTAAGCTTCTTGGAAATTAAATAAGTCCTCTGATTGGTGGATGGCTACCAGCTTATCAGATGAATATTGTTTGTTTTAATTGACTTTAGCCATTTATAAGAACTCAAAATAAAAATGTGCACATCAGTGGTATATATATATATATATATATATATATATATATATATATATATATATATATATATATATATATATATATATATAATACCTTGTTAGCTTATTATAACTGTCTAAAACTCCATAAAAGCCTGTTGTTATGCTTAGTCATGTTTCGATGCCGGGAAGACATCTGTTACATTAGTTGAGCTATATGAATCTGCCAGATCAGCTGCAACTCACCAGATGGTTCTTGTTTGTAAATACCATAAACTTTTGAATATTGGAACAGCCACAATCTTTGCTTTCTTGATCCTGTAGCTCATTGAAAATGATCCTGAAAGACTTACGAATAATCCGTTCACCAAATCACTGGGGGTATTAAGTTTTACGTATTAAGTTTTCAACAAGCTTGTGTAAAGTTAACGGAACATTTAATAACAACTTTATAGACCCTCACTATCAAAAAGTGTTTTTTTATAATTTTAAATACATTCTCCTCCATTTAATTTACTTGCTTTACTGTCATTTCATTTACTTTCAAGCATTACCTTAAAAATAGTAAAGCCTGGTTTCCACGGCAAGATTTGTCAAATACGTGTCCATCTTTCTTGTGAAAAAATAAAATTGAGAGAGACTGGACCAGTAGAACATCAAAACAGGCGAAGGGGGGGGGGGCAAGTCTGGAGTAACTCTGGCCCAAACTTCTCTACCTTTGGAGATTTTTTTTCTTTTTATTAAAAGGAATTTTAATTATTTTTAGCCATGTGATGGAAAACCTTTACGGTTTTGAAATCGTAGATTTGAAAAACCATGGCATAACTTGAGACCAGTTACTGGCTCATGCCTACATGCTAATTATTCAGCAGTAGACAAGTGATAAAAAGTCAGCAAAGTGAGTTAATATCATGTTAAAGGTCATTGGTTGGGACCTAAACCATGACCTTCTACAACCATGGATTTAGACCCCATACACCAGAGACAGCTCAGCTGGTTGAGTAAGCGTGACCTGAAACTCTAATTGTCACAAACAGAATCTCTCTTAACATTTTTTCCTGTGAGCCTTTGTAAAGGAAGATAATCTGGCAGTTTCTCTCCAACAAAACAGCCTTGTCTAAAGAGGATACAAAATGTGTTGATTGCATTGTCTAAGTGCTTTGGAGGAAGCATTTGAAACTGTTGGTAATTTTTTGCATTTTAGCCACATTCCAAACAAGACCCTTCAACCAGTCCATCTTTGTCCCTCACGGATTGACATTTGCAAGTTAAGCAAAAACTGCTTGAGCCACTTCCTGCTTCTTTCTCTGCAAGCTTTGTTGCTGAAGGGGACCTGGCCTCTTGGAAAAAAATACTTTTAATTAGCTTGAATAATAGCCACACATGTGTAGACTTAATCCCGATGCCTAGATTTGCTCCGTTAATGCTTTCCTTGTCACTCATGGGCAGTGTTGGGGAAGCTACTCAAAAAAAGGAAGCCATTACAAATTACTCATTACTTTCACAAACGTAATCCCTTACATTACTTACTTTTTTGGAAAGTTACTTAGTTACATTACTAGTTACACTACTCTTACATCGTTCTAAAACATCATACCTGAAATGAATGCCGAGGTGACTAAAATAATATTATGACAGAAAAAGAGTTAGAATATATATATACAGTGGCTTGCAAAAGTATTCGGCCCCCTTGAACTTTTCCACATTTTGTCACATTACAGCCACAAACATGAATCAATTTTATTGGAATTCCACGTGAAAGACCAATACAAAGTGGTGTACACGTGAGAAGTGGAATGAAAATCATACATGATTCCAAATTGTTTTTACAAATAAATAAGTGAAAAGTTTGATGTGCGTAATTATTCAGCCCCCTGAGTCAATACTTTGCAGAACCACCTTTTGCTGCAATTACAGCTGCCAGTCTTTTAGGGTATGTCTCTACCAGCTTTGCACATCTACAGACTGACATTCTTGCCCATTCTTCTTTGGAAAACAGCTCCAGCTCAGTCAGATTAGATGGACAGTGTTTGTGAACAGTAGTTTTCAGATCTTGCCACAGATTCTCGATTGGATTTAGATCTGGACTTTGACTGGGCCATTCTAACACATGGATATGTTTTGTTTTAAAACATTCCATTGTTGCCCTGGCTTTATGTTTAGGGTCATTGTCCTGCTGGAAGGTGAACCTCCGCCCCAGTCTCAAGTCTTTTGCAGACTCCCAGAGGTTTTCTTCCAAGATTGCCCTGTATTTGGCTCCATCCATCTTCCCATCAACTCTGACCAGCTTCCCTGTCCCTGCTGAAGAGAAGCACCCCCAGAGCATGATGCTGCCACCACCATATTTGACAGTGGGGATGGTGTGTTCAGAGTGATGTGCAGTGTTAGTTTTCCGCCACACATAGCGTTTTGCATTTTGGCCAAAAAGTTCCATTTTGGTCTCATCTGACCAGAGCACCTTCTTCCACATGTTTGCTGTGTCCCCCACATGGCTTGTGGCAAACAGCAAACGGGACTTCTTATGGTTTTCTTTTAACAATAGCTTTCTTCTTGCCACTCTTCCATAAAGGCCAACTTTGTGCAGTGCACGACTAATAGTTGTCCTATGGACAGATTCCCCCACCTGAGCTGTAGATCTCTGCAGCTCGTCCAGAGTCACCATGGGCCTCCTGGCTGCATTTCTGATCAGCGCTCTCCTTGTTTGGCCTGTGAGTTTAGGTGGACGGCCTTGTCTTGGTAGGTTTACAGTTGTCCCATACTCCTTCCATTTCTGAATGATCACTTGAACAGTGCTCCGTGGGATGTTCAAGGCTTGGGAAATCTTTTTGTAGCCTAAGCCTGCTTTAAAATTCTCAATAACTTTATCCCTGACCTGTCGGGTGTGTTCTTTGGACTTCATGGTGTTGTTGCTCCCAACATTCTCTTAGACAACCTCTGAGGCTGTCACAGGGCAGCTGTATTTGTACTGACATTAGATTACACACAGGTGCACTCTGTTTAGTCATTAGCACTCATCAGGCAATGTCTGTGGGCAACTGACTGCACTCAGACCAAAGGGGGCTGAATAATTACGCACACCCCACTTTTCACTTATTTTTTTAAAAAAAATGTTTGGAATCATGTATGATTTTCGTTCCACTTCTCACGTGTACACCACTTTTTTCTTTCTTTCTTTCACCTGGAATTCCAATAAAATTGATTCATGTTTGTGGCTGTAATGTTACAAAATGTGGAAAAGTTCAAGGGGGCCGAATTCTTTTGCAAGCAACTGTGTGTATATATATATATATATATATATATATATATATATATATATATATATATACGCACAGTTTAAAAAAATTTATACAGCCTACCCAAACATCTAAGAACACAAATAAGTAACAAAACATCTATGTAAAATGGCTGACAGAGCTATTAGCATTAGCCAGTTGGGACATACCTCTCTTCCTCTGAGTAAAATTCGGTTTTCCTCTTCTGATGGCGAGTCCTCAACACAAACCTCCGATTAACTATCATTCTAAATAATCACCAGGGCTTGGTCAGTGATGATTCTCTTCACTTGAAGCACTATTTTTCGAACGCAAACAAAACGATCGAAGCTGAATCGTCACCTGCTCATCTGCTCACCTGATCACCTGCGCGTAACTGCGTCACAGCGCTCGCCCCCGAGGTAAACAAAATATCTGTTTTTAGAATTACGCAGACCTGTAACTCCAGTTTCTATTGGCCGATTTGGATGATTGACATATGGTTAGAATCGTAAGATCCTATAGAATCAGGCTGACATCAGAACTTTGAAGCAGATTGGACAAAGCAAATGTTTACATGGGGAAAGTTCACAGTGCGCACGTCAGACAAGGTCGAGCCTCCTCGAATCAAATGTAAAAAATAATGGCTAAGGATTACGTTCTTTTTACTTTTTCTTTTCTAAATGCACACTAGATATTTTAGTTATTCTGGAAATACAGTCATTTCACGGTGGATTCTTTTTTTCAGGAAGGAAAAAACAAAGGTAAGAAAGAATTTATGTTCTAGTTTTTCAAATGCTGTACGTATTTTTGGGATTATTTTGCTGCTCATTTGCTGAAATTTGCACGTAGCATGATGAAATTGGCAGCTTTAGAATCTGTGAGATGCTGGCTTTCAGAGAAGGCAAAGTTTGCTCGGTTCTGTTCGGCAGAGTGACCGACAGATTTGGTTGAATGTGTTCATGTAAAAACCGCAAAATAGCACAACTGTTCCTTTAATTGCTTTTTTTTTTCTGGTTTTGGAGGTCACAGAAAATATTTATATGAGTCTTTAGCTGAGATTCTGAGGTTCATAATGATAGGACATATTTAGCAATCAGTGACCACAGGTCAACTAAATTCGGACATTTCCCTGCCCTTCCTCCACAGTGACCCAGCGGCGGGGCTGTGGGGTGGAACAGGTTATGTAACGAGTAATGACATCATATTTTGGAAAGTAATTGTAAAGTCATTACAGTGTTTGCCACAGTAACGCGTTACACTACTACCTTACAAAAATAGTAATGTCATTACAGTAACTAGTTACTTTGTAACGCGTTACACCCAACACTGCTCATGGGGTACTATGTGAAAGCATGATTTGCTTTTCAGTCCCAACACCTTTTTTCTTTCCAACGTTGAACCTTTTTCCCCCACCCGCCATTCCACACATACACCTCCTTCCTCCTGCTGACCACAATAGGTCTTCTTTTTTTCCTTCCCTTCTGGCCTTGTCATTTGATTGAGCCTCTCAATTAAGATGAATCTGTTCCTTGAACCAGTATTAGAAGGCTCAGACTGTTGAAACCAATGAAATAATTACTCACTAAGTTCATGGTGATTGTTATTTGTAATTCCCTCATTTTTCTTCATCCAATTTTTTCTGGATTGACTGGATTTTTATTTACTCCACTCTTTACTGTCATCTGTTTAAAATTGATTTAAAAAAGATTAAAAAGAATTCTGAAATCGAGAGTTCTCATTGAAAATAAATAAAGTAAAATATATTTTTTTGAAACTATCTTTTTGGAAATAGTCCAGCTCTAATTTAGAATGAAAGGTCCATCTTTGAAAATGTGTTATATTTAATGCAACAACTGACAAATATTGACTGCGTTCTTATTTTTATTTTTTTGTTGAAAGTTAGGATTGGATACTTCACTGGCTTTCAACAGACACATAGTATGGCCTTCTGACAGCCCAGCTGAAGCTTTATAGAAAGTGCTTCACATGCAAAGAGCCTTAAGATGTAAATCAATAAGAGATGGAGCAGAGCAATACATTTTCATTGCCGAGGCTCTGTGCAAACTGCCCGTGCATGACCTGCTCCAGAGGGAGATGGAGCACAGCTCACCAATACCTAACCAGGAGCAATTTTGAACCAGATTGCCCTTCCTTCTCATTTCTTTATTCCTTTTTCTGTATTTTTATGTATTGTTGTGTCTTTCAATGTGTTTCTCCCTCTCTCTCTGAGTCTGAATGCCAAGAGGCATATGGGTACTGATTTAACATTAAAAGTCAGCAAACAGCAGTGGATGTCTATAGGTGAAAGTCACTGTCCCCTGCAGTTCCCGGTGCCTGGTATAAATCTTTTAAATTAAAAATCAATAAATAGTTAATACAATAATAGGAATCTTTATAAATATTTAAGTACAAGGAGAGAGCGGGAGAGAGTGGAGCAAGTGTGCTACTGAGTGCACATAGTACACACTAAAACACTATCTGCGAAGGAAGTAGTAGGTTCAAATAGATTAAAGTGTTTTGTGGCAGTAATTTGAAACAATTTTGTTAAAAACTGCAGTTACAGCTCCTCTTTCCACTGCTTTGCAAAAGTGACTTTACCTTTTTCACATTTTTGTCATGTTTCAACCACAAACTTCAGTGGGTTGTATTGGGATTTTGTGATAGGCTAACATGAAGAGGGCATCTAATTCTAAAGTGAAAAGAACTAATGTGTTGGTTTTTTCAGATAAATATAAAATAAGTGTGCATTGGATGTATATTCAGTTGACACCATTAGACAGGGCTGTTACTCACTATCAGACACCTGGACCATCTCAGTATCTGATTCAGTGATGCTTTCTCTGTGACATAGGTCCGACCAAACCATGCCACCAAACAAAAAGATAAAACAGACTCAATAAAAGAACGATAAAACAAAGTTAAAATGGCTTAAATAAAGGCCCTGGTGACATTTATTGCAGACAGACTTGCGGCTCTCATCAAAGTTCATTTTTTCCATTAATTATGGTCCCAAGATATTTATATGATTGCACTTGCTCTATTTTCTGACCTAAGAAAAATACTGGACACATAATAGCATTTCACCATGGCAAACTTTTTCAAAGGCAGTGGGTTCCTTTTAATAAAAAGCAGAAAAATGTAAAAAGTTAATGTATGACAATATTTTCATTTCTAGGGCAAACCTAATAAGTAGAAACAATTCTGCATTAATTTTGAAAAAAGAAGTATAATTTGAAAGTGCCACTTTCATTTATATCAAAGCAACAAATGAGAAAGCACGTATTGTAAAAAATTGTATTAAACTTTTATGGAAGTATACATACATTCAAAAAATTAGCATAATATTGAAAAGTTTATTTATTTCAGTAACTCGTTCACCAAGTGAAACACATTACATAGATTATTCCCTTACAAATTGATGTAATTTCTGCCTTTACTTCATTTAAGATAATTTTTCTGTTTTCCGCTAATTAAAACTAGAGTATTACATCAGACCAATAAAAATATATATTTTTACAAAAATGTGGGCCTAATGGAAATTATGATTAATACATGCTTAAAGGTTGTTATTTTTAAAAGGTACTTTTAATCTGACAAATGAGCCTCCTCGGAATGCACAATCTAATTTTGAAGAATTGAATATGACTGTAGAAATTTAGCTTTGCAGTTATTTTATTTTTGCTATTGTTATTGTTGCTTATCTTTTCTTTGTCTGCGAGCTACCATTTGTCTGTCATTATGCTGCCGATATACTAACATCTTAAATAAAGGACAAAAAAATTAAGGATTATTCTAAAATAGTTTTTTACAGTGTAGACAACAATCTGGTCTGTACAAACGTTTCAACGGTAGCACTGTTCGTTTTATTTTCTGTTCCTTGTTTATTTGTCATTGATGGTCATTTTCCCGCTTTAATATTTGGTGGGCAATGGTTCACCTTCCAGCAGGACAAATGATCTAAACTATGAGATGGCCATAGAAAAATGGGCTATATCAAAGAATACTTGAATGGCCAGAACCTAACTTAATTGAAAATTGATTTCCATCTTTGCTCTCTGTCCAATCTGTCTGAGCTCGGGGTATTTTGCAAAGATAGCTGAGGAACTATTTCCAGCTTTTTCAGTCTCTAGATGTGTAAAGCTAGAAGAGATATATGCGAGGACTTATTCGGCGGAAAAAAATGTTGGCCACATTAAGAAGGCTTTGTAACCAGATATTGTATTTCTTTCAGTTCACAGCTATATGCACTACTTTGTGTTGGTCTATCCAATACAATTCCACAAAATACAATGACATTTAAGATGCTAATCTGATGAAATGGGGGAAAATTAATATCGAGTATGAATAAGTTTCTCAAGGCTCAATGGATTAAGGCTAATTTTTAATTTGGACTTTACTTACATTGTGTCTTAAATCACATACTGTGTGGTACACAGCTGCATGAAAGCTTGTCATGCTAAACTTTTGTTCTCCTATACTAAAGTGTTAGCTGCATTTGGGGTCCTTCCATGAGCATCATGAAGTTCATCTGTCTACAAAATGTGTTGTAATACCATAACTTTGCAAAAAGAAAATAAAGCAAATGTCCTCTTGAAATCTACTGCATCAGTTTTCTTTGCTTCCCTCTGCCTGTTTATCCTCCCATCCTTCTATCTCTCTGACAGGCTAACATCGCGTTCCCCATCTCTGTTGGGAGTTAATTTGGCGGAACAGCCTCGCTGCACACTGTGATCACCCGGTGAATACCCCTATAATTCTCTCAGCCTCCGCCTCTGCTCCTCATCCAGCCATGGAAATGATACCAAGCAGCTGACAGTTCAATTTAACCATAACAGATGAAGGCTATCATACCAGTGCCTGTGCGCCGAGCCCCTTTTCCTGTTGACTTTTATTTTTTACCCACCAAGAAAAAGAGATGCTGCTGGAGCGCGTCCCACCATTCCCCGCTCGACTAGACTCCAATGACTCCTCCTCTCCTCATCATCACTGCTGGTCCTCTGGGGAGAGATGCTGCCACTCGTTTATGTGACTCTCTCAGTACCCCCCTAATAGAGACATAAACATACACAAAACATCCAATCTTCTCCCCTGAGTACATATGAAGGATAGTATTTCCTTTGACTCTCAATGTTCACCAGAACATAATGTCATAGTTATTGATTTATATCTCCAGTTATGATGCCACTCAGCTTGCTGTTGTTACCCCCTCATCATGCAATTGATATTCTCCCATCCCTCTTATTCCAAACAATATCCACCTTCCTTGTGCCTCGTTTCCAATATCCATTTGGGCTTTTCATAAATCCACATGATCATTAAGTCAGTTGAAAGCTAATATACATCATCCATTACCTAAACTTCTGTCTCTTTTGTTCCCCTCCAGTCTTATGCATGATACAGTGCTATGACCATGTTTAGAATAAATATAATTCCTTCTAGAAGTATTTACACCCATGGAACTTCCGATTTTCTCATGTATTCAGTATGTTTTATTAGGGAGTATGTGATAGACCAAGACAAAGTCGTGTATGGTTGTATGGATTGATGAATTATGAATTGGATGGAGAGCATCTGAGCCAATTTTAAAATCTCGCCACAAGCCAAATTAGATTTCACCAATTTTGATACTCTTCTATAAAGGCCAGGTTTGTAGAGTGCACAACCATACCTGTCCTTTGAAAGGATTCTCCCCCCATGAGCTGCGGATCTCTGCAGCTTAGGTGGGAGCTCCAGAGGTACCTCAAGTCTCTTGCCTGCTTCATTGACTGTGAATAAAGCTCTCTTTGCCCAGTCTGTAAGTCTGTTTTTTTGTCTAGAGCTGACGGAGACTTTCATGACCCTTTGAAAAACAATGGTCTAAGTTTTGTGTGGTTGAATGAAATAACCCAATTTTTGCTTATGATTTCTAAGAAAATCAACAAGTTTGTACAAAAAGAGTTGAAAAAAAATTGTTAACAAAAGGGCTGGACAAAAAAATAGTGCCAATGTTTGAGGAAAATGCTGAGAGGATATTGCTACACTATTAATCCATGTTTTTCACAGATGATGGATTGAACGGTGTAAAGGCAACTAACTACAAACACATGTCACTTATTTGTTTGTGCTTGTATGAAAAAGTTTGAGAGATATGATAAAATTTTGCAAGGAACTTGAAAGTAAGTCAAGGATGACCGGTATTTAAACTCAAACAAATTTTGAAGTATGGACAGTTCTCTACTTAGTTAGTTTACTTAAAAGGGCTCAACAATCTGATGAAGAAGGCTGGTTCTGTTGTTGGCACTACAGTGGAATCACTGGAGATGATGATGTAAAGAAGGATTCTTCATAAAATCAAAAAAATTATGGACAACCCTGAGCATCCTCTTCATGAGACTGTCATACAACAACACAGTGTCTTCAGTTAGAGGCTTCTTCAGCTTCGCTGCAATACAGACCGCTACAGGAAATCCTTCCTGCTCACAGCCATCATGATCTACAACAACTCCTAAAAATTATTTATATGAGCTTCAACAACAATTTCCCTCTGGGATCAATAAAGTATTTTTGAATTGAATTAACTAGTTATTTAATGTATATAATGTAAGTACGATGATGTTTTGATCATTTAGAAATAAATTAGTTTCCCAATGATTAATGGAGAAAGAACGGGGATGTGTTGATACCAAAGGTGTCCACAATTTATGCTTGATATTGTACGGACACTTTTCTGATCTCTGCTTCTGTTTCAAGGAGACAACTCTTCATTTTGGCACAGCTGTCAGCCATTGCATTCATTTGTGACATTCATTTCCCTCTTGCCCCTGTTCTAATAATGAGCTGCTCCAATGCTAAAACAATTAGAGGGGTCATATTCCCTGCCACACTCCTGTCCTCTCCCCTGCATATCTGTCTTTTCTGTTTCCCTTATGTTCATTAACATTTTCAGTCTATTAAAATCAGTTTGCTCTTTTTTGTATCTCATCCAACATTCATCCTGACAGATAAATGATAAAATGAAGACCCTCGAGGCTCCCCAGGTTTGTCAGATCTGCTTTTCTGTGCAATGGAAGGTGTATGGATGTCAATAGATGAATTAAAGCAGAACACAAGACAAAGGATAAAAATAATGAGTCTTTTTGTGGTGTAGCTACATTGTAACTTCTTCTATTGTTCTCTCCTACCAACACAAATCAAATTGGTAGCACTAGTAGGAAGTCTCAGCTCCTCCAGTCATGACAGTCAGGTAGAGAAACCGGCGTATAATCAAATACACCGTTTCTCTTCCTCCAAATGTCCAATTTAACTGCTGGCACTGAGGCGATATATAAAGGTGGGCACACAGGGGTACACAGGTTTCTCTCTGCAATTTGATCTAATCAGCGTCTGATTCAGATTCAGTCAAGACACCATGTGAGAGAGTAGCTTTTCGAGCTGCACGCCAATCAGCCAACTAGCAGCAAGTGGGGCATCCAGCGCTTCTGGTGTGGGCTCATGGCTTTCTATAATCACTGAGACAGAATGGGAACTTTTGGGGATAACAAGGCTTCTTTTTTCTACCTGCCAGGTGGTCTTGACACATTTAAGGCCAACCTCAGCCAACCTATTCGAGAAATAACATTGTTTTACAGAGCAGAGGGATATCTATGGAACACCACACTGAAAACGGTGATGTAATAACATGGTCAAAACTAAAAGGAATATCTTTAAACTGGTTTTTTATTCTCATTGAGCATGTAAAATTTTTGAGAGATTTTGTATAATAGTTATATAGTGGATGAAACTTTAGCAATACTAAAAATTCCTTTCCAATTATTAAGTTACAAGTATGTATTCATTGAGCTGTGAGCCATCCCTCCTCATATTTTTTATTGGATTCAAGTGAGGACTCCGCCTGGACAACACCAAAAGGTTTGCATTTCCTTCTGTAGAAGCATGCTGGTAATATCAAAATATTACTTTAAACCTAACTCTGCTGGGGTTAGGAATAAGTTTGGGCTTAGCAGTGTTAATCATGTGTAAGACCCTTGTTTTACAAATTCAATTTGGTTCTGTTTAGTTTGTTTATTTAGTACCAATTTACAACAAATGTCACCTAAAGGCACTTCGCAAGATGCACATCATCACTTTGTATCCAGATACACAGCATATAAGCAAATCAATCCAAGAAAGTCCACTCAAAGAATCAGCATTCACTCAGTGTGCATATATTACATTTGTGTGCATGTGTGCGCGTGTGCGTGTGTGTGTGTGTGTGCGTGTACATGTCATATGTGAAGTTATTATCATGGAAGAAATCCCTACTCAGCACCTGGTGAGGATCAAACTGCAGGCCTAGCACTGTAATGTAGTGGGAGCAGAGGAGAGAGAGAAGGAGAGAGAGACTTGTAAAAAGTGAATTTTCAGCAGATTTTAGGCAAAACAGTCTTTCCTCTGTTTCCTCTGTCAACTCTGTTTAAACATCACAGTCTGCCTATCCCAACCAGTAGTAAGGCATTTGAATCTTTAAGCACTAGAGAGAACATGAAATGCATCCCAGTCAAAGTCAGTGGTTAATGTTTAAAGAGAAAATAATGGAAATACAATGTCATATTCAGAACAGAGAGAATCAAAAATATGCTTTATCACAAGAGGCGAATATGACTAAATAATATATTAGATGTGCCTGTTTTACTTCGTTGTGAAAACCAAAACACCACTGAATGGGCAGAATAGGGACTAGGTAGTAACAGGTAAACAAACAAGCAAACAAGATGTTTTAATGGATGTCGGAGAACATGCACATGGTTTTCTAGAAAAAATGGCTCTGACAGTTTTGCTGTCTTGCAGATTTCTTGATGATGTTCTACTAATCTTTAATGCTTTTTAGCACTTTGTATACAAAAGCTCATTGTATTATAAATGTACTTGCATCAAAAGACAACAGGACGCATATGTTGGTAAAAGGCACTTGAAAGAAAATCCCAGATAATAATGTAACATTGTTGAATCCCATCTTCTCTGTTGTTTTGCATCTATCCCTCCAGAGAAGAACTGAACATTAACAAATATGCCCTTAAAGCATTACACATCGTTGTCTGTAAACTACATCTAAGAAGGTCAGAGCTAAATTCCTACCCTGAGGACAGCACTAAACTCATTGAAGCTTGTTCTAGTGTGTGAACAGTCATAACTATCTTAAGTGTGGCCTGTGGCAGCGAAACTGAACACAAACCTGCATTTTCTGATCACTGCCATGGTCTCCTTGGATTTTACGCTTGACCAGGGTTTAAATAGTGAAGGCACAGCTTTTTCAAATACGGTTCAAAATAACCAATCGGAGTGCCTTATCAAAAGTTCGAAATTTGTGAAGTCTATGTGTACAGCTTTGCTGGTCTTTGAAAAAGATCAGCTCTGCTTGCAGTTAAAACCAGCAACACAAGGGGGAGCAACTCTACTAGAAGTACTCACCTCTCAACAGCTGTATGGGGCTGTACTAGTTACTATGGAGTGTGTGAGACTCATATTTCTTTTTTAGTCTAACATCACCAGTTCACATCTGTAACATTATTTTTTATTTTTTCTGACATTTACACAAACACTGTCCAAACCTAAGGATTATTTTTACTAAAATGACCCTTTCAGGCCCTTCTAAAAGCCAGAACAAAACTGAAGGTTGGGTAGTGCTGACCAAAGGAGAAACCTGCCGTTGGGGTTTGGCTGTAAATGTACAACTCTCACCATCCAGAGCTAAAAATAATCTGTACTGTCCTAGAACATGGAAAGAAAGGAAGACTCAAGAAAACCAAGGCAACGGGATTATGGTGTCATTAGTTTTTATAGTTTGTGAAGGAAACACTAATAGGCCGTGGCTGGTAAACCATACCTGTAATTAGAAGACCGTTGAGGTGGGTAATGCTATTTATTTGTCAGCTGTGTAGTTGCCAGCTTTTGCTTAGTGTTCCCACGCTTTTACTTTGATGGTTAAGGTTGTTTTTAGTATGTTTATTTATGTCACAGCCAGAAAGAGATAATTGATCTAAACATAATGCAACCAGTCAATCTAGTATCTATATACGATGAAATTATGAGAAGTAATACATTTTGTCCTAATTATGTTAATTTTGTGTGCCATGTCCTGGTAGCTTAGACGAACTGTATGATGGAGAGAACACAAACCTAATGTGACAATTACATCAACAGTCATAACAATAAAAAGGTTATACACATTTTTGTAGCTTCTGCATGCTCAGATGTGCATATAATTATGTGTTTGTATCTGCTTCCATGCATGCATGTACTGTGTGCGCATAGATATTTCTGTATGTGTTGAAGTGCAAGTGAGCACAGAGAAGTTGTCGATAGTCAAATCGCAGGAGGAGCCACAGTTGAGTGAGAAGGACACCCCTACTAAGCCCTGGAGAACCCAACTCATCCCACAATGTCGTAGATCTGTTGGTTCATTTTCTACAAGATTCAAACAAAAGCAAGAAAATATAAAAAAGAACAGAAAAAAACTAAATGTCCATTATATGACATACAAACAAAAATGATTTCACAAAACGAACAACTGAGTGTGGATTCTGAACACAGTCGATATAATTCGTTTTTTTTAGTTATATATGATTTTTTAATGATTTTCCTTTTCTAAGATTACATAGTAGCATCAGTTACAGCTCACATTAGATTCCCAGCAGGTACACAAATATGCATAATGTCCATATTTGACATGTAAAGTTGACATGTTTTTTGGAAAAAATGAGTATCATCAGAATACGGTTGTGAATTGACCAGGAAGTAAATTAAATCCTCAGGTTAACTCTGTTATACCTCTTTTAAACCTTCCTCTTCACCCCTCACACATCGCTTAGAGTGCTGTTATGCAAGATATGTCTCATGCTTGAAAAGTGGATGCGTGGGCGAACACAGTGTTGTGCTTCCCCGCTGGAGTTTGATCACATTTGCCTAACTGATGAGCATCCAAATCAGGGATATGGTGCTGGGCCAAACATATTTTCATCAGATGCTGTGGTTCTCACTCTCTCTGTTTTTGTCGTTTCTCCTTTTCCAATGATGAAACATTATAACCATAACCCAAACATGAACTGTGCTTAACAAAAACATTGTTAATGTAGAAAGTCATGATCCTGTGTAAACATTTTCATACATCTAGCCCATATATTGTTATATTACTCTTTCTTTTTGCTAGTACTCTTAATCTGCCCTCTTTTGGTTCATCACTTTGGTTGAACATTTATTTGCTGGGTGATCAAGTGCAATGGAGCGTCAAAAGGAAGCTTGAACAGAAGCCAGTTTCGACAGCACTTCAAAGCCAAAGGCTGCCCATACCCCCCCCCCCACCCCCCCACCCCCCCCACCCCCCCTCCCCCTCAGGTAATTGTAGCTTCAGGGTTTCTTCATCAGTGTGGTCCCATTATCCAGTTTGAACTACAACTCCTCAATTTTGCTTCTAGATCTTTCCCTGATCAAGAAGATAGGACAGCACCAGGATCTGTTTGACACACGTGGCTGCTTTTTGCTCAGTGGTTTCTTTGAACTAACTTCTATTTCCTCTAACTGAAATGCTAAGATATGGAAATTTAGATACTCATCTTTGTTTTTATAATGTGTTCCAGAGGTTTAAAAGTCACAGTTCTGAGAAATTCCTTGACTCCAAAGTAACACACACTGACATTAGTCATTGATCCATTTTGTTTAAAGAAACACCACAGCTCATTTGAGAAGGAAAAGTCCTCCTTGCAGAATTCTTTCTGGCCAAACTCCAGCCCTCAGTGTATACCGACAGATGACATATCTTCCTCCAAGTTAGGTTTATGTTAATGGGAGACCCTCGCAGGTGAAGGTCTCCTCTTACACAAACACCAGCTAGTGATTGCCTCCACTTAGGGCCAGTAAAAGTTATAAATGATGACCGATCAGGTCACACTGTAAATTCAGTCCAGTCACTCTGATGGATGGCCAGGTCTAGGTGAGGACTGAGCCAGGTTTGGTAGGTTTTAACAAGTGCTCGGTTTCCTCCCATGAGCTTGTGTCTGTCTGAAAATCCTTCCAACGGGAAGTTGCAGTGGAACTTTTTTTTTCCTTTGGAGAAGAATCACATCTTTTATAATACATCATGCTTTTTCCTGAATCAATCCTCCTCATCCGGTGCACCCTACGGTAATGTAAATACATTCTGCTGAGCTGCGGTATTATTTTTCCCAGGATGGCTAAGTTAAATCAACAAAAGTATTGGTAAAGTATTAGATTATGCTTGGTACCATTCTTGAACACATCAGCCACTTGTCACTTATGTTCATCTTTAGCTTTACACCAAGCTCAACCAAAACAAAGCTGTAATATAATGGCTTTCCCAACTGCCTAACCTTATGATTCACTGGGGCTCAGTGTAGTAGGAGAAGAACCAAGACAATACATCTTGTGGAGAGTCAGATGTTATAAAGTTGTGAGAAACAATGATTACTAATCCTATTTGAAACATTGCCACTAGTTGTTTTACAACACTTGATAGATTCAGCACTAGATTATTGCAATTTTTTTATCATTAATGATTAAATGTAGCATTCCAATAACTATGTGAGAAGATATTTAAGGTCATCTGCTTTTATATTATTGACATAAAATTACTCTGGCTTAAGTTCTAATTGCACCGTGCTCACTATTAGCTCAAAATGTGTACATCGTACACTTGTTCTCTACTCCATCTTTACATTTCATTCAAAAGTGTATAGAAGTATTATTCTACTGGGGGAAAATACCCAGTAAGTGCAGCAAGACTGACCAGCTTGCATTGTTTTGGTTCAGATCCCAGTGATTCTTACTGCACAACCTAAATATGATCTTACACCACAAAAACAATATATACATTGTAGGCACAACAATGTATATGAGAGTAAAACCAAAACAATCATATAAAGCTCCAAAGTTCTGACTGATGAGCTCAAAACAACAGATCAACAAAAGCAACAGCTTACTGTATCAAGGAGGAACCTTGTTTGGGATAGCATTTGTTAAATCAGTTAAGATGGTATCATATTTTAATGCACAGTTTACAAACAACAGTAATGTGATTCATCAGTTTAATGCTATATGTTCCAGTATGAAAAAAAAGTTTTGGTTAAAGGTAAAAAATATCCAGGTTTCAGAAATATCACATACAGATATCACATACAGAATTAAACCAAATTTATTCATAGGCATGGAAGATTTAGGTTTAAAGTAATCTTTTAATTTGACCAGCGTGACTTGAAGTGATATAAATGTTTTAAAGTGTCCTGGCAAGAGTCCTAGAATAAATCTGTTAGATAATCTCCAGAGGAAGCAAATTATCAGGGTGATTACTGTGAGGAAAGCCTT
The DNA here is from genome assembly GCA_963556495.2 of Valencia hispanica. NCBI lineage: Eukaryota > Metazoa > Chordata > Actinopteri > Cyprinodontiformes > Valenciidae > Valencia > Valencia hispanica. The sequence continues at coordinate 22,131,282 of OY747709.1, read as the reverse complement.
TCAGGCTTTTTTAAGTGCTAATGTTTAAGTGTAATGTGTGGCTTAACTGTAGGCATTGTGCATAGTATTTAAAACTATATAGAACATGTATACTCTAATAAAGTTTAATTTACTGTCAAAGAAACTGTTGTTGATTGTCACTGCATCCTGTTATTTATCCACTTAATAAATTGAAATGGGGTCTTTGTGCTCTGCTTCCTTGCAAACTATCTCATCATGGGGAATGTAATGTCACCCTAATACAATAGTAATCACCCAGGCAGACTGTCCTCAGTCCACCTCAATGGTTTAGGATAATGTTAACATAACTTTGTCTTCTTTATAATGCTGTAAATTTACTTAGCTTCTACTTATTGTTTACTGGATTTTAAGCAATATCTGCTGGGATGGTCTGGTACAAGATTTTTACCCTGAATATAAAACAGTAAGAACAGAATCGTATACATTTTTGGCAGTTTATTCTTAGACTGCAAGATCAGTATGACAACTCCAGGCTCACATAACTGAAAGAGTGGATTTATGCATTTTGTGGCACTTGGCGGTATGTATGGGTAAGGTTTGTGACTCAAAAGCATAAAATAAATGGAAACCAAAAGATGAATTAAAAGGTTTATAAAGAACAACGTGAAGAATGAGTCTTGCTGTGTTCAACACGGATGTAGATGAGTTGTCTGGAAGAGAGAGGAAGATATTAGAAACAACAAGGTGGGACTCACATGGAGCATAATAGATTGTTTGTCTTAACTGTCACTGGATTAATACAGGTACTGGAAAGTGGCAGGAAATCCCGGTTGGTATCAGTGCCAGATAGTTGTTTTGGTTGGTAGTTTGGTGCGGAGGATCGAGGGTTGATTGAAATGTACTTGAAGGTACATATTTGTACAAAAAGAGCAGAGATCAGTGGTGGACAAGCAGGTCAGCACATTCTCTAAGTGGAAAGGTGAGTGCAGCAGACACAGGTTAATATTACAGCTAGGTAGGGCAGTATAGAGACTTCAAGAAATAGAGGAAGTAACCAGAATAGGAGAACAGCTTGCCTGGTTCACATGACAAGATTTTAAAATTGTCATAAGAGGTTCAAAACCACAGAGACCACACATGGCAAAAAAGTCACAATTATACCAGTTTGGCTGCAAAGTTATGCAGTTGGTAGCACTGTTGCCTTGCAGCAAGAATGTTCTGGGTTCAAATCCCATCCTGGGATTACAGTAAGGGAATTTTAACCAAAGCCCACAATGTCTCTTTTTTAAAATTATTTTCAGCTTTTCTAGATCTGGATGACTCAGCATATTGAGGGTGATTCACCTCATACATTCTCTACTAAAACATCTAGCAGTATCTACATGCAACACATGAAAAAAAAAAACTTTTCACACCCATCTGTTATGCGTTGTGAGCATCTCTTTTTCTCTGTGGCCACAGTATCCTGAACATATTGGTAAATATCTGTGCTCATGTTTGACTTGGCCACTACACATCCTGTGGGGATTTTGCTGAATCCATTTCCCTGTGGCTGTGCGGTAATCTTGGTTTTACGTTCAAAATGTCTAACACATTGCAGAGTTCCTTTTTTTGCTTTTATGGATGTCCATGTTGGAGAGACTTAAATATTAAGTGATACATTTCAGATGTGAAAATTCATTTGTAATGTATGAAATGGTTCATTGCCCAAAAAAAAAAAATCTACAAAAAAGGTGGCTTTCATTACTTTTAAAAAAATCTGGTGGGAGTTTTTTTTTTTTTTTTTTTAAAGGGGAAACTGTTGAGTTCAAGTGCATTGTTATACACTTCTTCTGCAGGACGTGGAATTAAAACGGGTGTTTGGAGTTGTCATTAAATTGTGGTTTTTACCCAGCAGAGAGTAAATCATTTTTGTGGCCATAATTAAAAAGAATCCCCGTCTGCTATAAAACTCCGGCAATATTATGTTCGGTTCTCCTGGGCTGAGATATAAATCCATGCTGTCTGCTGCAATTCACTATGCCACATTAAATTCTTTTAGATCAATTAAACTTCCCATCTCACTTTACAAGCCACCAGGCCTAATGTTGGCTTTCCCTCACCCCTTTGAGCAGGGTGATACTCTGGCAGGGTGCTCTGCTAAATTTATTCAGCCATTGCTGTAACTGCAGGGGTTGGGAAGTAAATTAGTTGTATTTGTTTTTTATCCATAGAACGTGGTCACATTTTCTCAAGATTGATGCTCTTTATTTTTTGTTATGCTATACATTTCTATATATTTACACACTGTTGATCAACTTATTCTCAGAATTTCAAGCCACAGCTAAGGCATTGGTTTTGCATTAGAAAAAAAATCATTGAGGAAAGGTAAAAGTAACATTTATGGTCAGCTGCTGTTTACAGTTGAAACTTTCTGCATCCTCTTAAATTTTATTGCAGAGATAATAAGTGAACAGGTGGACCAATGCTTTGTCCACACCAAGGGGACAAAGTTATAATTATATGGTGCCTTTGACTTTAAAATGATGGTTCAGTATATTGTCATTATAAGTTACCTTCTCTGTTCCACAGAGTTGTTACATCACCATGAGTTTTCAGGGGGAAAGAATACCAGCCAGTAAAGCAAACTGAAAGTTTTAGTAGATTTTAGCTATTTAAAAACAACTCAAGTTTAAAATGTTAACATCAGTTGAATAAAGGGATATATCAGTGGTCTTTAAAATGGCTTGACCTTGACAAGGGACAATTGCTATCTCTGTTCCAACAAGTTCCAGTTCACTAATTGAAGCTACATATTTGTGCACCCACCTGATCAGCAGCAATCATCAGTCCAGTGGTTTGAAAAACTATGAAACCTAGAAAAGCACTGGAGTGGAAACTTTGTTGATGTTGTTGCATAAAATCCAGAGGTTTGCTTGACTCTTGTCAGCACGGACTGGGGAGTCAAAGCCAATTTAGGAATTACTACCATAACCTGCACTCCAGAGCCTAAAAGCCTACAGTGAAAACTACCGCAGTAATGTAGTAGAGACAACACACTGAAGTTTAAACCAGGCATCAAAATGAGGAACAGCTGGATTTAAAAGACTTTGAATGTGGCTTCGTTTTGGGAGATTGGCTGGTGTAAGCATTTCAGAAGCTGCTGGAAGTTTCTTAATTTCTTAATCACAAAAAAAATATTTTGTGTTTAGTGGGAAATATAGAAAATCAAAATGTCTTTTGGTGTGAGAGGAGAATGGGAATACTCATTTAAGATGAGAGAAAGGCAAAAGTTATTTTGAATCCAAAAGTCAAACCTTGAAGCAAATTGGCTCCAGTGGTAGAAGACTCCACTGCATGCCACTCAATTCACTCAGGCTACAGTTCACACACACTTACCAAAACTGGAGAATTGGAGTTTGGAAAAATGTTGCCTGGTGTGATTTTGCAACATTCAGATGATGGGGTCAGAGCTTGGCGTAAACATGAAAGCAGAAGCACCTGTTCAGGCCGGTATGAGTGTTGTAATGGTATGGTTCATACTTTCAGACCCTTAACAATTATTGAGCATTGTTTAAACACCATTTTCTATGTGAGTATTATTCCTAACCATGTTCATACCTTTATGACCACATGAATACCCATTTTCTGTTGATTACCTCCATCAGGATGGTACATCATGTCACAAAACTTAAAGGAAAATGGTGCAGGATTTGTAAATAAAGTAAACATCCATGTCCAGTTTTTTAATGCTGTTGGGCGATGAAGCGTTATAAACCAAAAAGAATGAGCCCACCCACGTATCGTTCCATTTTCTTAAACTGGCTGTGTGGTGCAAAATGTGCTGCAGTTCAGGCCCGAATTTCCCGCGCTGTCCTACCGGTGTGACGTCAATTGACACTGCTTGTGCGTTCTCGACAGCTTTAAAAGCGGAAGAAGAATGGTCGCACACCTCCATTGATTCAGTTGTGAGAATGGATTCTTGTGCAACTGGGAAACAACCAAGGACGACTCACAGCCCACTAAAATGTGGCACTAAGAAAAAGAAGTATGTCACTATAAAGAGGTATGTTTTTTTGTGAAGCGTTTGTGTGCGCTCCCGTGTGGGTGGCTGCAGTTACTTGCAGCGCCGGCCGCGTCACTTGTGAGTTTTGTTTCTTCATTCTGCCCCATGCTCCTTTAAGTAGGTAATCTTAAAGTGGATTCCCCAAACATCACAACAAGTTCACTGTACTCTGCTGACCTCCAAAGTCACAAGCTCTGAATCAGTAGAGCTGCTTTAAGATGTAGTGGAATGGGCAAATAGTATCAATAGCATTTTTCCAATACCTTGTTGAATCTATACCACATAGAAGTTAGGCTGCTCTGAAGGCAAAAGGGGGTCCAACACAGGAATTAACAATATGCACTAAATAAAGTGGCTGGTAAGTGTACATTTTCAGTTAAAGTTCTTTTAAGTGGCTAAAGCCAGCTAAAACAAGAGTGTTCATTAGATTTTTAGTGTGTAATCACACTGAGGATTTATTTACTTTTCTATAAACTCATGGTGATATGATACCTGTCTGATAAAGGTAAGGGGACTGTTACTGTTATATTCCAAGAACTTCACTTAAAACACAAACTACCCATTTAAACTACTTTGTTGTTTGAATGTTAGTCTAGTTAGTGTGTTCAACCTGCTGTGTATTCCAGTCTCAGAATCTATTAATTTCACTGTTTATTTTGGATGTGCATTCATTACATTTCTGTTGTACTGTTTATTTGTGCTCCTGAGATGATTTTCATCATCTGGGTTGTAGTAAATATTCATAATAACACACATTGAAACCTTGCAGGAAAACATGAATACTATTATTTTTTATATGCAAAACAAGAAATAGCTGGCAGATAGTCTATTGGTATAAAAGTGAACTGCACCAGGTGTGCACATTAAACCTGTAGTGCACTTTTTGGGGCCCATTTTCTGAATTAATTGCTGTAATTTTGTCTGCCTTGCCCACCTCCTATCCACCCCCTACAGCGACTTAAAGCATTAAGGTGCGTGCTAAAGTGTAGCTAAGTAAATTCACTTTATGACACTGCTGTGACATGTGCATCTGTGATTTCGCACGCTTAATGTAAAATTTACAGTTGCTGTATTGAATGTCGCAGTGAGCTTTGGGGGAGTGCTGGGGGTAACCAGAGCCCCCAGAGAACAAAGCGGGCGTTTCTGGCCCCGTACCTCCTTGCGCATGCCTCTCCGGCTGCCACCCCTCCCTGCTGCCCTTTACAGCTGTGGAGGTGTGATCCAAGCACAACGGCTCTGCTTATAGCCGTTAAGCAAGTGCCATGGTACCTCTAATGGCCATAAGCCTTAATGAGCTAAACACCTGGAATGGTGGGGGTCTATGCAAAGCATCTCTATATCTCAGAGAATGGCTGTCTCTTTTGGTGATCGGTTAGGCATAAAACAAAGGCTGGTACAGTCATGGCTACCCCGTCTCTCATGTGATCATTAGTGACCATGTTTGAGTCAGCCTTGGAGGGTAGACAAACATGTGGTTGTCATGTTCAGAGGAGAGAGGCCTACACTCACTCAGAGTTCAAACGTGGATTAGGCACGCTCGTCCCATGGTGTCATGTTTAGTGGCTGGCCTCCCCCTCAAGGAAATGATCCCCTGCAGAAACCCCCGGTATTGATTTAGCTTCATATAGATTAACCTAGATAGATCAACCTAAATCTTGCTATTAAGCTACAAGTCCTGCATCGAACAGATATAAACAGGGTTTTACAAGGTATTGTTTCTGAGTGACTCAGGTTACTGGAAATCTCCTGCTATTAAATAAATTATTGATTATTGTTTATATGAACTTTAAAATCAAGTATTACACTGTCTAAGAAGGTTTCTGTATTTAATGCATGTACAGTCTGGCACTATAAAGGTAAACAAGAAGAAGAAGAGATTAAACTTTTTCTGAAAGTGATTTGAAAAAAAAAACGTTTTAATTGACCACACATTTAGACTTTCACAGGGTTTCATGGGGCTAACAAAATGATTAGTAGTGCTTATATATGGTTAAATGTCCTTTAGCCATGTTGGACATGAATATGACACACTGAATAAATTGTAGTAAGTTGTAAATACTTTAACTGCAGTTTAGATAAATCCTTAAACAAAATAATAATTTTATATGATGTCCATGGAGATTGCATGTTCTCCCCATGAATGGGTGGGTTCTCTCCAGGTACTCTGACTCAGGATAGGGCCCCCAGGGGGTGTGTGGGGAGGGCCGGGCCGGGCCAGGCCGGGCCTGCTCATTCAGGAATCTGGCCCACCCAAGAAAAATTACAATGTGAGTGTAAATTAAGTTGCAACTGTGTAATGCATTGACCCAAGACTACCAGCAAGTAAAACCTTGAGTGACATTCTGGTCCGCACTCCATACCAGTCAGTGGCAATAATGCAGTAATTTGTTGCTTGTCAGCCGCCAATAAACACAAAGAAGAAGTGCGCTGTTTTATTTTTAGGCTAACTTACATGCTAATACACACAAGGAAGGGAATTATCAAGGTTTTGAGTGGCAGATTAAGTTGCATTTCAGATTTAGGACTTATTGTGGACTAACGATTTTAAAGGAGGACATTACCGGGAGCCTTGGATGTAAAAACACAGTTTTTGTTCGAGATGACTCGTTTCTGTGGTTGTGCTTTGAACCGTGAGTTGCACATTACCTTGCTTTCTGAGTGGTTTGACAAAAGTGTTTAGTGTGTCCACAGTTATGATTGTATCCTTGATTGACATACAGTACATCATTGGAATCACAAGCAGGGGTGGGCTGGTTTTGAAATTCAGCCATGGAGCTTGGAGTTTTCCCTAACTCTGGTGATTTATGGATGATAAAATTATTATCTTTATGAATATCTCAAATTTTCAGCCACCAAAGAGACCTACATTTAAAAGCTCTGTGAGGTTAGGCGAGGTTCCTTTGAAAGTAGAAGAGAGTTACTGATGTCTAGTGGCAGCTAGCAAACAATATCAACATAGCTAATATGAAACCATGCCAGGATATTTCCAAACCTCTGCGAATCGAGCGCAGGAGCGAGAGGAACTAATCAGCTGCAGACGCAGCAGAACCGTTAATGCGCACATAGACCGTCTATAAAGGAAGATGCCTAACTCATGTACACGCTGTCAAATTTAAAGAAAATTTTGGAGTAGCAGCATGACAGTCAAAGTTACAGAGAAATTCCCACAGGTAGTGCGAAGTAAAGTGGTGCAACTATATGCAGGTGGTCACCCACCACCCAAATAACAAAAGCTGGACTTTGGTGCAAAACCATAAAGTGTTTTTTTATTTATTTTAAAAAGTCTTTATGTTTGGTTAAGTCAAGAAAGACAGTCTTCATTGTATTTATTTTTTTAGAAAAAACATGTATTTTCTTTGAGGAAATAGTTTTAAGACAAACTTGAAATGTCAGGAGAAACATTGTTGACATTACTGTTAGAAATGCACTTCAAATAAAGTAAGCATTGGCAAATCCTGGGGAGCAGGATTTGTTGGCAAGGCAAGGCAATTTTATTTGTATAGCACACTTTGTTATTTTTTGATATTTAAAAATTTTATTTTTATTTTGAGCACCCATAATTACACACACACACACACACACACATATATATATATACACACATACATACATCTGCACATACATACTCATATACATATACTTACATCTATAGAATACTGTGTAAACATGTATATAATATACAGCTATTATTACGTAGTACTTATGGAATACACATATGCAGGTAGGTGCAATATATACATACCTTCATAAATATAAAACACATTCACCACCACGTGCCTATATGAATATATCCATCTGATACACATTTATTTTATGCAAATTAAATTACCTTATTTTACTTTCAATAACAAGGTAATTCAAGGTGCTTCACATGATTAGGGGTTAAAGTAAAAATAGCAATAAAGCATAAAACACACACAAAGCATATGACACGTGAAAACATTACATGAATTTAGGATAAAGTAAAAGATAACAATAAAGCATGATGCACACACAAAACATATGATACATGAAAACATGACTCAAAGGCAGCTCTAAACAGATGGGATTTAGCCATGATTTAAAAGAACTCAGTGTTTCAGCAGCTTTGCAGTTGTCTGGAATTTTGTTCCAGATTAGACGAGCATAGAAACTGAAAGCTGCTTCTCCATGTTTGGTTCTAATTCTAGGGATGTTGAGTAGACTGGAATTAGAGGAGTGTTCTGGTGGGTTGGTATAATGACAATTGATCTTCAAGATACTTTGGCGCTAGGCCATTTAATGATTTATAAACTAGTAAAATTATTTTGAAGTCTATTCTCTGAGCTACAGGCAGACAGTGTAAAGACTGGGGCCATGTGCTCTACTTTCTGGGTTCTAGTGAGGACACGAGCAGCGACGTTCTGGATCAGCTGCAGCTGTTTATTTACTTTTTAGGCAGACCTGTGAGGACACTGTTGCAGTAATCAATCCGACTAAAGATAAATGCATGAATGAGTTTTTCGAGGTCCTGTTGCGACATCAGTCCTTTAATCCTAGAAATGTTCTTCAGGTGTTCTAACTTATGTCCTTTTGAAATTAAGTAATTAGTAAAGTAACACAGTTACTGTTTAAAGGATTAATTAGCAATCAGATTCATTTTTCAAAATAACCGTGGCAAGGTCCTGCATGCCTCTGTGTTGCCCTGTGATAGACTGGCATCCTGTCCAGGGTGTACCCTGCCTCTCACCCAGAGACTGCTAGGAATGCCTGTCAGCTCTTCTACAAGCTTGCATGGTCAATGATGGATGGATGGATGGATGGATGGATGGATGGATGGATGGATGGATGGATGGATGGATGGATGGATGGATGGATGGATGGATGGATGGATGGATGGATGGATGGATGGATGGAGTCCACATCCACTTTATGAGAATTTAAACCTTTGACCAGAATTATATATGAGTTTCAGAAAATCATTAAGGGAATAATGTTTGGATCCTTGTATATTTAAGTTGGAGAAACTGTATGCCTATTATTATGTAAAACCCACTATGGTGGAGGAAAACTTTAATATCCATATAACTATAAAAGTTGACTTTGTGTATTGACTAATTTTATGAACATATTCTGAAAATCAAAAAAATTAAATAATGCTTTTTTTTCCTGAAAGACTCCTACTACAGCTGTACAACATATAACCACATGAATAAGGTGTTTGATGGATGAAAAAATATCAAGTCTTGACTAATCAAAACAGCTTTTTAAACAGACAGGCCCCAAGATTTGGATCACAACATAGAAAAAAACATGTTTATGGAATAATTTTAACCTCAGTTCAAACTGTGTGAGGGAAAATTCTTGTAAGTCCAACTTAAATCCTTTTATTTTTCAGGAAACACATGACTAAATCTTTCACCCTGAACTGCATGCAGGCTCTCAGGCTAACCACCTCGTACAAATTTGATAACAACAAGAGAGGATAGGTCTTTCACCACCGCAACCACTAAACACTCCATACAATGAGATCCAAATGTGGCAACAGACAACATTTATTTGGAAGCGCAGATGTAACTCCAGCCTGCAGCCACATGATACTGACGATCAGTGCTGAGCTGCGGTTGAAGCAGATGTCTAAACACACAACAGTGCTGACAGCATGAGGGCTCAATGTTTACAGTTGGCTCCAGGAACTAAACATCATCGAGACACTGAGTGAGGATGTTCCTTCCTCCATGTTAATTGGGACTTTTTCGGGATTTTAAAGAAAAGGTGCCTGAAGAGATATTATTCAGATAATACAGCCCTTAAACCCTAACAGGTAATAATCCAAGCTTAAATCATAGCAATATCAATATCAAATTTAATTATAAAGCATGTTTAAAAAAAACAGCAGTTCACCAAAGTGCTTCACAATTACACCAATACTCACAAAATAGCAAATAGAATAAAACTGTAATGAAAGTAATTAAAACACAAAGTTAGGATTTCTAAGTAATTAATATCTGTTTGCTAGCAATGCTTCCAAGTCATTCAAGTCGTTCACTTTCCCATTGTATTTCTAAGCTTATTACCCAGTAATCAAATTGTATTCTCATATTTAGATATTTTATAACATGTCAAATTAAACATGGATAAGACATTCTCTTGATATGATAACCTTGAGAAATATTAGCACGGTTTCATAGATTTGAGGTATCAAGTTAAACATTTTAAGCAAAAAATGTGTTATATAATATGATACAAAATGTTATTGCTATGCTGTAATAATGTTACCTACAACATTAATTGACTGTGTTTTTTGGAAGTGAAAATACCCTATACAATTCGCTCATCCAAATAATCAAACTGAGGTAGTCAACTGATGGTTAGAGCCATAAGCAGTAGCTTAGTTCACTAATGCCTTGTGCCAGCTCTACATACGACCCATTTCCACTAGGCGAGTTCAGGAAGATTTTTGAAAGGGAGGAAGTTGAGAGAGAAAATACGCTGGCTTGGTCCTCTTAGCTGTTGTCTCTCTATACAAAACGGACCCTTTAAGGAATTTGGTAAGATTCAGTATATCGCAACTGTTTTGGTGGTGAGTGACATCACTGATCAGCGCCAAAAGGAGCCCACAGCAGCATAGAATAGCAAGGGATCAACATCTGTTTAACATGTTGTCGAGTTTCTTTGTGCCATATTATTTTACACTGCTTTGCCAGCAACTTTTCCAATTTTACAAATACATGTTGTTTGGAAAAATCCACTCATATAACTTCCAATTAAGTTGCAACCATTCTGCATGACTGAATCACAAATCCCACCCAGCGACTATAGTGGTCCTTTCGGGGCGGCCCATTGAAATGGAGACGTGTATACTGTGAAGGTCCTGAGAAATTACCCGGAGGTTCCAGCAGTGGAAATGGGCCTATAGAGTGCACAGAAATTGCCCACTTCCAGCAGTCAACAGCTATAGTCCTCCAAGTTTTATGTAGCCTTCAGTTTCGCTCAAGAGCAGTGAATATGGAGCTTCATAGAATGGGCTACCATGACTGAGCAACTGCAACTATATTACCAAAGGAAATTAAAAGCTTCAGATGCAGTGGTGTAAAGGCCCACAGTTTTAAATATTTTTTTTCTTTCTGAAAAGCACTTTGCAAAAATGTAGCCTTTCTACATTTGGATAAAAAATCATTATCCAATTAAGCTCCTCCTCCTGCTGTCTTGATATCCTACCCACAGCTTTTCTAAAGAAGGTTCTTCCTGTTATTGGTTCTGATCTTGTTCAAATAGTGAACTCATCCCTGCTATCAGGTGTCTTCCCTCAGGCTTTAAAAACAGCAGTTATTAAACCACTGCTAAAGAAGAAAAATCTGGACAACACGTTAATGCAGAACTGCAGGCCAATCTCTAATCTCCCATTCATCAGTAAGATTATTGAAAAAGCTGTGTTTCAGCAGTTAAATGGCTTCATAACAATGACCAACCGTTTTGATGCTTTTCAGTCTGGTTTCCGCGCTCACCAGAGCACCGAGACTGTCCTCGTCAAAGTATTTAATGACATCCGCATAAATACAGACTGTGGAAGAACCACAGTGCTGGTTCTGTTGGACCTCAGTGCAGCATTTGACACTGTTGATCATGATATTTTATTGGAACGACTGGAGAGCTGGGTCGGACTCTCTGGTACAGTACTTGGCTGGTTCGAGACTTACCTAAAGAACAGGGACTTCTATGTTTCAATAGGAAACTTTTCATCAGAACGAACAGAAATCACATGTGGGGTGCCCCAGGGCTCCATCCTGGGGCCCCTCTTATTTATTATCTACATGCTCCCGCTAGGCAAGATTATAGCAACCAATAACATTAGCTACCATAACTACGCAGATGACACTCAGCTCTACATTACAATGTCACCAGGTGACTCTGAACCCATTCAAACCCTAAATCAATGCATTGACCAAATAAATGGATGGATGTGCCATAACTTTCTCCAGCTGAATAGAAACAAAACTGAAGTGATTATTTTTGGACCCAAGGAGGAACGATCAAGAGTCAGCACACAGCTTCAATTAATACAGCTAGAAACTACTGATCAGGTTCGTAACCTAGGTGTAGTAATGGACTCAGACCTGAACCTCCAGGGTCACATAAAGGCAATAACAAGGTCAGCGTTCTATCACCTGAAGAACATCTCTAGGATTAAAGGACTGATTTTGCAACACGACCTAGAAAAACTCATCCATGCGTTTATCTTTAGTCGGATTGATTACTGCAACAGCATCTTCACAGGTCTGCCTAAAAAGTCAATCAGATAGCTGCAGCTGATCCAGAACGCTGCCGCTCGCGTCCTCACTAGAACCAGGAAGGTAGAACACATCACCCCAGTTCTAAAGTCCTTACACTGGCTCCCTGTAGCTCAGAGAATAGACTTTAAAATACTTTTACTAGTTTATAAATCATTACATGGCTTAGCACCAAAATATGTTGAAGACCTGTTGTCATGGTACCAACCACCAAGACCACTCAGGTCCTCCAACTCTAGCCTACTAAACATCCCTAGACTCAGAACTAAACATGGAGAAGCAGCTTTCACTTTTTATGCTCCCCTTATCTGGAACAGACTTCCTGACGAGTGTAGAGCTGCTGAAACTCTGAACTGCTTTAAATCGAGACTAAAAACCCATCTGTTTAGAATTGCCTTCGAGTAAATGCTTGATGTCATATGTATGAAATGTGTTCATGCTCTTTTGCTTTTTTTTGTTTTTCTCTTGCTTTATTGTGTATCATGTGTAATGTGTGTTTCTTTTATGTGTTTCTTTTAAATCACCAAATCATGTAAAGTTCCTTGAATTACCCTGCTGTTGAAAGTGTGCTATACAAATAAAATTGCCTTGCCTTGCCTTGCCTTCTGCTTGCTGACCAGCAGATGAAAGCAACTGGTGGGGGAGGCATAGTACTGTGCTCCCATAAAGTCAGACAACTTCAGTCACTCAAGCTCTTTCTTTTTAAAGAAACATTATCACAAAAACTTTAACATTTTTGTGTTGTTGCTGTATTGCATGCATATCATGTACAGAAGCTGGTTGCCTACATGCTCCAGAGCAAATTTGCTCTATAAATGGGATAGGGTTAAATGCATTTGTTAGACATTCAGTCATAATTATCATGACAATAGAAGCATTTCAAGCTGTGCAGAGTGCAACGATTTCTCTCAGCTAAAAGACCCTGTATCTTTGTCTTTTACATTTCACGGTTGGACATACTTTAGAACAAAATTAGTTGTGTCTTGATCTTAAACTTCTTAATGTAACCCAGCACACATCACAAATCAAAAAAGGGATTCCATTTTCTTTAACTCTTTCTTTTATTGATCATGTTTAATGTAACAAGAATAATCAAAACAGCAGTCACAGAGCCCAGAGTCAGGTGTAATGGCTGTGGCTGGACAGAAAATTGATGTGGAGAGAAACGACTAGCTGGAAAAAACACTTGACAGTCAACTCAGATGCCCACGGTCAAGCTACAGTAGGTAAAGTTAGAAAACATTGGTCTCCACACAGGCCGTCGCAGACTTCACTAGTCTGTGCTCCCCTCAGCCATGGTCTGCTTGCACTTCACTGCCTCCATCCACCTACAATTGCTGATAATCACACGACATGTCTTTCCTTTTTACACTTCTTTTTACCCCCTTGCTCTACAGCTCTTGTGAGGAAGGAGCTTTCACAGCTCAACTTGTGTGGCCTCCAAAATCCTGAGGCTGATTCCAAAGTTCTGCAGGAACTCCATATTGGATAGACCTTGGGTTTCTGCAGGATTGAGGAAATGAGGAGTGTGTCTGTGTCTATGTCTGTTTCTTTGTGTGTAATACCTTGACAAGCAAGAGTGAGAGCTGTGTGGAAGTACACCAATGGAGAGAGAAACCAGATTTATTATCACCAAAAGAATCGGCTGCAGATGTCAGCTCACAGGTTCTGCCTCTGCTGCCAATTACAGACACTCACGCAACAATCTGCCCAGCTGCAGAGTCTGCCTCCTCATACCTACACGGCTGTGCATGTTTGTATGCATTTACACACACTGAAAGTGAAGACCCACTTGGATTATCTCTGACTGCAACGGGGGATAATGAAGATGCCCATAGAAAACATTAGCAGGGTGATGTCAAGAGTAATACTCTTTGGAAAGATTTCTGCCCTCAAGCTTTTGTCCTGCTGTATACTGCTCCACTGTGACTAACATCAGGGGCTATTCCAGGTTGTTATTCTAATCACTTAAACTTTGGCTGGATTTAGGGTAATCAGTTTGTCAAATTTTGGATTTTATTGTTTGGAAGATGGAAAATGTGAACTTGATAATGGCTCACAAAATTGTGATCAGACAACATGGTTATAAAGAAGGTTATCTACGATTGGGTAGCACATGTACATAAACATCAGTCAAGATTATGCTGATTTTATTAGATGATCAGATCCAGGATTTTTGCACATGTAGATCTAGGTTTTACAAGGTTATTGATGTTGGTTTTTAGAAAAAGTAAACAGGTGCTACATTAATATGGCATTAAAAAATAAATTACTTTTTCGTTTATCTACATGAAATATCAATGTCCTTTCCTGAAAAACGAACTGCTAACTTGATTATTCATACCTCAGTTCAGAGATTAGGACCTTGCACACTTGCATGACAAAGATGGAATTTTCTAAATGACAACAAAAATACAAAACTGGTCAGATATTGTGGATCTATATCTTTGTGTCATAAGATTATTCCGGTGTTGCAGTTTATTTAATTAACTGGCTTTGTGGCATGGTGCATTATCTTGCTGGAAGTAAACCTTGCTCCAGCAAGTCCTCTTCATCACATCGAGATGGCTAAATGCATTCAGTTGCAGCCATTTAATTGGGGGATTTGGTATTTGTGTTGATAAGCAATCGAATATGGTATATCTAATAAAGTGACAGTGTATATAAAATCATTTTTTTACAATTAAAGTTTCATCAAGATTTTTAAACATCTAGTGTATAGTTATTTTGTATATTTGGAAAACACAAAATAACTCACTGTTTTTTATTTTATTTAATGAATGTGAAGAGCACAGGATGATAATGACTGCAGGAATTGTGAGAGATTAAGGTTTTTTAGCAGCAGATGAGCCCTTGAGAGCTGCTGGGACTGGATCTGAAGACAGATAATATGAGATTAGTATAACAACAAAATGTTTTTGCAATTTAGAGGCCAGGACTATGAGGCATTATTCAGAATTAGATTCTCACACACACGTGAAATTGAAATCATTCACACACTATAGTGAAACCTCTCATATAACATATAACTGAAATCACTCACATACTATAGTGAAACCTCTCATATAGCATACTGAAATCATTCACACAATATAGTGAAAGCTCTCATACAATATACTGAAATTGACTCATGTATAACATACTGAAATATCCTCTCATATAACATAGTGAAAACCTCTCATATAACATAGTGAAACCTCTCATATAACAAAGTAAAACCATCTCATATAACATAGTAAAACCATCTCATATAACATAGTAAAACCTCTCATATAACATAGTGAAACCTCTTATATAACATAGTGAAACCCTCTCATATAACATAGTGAAACCTCTTATATAACATAGTAAAACCTCTCGTATAACATAGTAAAACCTATTATATAACATAGTAAAACCTCTCATATAACATAGTGAAAACCTCTCATATAACATAGTGAAACCTCTCGTATAACATAGTAAAACCTATTATATAACATAGTAAAACCTCTCATATAACATAGTGAAAACCTCTCATATAACATAGTGAAACCTCTCATATAACATAGTGAAACCTCTTATATAACATAGTGAAACCCTCTCATATAACATAGTGAAACACTCTCATATAACATAGTGAAACCCTCTCATATAACATAGTGAAACCCTCTCATATAACATAGTGAAACCTCTCATATAACATAGTGAAACCTCTTATATAACATAGTGAAACCCTCTCATATAACATAGTGAAACCCTCTCATATAACATAGTGAAACCCTCTCATATAACATAGTGAAACCCTCTCATATAACATAGTGAAACCCTCTCATATAACATAGTGAAACCCTCTCATATAACATAGTGAAACCCTCTCATATAACATAGTGAAACCCTCTCATATAACATAGTGAAACCTCTCATATAACATAGTGAAACACTCTCATATGACATAGTGAAAACCTCTCATATAACATAGTGAAACCCTCTCATATAACATAGTAAAACCCTCTCATATAACATAGTAAAACCTCTTATATAACATAGTAAAACCTCTTATATAACATAGTGAAACCTCTTATATAACATATTGAAACCTCTCATATAACATAGTGAAACACTCTCAAATGATGAACAGCATATATAGAGCCTGGGTATTTAATGATGGTCATTATTGGCCAAGCCCAACAGATGCTGCTTCTGTAGAGGAAGAGACAGCATGGCCAACCACTTTATTAGAATGGTTCACTGTATTATTAGAAAGCAAAAACTGTTCCTAAAAATAGTCATCTGACAGCAAATTGTATCAGAAGATTAGTTGATCTTGAAATAAGTCATGTGCACCTTTGTCGTTTATCACTGAGCAAAATATGTGTATAAAGAGACAAAACAGGAGCCCCAAAAGAATAGTTGTTTCTTTCACTGGAGGCCACGCAAAGTATAGAAACACAACTAATAACAGTAGAACGACTTTTTGTGACTCTGTTTGTACACTCCATTTGTTAGACTTTCAGTCAAATTAGTTCAATAAATTATGATTAACAGCCTCTTTACTCGTGTGAATGCAGATGAACAGCCATTGCATGCAAATCAGGATTTCAGGTTTAACTGTTTATACCTTAAACTCCTTTTGAAAAGTTTCTGAAAAATTAAAGCTCTACTTTAAGTACATGAGTAATGCTTTTTCTCTATTCCAATTTTCTACACATTTAAAAAGTAGGATATACCTTTCTCTAATGTTAGGATTCCCATTTTCCCTGATTTATTTCACAGATTTCTTACCTTGAAAACATTGAGTAAAAAATGTTCCAGCCATCCTAATTATAGTACATACATAGTATACCTAATGAGGATGAAGCATCCTACTGCTCAGATTTTTTTAAGCACACATATATATATAATATATATATATATATATATATATATATATATATATATATATATATATATATGTCCTAATATATAATCGGATTATAATATTCAACTCTGCATTCCCTTGACTTCTGAAATTTAGGTTTCTACACATTTAAACTGTACATTTCTTTCTTTCTTTCTTTCTTTCTTTCTTTCTTTCTTTCTTTCTTTCTTTCTTTCTTTCTTTCTTTCTTTCTTTCTTTCTTTCTTTCTTTCTTTCTTTCTTTCTTTCTTTCTTTCTTTCTTTCTTTCTTTCTTTCCTATTATTTTAAAGTAGGTCATTATATTAAATAAATGTGTTATTAAGAGGAACTCCACTGTAACTAAACATGGCTGAACATGTGATAAATGTTCTGTGCTATGATAAATGTGACTAACTGATAACAACATTATTAAATCAGTCAAACTAATCCCGGCCTAATGTGTCAGTTTACTCCAAGTTAATGATCTGTGACCTAAATAAAAATAAAGCACAGTGTAATTAGGAGTGTTTATGAAAGGTCTTTCATTTTGGATGAACATGCAATGTTAAGTACCGTCAAAAAGTCTAATGTAAACACTTCAGTGTCCAACTTACAGAAACATTAATAGGATTAAGAAAATGGGAGCAAGAATGGGTGTGTGATCGGAGGTGCTAGCCGACCCTCAACTCTTTTTCTTTTACTTGAAGTTACATCATTGTTTATATCATTCCTTAAAGGTGAGGGGCTAATATAGAACAACTGACCACAGAGAGTAGCACGTCAATGCAGATTAATTGGATACAAGTGATTCATGTCCAAAATGGACCAACTTGTTAATTCTTCTAAACATTTTTCATACATTCAAACTGACACAATCCAAAACAGGTAAGACAGTTTGTATATATATATACAAACTTTATTCTAATTCGTCAGATACATGATTGCAAATCTGCCTTTCATTTTAATAATGCAGGAAGGTCCAGTGCTTTAGATAATTAATGCCTTAGCATCATACTCCTTGGCATTTGACACTGTAGCTTTCA
The DNA here is from genome assembly GCA_963556495.2 of Valencia hispanica. NCBI lineage: Eukaryota > Metazoa > Chordata > Actinopteri > Cyprinodontiformes > Valenciidae > Valencia > Valencia hispanica. The sequence continues at coordinate 22,113,128 of OY747709.1, read as the reverse complement.
CAATTTTATTAGCACAGAAGTCAGGGGGCTATCTCTTTGCTTCAGGGTTGGTAGCATCATGTGAGAGCATTTTGCTGTGACTGGTCTACTTCAAAAACTAGATGGCATGAGAGAAGAATATTATGTGGAAATATAGGAGCAACATCTAAGGACATATTCCTCATTATCTTGGCATTTAGAAAAGAAAAGTAGGTTTGGTAATCCTTCTGCTAGTTAGGTGAAATATTCATTAAACTGATTACTTGTGTACACATTGCAATCAAATGTTTTTTTTCTAACAAGCATGGATTTTTCCACTTTACCCACTCTTAACTTGTGAAAGTTCTGCATAGCATTTTAGCCAGGACCTCACTAAATGCTCGAACATTAGCAACCACAATCAAACATGTGCTTTTCTTGAGTGCGGGAAGTTGTAAACCTCAGTATTTATTTTGCATGCCCCTGTTTGCACCATTAAAAGAGCGAAAAGGTAATAATGTCTTTTGCCAATTGATAATGAGAGCATTTAGTGCCTTGAGACTGCATGTGGGGTGCTATTTGTTTGATGCAGTGTACGAATTATTGGCACATTAGGGTTATCTTTGAAGGCCCTTTCTGTTCCTTTTTTGGTTAATTTTGTTATGTGAATAAAATGTCTATACTGTAATGATCAACTTAGCTTCTCACCACCCTGTGAGCTGGCATTTATGAGACACAAGCCTACCTGCTAGCATCATCCAGTCTTACACCCTGACACCTACAGAAATCTCCTTGAGTATCACTAGCTAATAGCTCAGCCCCTTTGGTCGTTTTATAACTGGTATTTTTTTATGAGACCACTGTGGGCTTTGCAGCCCGGAGAGGTCAGGCCCCGCTCCAGTGGTCAAAATAAATGGCTCATTTCCTAGCCGTGGCATGATGGAAGGGATACAGTTCCTCCATTCTTCCCTTCCTGGCCGTCAGAAACAGAGCAAGCCTTAAAGAGTGTGTCAAACCACTCTCTGCTCCTGCTTCATGTACTCAACACCACATGGGTCATTATAAGCTGATTCACTGAGACAACTCTCTTCACAGAAGAAACAAGTCTCTGTAAAGGGTTTCTTCCACTGTAACGGGGAAAGAAGGTAGCTTTAATTCAACCAGCCCCAGAAGATGTGGTTGATTTCATTTTATATGGAGTGAAACAATGAGTTAGGATGGGCTACTGCAGAGTTCTCAGTAAAAAAGGCAGCCGTCCCATCTGGAGGTGAACAAATGGGATTTGAATCAGCCGTTACTGGATATCATTGCTGTCGTGTTTTATAGATGAAAGAGGCAAAGGAGGAGGAGCTCATAGGGGGCTGAGTGGCTCTGGGAGCTGAAGAAAAAAATCTGGCCTTTGGTTTGTGCATTTTATGGGAACTCATGGCAAACGTCATTGGACAACCCACTTGCTGCCCAGGCGCTCATGACTATTAGGTGTATCTGGTTTCCATCATGCAAAAAACGCTTGCATGAACATGCGCACGCATGTATAAATGAACTTTTCTGCACATGTGCCAATGTACCCACATTGGGCTATTCAGTATGAACATTGGTCATGAATCAAACAAGCACTATATTCTCCTTGTCTTGCTAAGTCATACACACATACATACACATTGCAGTTACCATCTGGGACCAATCAAATAGCTGCAGTACACAGTTAGGCTGATTCCTGTTTTCCTGCAAGTCTTCATCCATGTACCAGTGGTTCCTTCCCAGTGCTCCAATAAAAGCCCACTAATGATCCCCTCAACCCCCTTGCCCACACCCTAGTTCTGGAACCCAGCCGACGGATGCACATACCGAGGGGCACTTTATGAGTCAAGTGGCCGTGCTTGCCCGTGATGTCATCCTCAGCTCGCACTTAATCTTGCCAATCTCTCCAAAACTGCGCGCCCACCTCACCTACAATACAACTTTATTCCATCTTTTTTTTGTTTTTACGTCTTATTTTTCTCTTTTTGTTTGGTTGTTTATCCTGCAGGCTGTTGAGAGGATCTCTGTTTGTACCACACACACTGAATCTGTGGGTGGATATTTTTGTAAAGGGCTTTCCCCAAAATATATGGCTTATCCAATTACTGGCACATTAACTGCTTCTCATCCGACACCGTACACATCAGGCAGACACTGACCCACTGTTTTCAGAATGACTCTCCTAAAGCTGCAATAAAGGATTATAAGTTTATCCTTGTCCTCTAGAGAGCTGCCTTTGATTGAAAAGGAAATCATTTGACAAGTTCTCACACTTTGTAAATTCCCCACTTTATGCTGTATTTAAGAGGAAGATATATGGCATGCTTTTTGTTCAGTATTTTTTTTTCTATAAAAGGTTTATTAAGAAAAACATATTGAAAACTGGGAAATGTTTCACTGGAGCCTAAATTAAACTCTCACCACTGTTCAGTTCAAGACAAAACATGTGATGCAGAAAGACCCAATAACAATGTATCTTTTTGTTTACTAGTGAAGCCTATCAGATTTGTATTCAAAAGACCCGGCATTTCCAAAAGTTCATAATACCATACACTCTAACAAGGTGCCCAGGGCCATTGCAAAAGAAACAGCCTCACATGATAAAATATTCTCCATCATGTTTAACAGGGGGCATTAGGTTTTTGATCACATATTTTCATCTTTTATTTCACAACAAACCTACTTAGAGTGTTTTGTCTGAAAGAAAGCTGAATCTCATTTGACCAAAACACACAGTTCTAGGAAAGTTACACTAAAGCTTAACAAACTACATCTGTTTATGTCTGGGAGGGTAGGACAGAAAAACTCTAGCATCAATTACAAAAAGCTTCTTGGCATTTAATGGTAGTGTTAGAGACTTAGTGATCCCAGAATCACATGTATTGGTGCAATCTAACATTTAGCATGAAGGATTTGACATACCGTCATTATCATCTTGATCACTGTGCCCTGTGAATAGATAGATATAGATATATATTTATTTTCCCATCTTGACCAGCAGTACCAATAAACTTGTGTTTTACAGACCAGCTCGACAGGTCAAATTGTGATGTGTTAATGCTTCTGTCTACCGTAATTAGTTGAGGGAAATGAGCTCAGGTGTAGAGATACATTTGTTGAATTCAAGAATGTGAGTAATGGTAAGTATGGACATTCATACTTTCATGTTTTCCACACTTACAGACACAGTGCAGAATCCAGTTTAACTTGGTTAGGATACAATTATCCTTAGTTGGGCTCTTACAGCACCTTGATTTAGCTGTCATTTGTCACCATGTGATGAATAGAGGTCTCTCGGTCCTCTCTCATTAAAAGCACAACCACACTCTTTGAACTGCTGGTGAGTTAGATCAGATCTTCCACAAGTGAAGTGAAGAAACACTTGACACTCAAATACTTTATCAGCGGAAAAAGTGGACACATGGTGACTCAATGGCTTTAGTGTGAAAACTTTCTAAATGATTTCAGGAATGGTTGTACGCAAGTCTGCAACAGCCTATCTTGTTCCAGGAAGAGTATGTTTATGTTTGGCCCCATGCATCATGACACAACTTTTTTGTTTGAGTGTTTTGTTTTTGTGGCAACTATGAGCATAAATGATAAATGACAGAGACGCTTCTCAGCCAACTGTGAAGGAGGCAGTCTGCTGATTAAATTGCTTGAGTAAAGAAGCATGTAATGTGGTGTGCTAGGAGAAAGAGGCTAGGCCTATTACTAAATATAGTTTGGAGCTGATCTGCTTGAAACAACTACTCTACTGCTGTTTCTTACTAAAGTTAGATCCTGGGATAACAGTGTGGAATATTTAGAAATTCAAGTGCACACACAGCATCAGCACTGCAAAGGCTTTTTTGTGTTCATACCGGTTCTACAGAAACACCTCTAGATGTAATTAAATAAACAAGCAGGTTACCATACTCACATGTAGGCAAAAAAAAACTGTGGTTATCCTTCCTAAACTGTCTCTTCTGAATCTTTGGTGCTATTCTGAACAAAGACCTGAAGTGGTACTAAAAATGGTGAGAACTAACGGAATTAATCAGTCAGAACAGCTGTTGGTTACCACGGAGACAGTTGACACAGGATGGTGGGGAGATATCACTGATCCAGGATTGGCATTTATTCAGTATCTGGTTGCCCCGCTGCTGGTACAATACGTCGAGAAATGTGACAAGTGCTGCTTCTCTACCAAGTGCTCTTTGGTCTTCTACCTTTAATAGATACAACTTTATTAGTCCAACCAGACAATGGCTGTTATTAAGTAGCGCAGACGATCTGTGACTTTGACTGAGCCTCTTCAAAACCTTCATTGTGTTGTTTTTTTTTTGTTTTTTTTTGCCATTTACATGTGTCCTTTTGATCATTGTCCTACTTGAGCCTGAGGTCACAAACCCATGGCCAGACATTCTTCCTCATGATTTTCTGGGAAAGAGCAGAATTAATGGTTCCATCAGTTATGTGACAAGTAATTGAGGTCCTTAAGAAGCAAAGCAGCTCGAGGGCATCAAATTATCACCACCATGTTTGACTGTTAGGATGATGTTGTTTTTACAGAAATTCTTGTTTTCACGCAACACATAATGGCGCACATACTTTCCAAAAGGTTCCGCGTTTGTGTCATTAGCACACTATCTTCATAAAAGTTTTGGGGAACATAAATTTGTTTTCATTTTGTTTTTTTATTAGTTAAGACTGTTCTGTGTGTTCCTTTTGTTCTGTAGTGGTGTTTGCTTTGGAACACTCCCATGGATGTCCAGTCTTTTAATTGTAAAATTGAGGCTGTTGAGGCCTGCAGTGCTTCATATGTTTTTCTGTGTTATTTTGTAACCGGATGAGTCATTAGTGCTCTCTGTGTAATTTTGGTAGGCCAGCTGCTCCTAGGTAGGTTCATCACTGTGAACCATTTGTGAATAATGATTCCCACTGTGGTTTGCTGGAGTCCCAATTTCTTCGAAGAGGCTGTATAACCCTTTCTAGATTGGGAGATGCAAATAACTGTGCTTAATATTGGTTTTTAAATTTTTTCAGATCAAAGCATGACTTGTTGCTTTTTGAGAATTTCTAGCCTACTTCATGTTGTTAGATGGGTTGTGTTTTAGGTATTTCTTAATTCTTCACCTCGGGCAATGATCAAACCTGGGTGTAATATAGGGAATTTTAACTTGACGTTCAAAATATTTATTTATTACAGTATTCCATGATTAGCTTTGTTCCCTCATTACATGAAATCATCATTCAAAAACTGTAGTTTTTACTTAGTCCAGTTATCTTATATGGGATGCAACTGCCAGTCAATGACTCGGAGCAATCCGCTGGGATTCCTTGAATAGAAAACTAGCTAAAACTTTAAACTGATTGGAATGTTTATATTGAAATGACTTTCTTGTAAGTGCCTTGAGATGACATCTGTTATGAATCAGCACTATATAAATAAACTGAACTGAATTGAATTGAATCTCTGATGTTAACATGTTTTCCTTATCTAAGGCTTTTAAGTGTGAAATAAACACAAGCAGAAAAAAATTAAGGCAATATATCCATTCTTACCTTTATATTTCCTGTTCTTATTTTTTTTCTTTACAATGTATTTATTCAAAAAAACAATTGAAAATGCTGCAAGTTTAACATCCTCAGAAGATATGCGAGACAAATCTCAAAAACTTGCTGAACCTGTGTTGGTATAAATGATTACTTACAAAGTAAATATTTTAGTGTTTGCAAACCAAGTTTCTGTTTGAAAAATGTAACTTCACACAATCTATATGAATCCCCACTCGGTAAGCTTTATGCATGTTTTGGATTATACACACAGTCTTATATATACAGTGGGGTAAAAAAACAATTTAGTCAGCCACCAATTGTGCAGGTTCTCCCACTTAAAAAGATGGTAGAGGCCTGTAATTTTTATCATAGGTATACCTCAACTATGAGAGACAAAATGAGAAAAGAAATCCACAAAATCACATGGTCTGATTTTTAAAGAATGTATTTGCAAATTATTCGGTCAATAACAAAAGTTAATCTCAATATTTTGCTATATACCGTTTGTTGGCAATGACAGAGTTCAAACGTTTTCTGTAAGTTTTCACCAGGTTTTCAATCACAGTTGCTGGTATTTTGGCTCATTCCTTCATACAGATCTCCTCCAGAGCAGTGATGGGGCTGCCGCTGGGCAACACGGACTTCCAACTCCCTCCAAAGATTTTTCTTTGGGGTTGAGATCTTACGAAGCCACTCCTTCATTACCCAGGCTGTGTATTTGGGATCATTGTCATGCTGAAAGACTCAGCCATGTTTCATCTTCATTGCCCTTGCTGATGGAGGGAGGTTTACACTTAAAATCTCATGATACATGGCCCCATTCATTCTTTCCTTTAAACAGATCAGTCATTCTGGTCCCTATGCAGAAAAACAGCCCCAAAGCATGATGTTTCCACCCCCATGCTTCACAGTAGGTATGGTTTTCTTTGGATACAACTCAGGATTCTTTCTCCTTCAAACACGCCAAGTAAAATTTTTACCAAAATTTCTATTTTGGTTTCATCTGACCATATGACATTTTCCAATCCTCCCCTGGATCATCCAAATGCTCTCTAGCTAACTTCAGACAGGCCTGGACATGTACTGGCTTAAGCCGGGGGACACGTCGGGCACTGCAGGATTTGAGTCCCTGTAGTGTGTTACTGATGGTAGCCTTTGTTACTTTTGGTCCCAGCTCTCTGCCGGTCATTCACTAGGTCCCCTTGTGTGGTTCTGGGTTCTTGTGATCGTTTTGACCCCACGGGGTGAGATCTTGCGTAGAGCCCCAGATCGAGGGAGGTTATCAATAGTCTTGTATGCCTTCCATTTTCTAATAATTGCTCTCACAGTTGATTTCTTCACACCAAGCTGCTTACCTCTTGCAGATTCAGTCTTCCCAGACTGGTGCAGGTCTACAATTTTGTTTCTGGTGTCCTTTAACAGCTCTTTGATCTTGACCATGGTGGAGTTTGGAGTGTGACTGTTTGAGGTTGTGGACAGGTGTCTTTTATACTGATGACGAGTTCAAACTAGTGCCATTAATACAGGTAACAAGTGGAGGACAGAGGAGCCTCTTACAGAGGTAGTTACAGGTCTGTGAGAGCCAGAAATCTTGCTTGTTTTAGGTGACCAAATACTTATTTTCCACCATAATTTGCAAATCAGTTCTTTCAAAATTAGACCATGTGATTATCTGGATCTTTTCCCCTCATTTTGTCTATCATAGTTGAGGTATACCTATGATGAAAATTACAGGCCTCTCTCATCTTTTTAAGTGGGAGAACTTTCACAATTGTTGGCTGACTCAATACTTTTTTACCCCACTGTGTGTGTGTGTGTGTGTGTGTGTATATATATATATATATATATATATATATATATATATATATATATATATATATATATATATATATATATATATATATATATATATATATATATTACTATACTGTATACATATGACCAACAATTTCTCCTTCTGAAAGGGAATCTAAAATTTTTTTGAGTGAATGGATCAGGAGAAGAGTATATGGAGCTTTAGTTTGAGAGTCCATTAACACTGACTGCCACCAGAAAGAAAAAAAAAGAGAGAAAATTCCCCAAGGTACCAAACAATGCTGTAGCTGGGGTTAAGTGCTAGGATTTCACTCGATGGGGGATTTGGGGGTTCCTGGGTTTTTAAGCCTCTATCTCCAAACCTTGCCTTCATACCCACCTCTCTCAATACACACTCTTTCTTTCCACGCACTCTCGCACACACACACACATATAAATGTTACTTCCCACTCGCCCCTTTAATGCCCCCAGGTCCCAGTCATCTGCCATAATCAGAATGATGATATATGGGCCCCATTAAAAGAGAAGGGCTGCTGACATGTAGGACAAAAGCCCCTCACAGCGTGTCCAGGAAGCCTGCCCATCCAGGTGCACTCTCCCTCAGAGCCGGAGGCCTGCCGCTCTCCCTCCTTCTTCCCATTTCGCTCTTTTGGCCTCTCTCCCCTTCTTTTCCACCAACAGTTCCAAACACAGCGTGGGCCCATTCAGACTAAAGGAAGAAAACGGGAGAGGAGCAAATGAGGAGCGGAGCGGTTTCAGGGAGGCAGGGAGGGATTTGAGGAGTAAGATTCAGGATGAACTATAGTATCACCAGGGAGGGAGAGCTAAGAAAATGAGAAGAGCTCAGGTGTACTGAAACGACAGGACATTTGAGCAGTCATCGATGGTGAGGGAAGGGAAGACGAAGGGTGGTCAGTGAGTCTGAAATAATGGTGATAGTAAAAGTCTCTCCTTTCACTCTTTGCTTCTCTGTCTTTAGCTCTGTTGCTCACCGTCTCTACCTGGCTGACCTACCGCAGCGCATCACAAGGCACAGAGGAAGGCTAAAGTGAAGGAGATAGGAATGGTTGATGGGATGGGTGGCGACAGGGGGGAGGAGTGTGTCATTGGTTGCACATCATCACTAACAGCCATCAGCTCATCTGTCAGCAGGTCATTTAGACTCGAAGGGGGGTCTATGTACACACAAATGCACTCAAACATAACTATGAAAAAGGAAACAGTTACTTTTAAATGTATATTTTTACTTGTCTTACACTTGAAAATAGTTTTTTTTTGTCTTTTATTTCAAAATGTTCTGTTTTCAGCGTCCACTTTTGCCCTCTTAAATTTTTACAAATTAGAAAATCTTTACAGTTACTCCCCAGCCTTTTAATAAAACCTTTTAGTGCATTTCCCAACAGCATTTAAGTGTGAGAAACAGTAATTAGTGTCTATAAATAATAAAAAATGGCTTCATTTGCCATATTTTACTTTAGCTCTCTAAGTCAGTACTGGTTTGATAAGATTATAGAGGTGTTGTCCTAGAATTTGCAGACTCCTCCCATCACTGCTGTGATTTGAGGTGAGATCCTAAGAACTTTGGAAATGGTATGTATTCCTCCTTATATTTTCTGAATCCATATTTACCCTCTTGGCTGTATAATGCTATAACTGAGACGTTTAGTACTTGATTTTATTTTAGATAGTATGGAGAAGTGTATTCAAATAGTTCAGTCTGTGTATCAAAAGATTAATTTTTCCTCCTATGTGGTTTTTGGAAGACTTCCTGCTGCCTTTTTTTAGTACAGAATAGCTTCTTACCCTACTCTACTGTAAGTGATTATTCTAGTGTAAATTTGTTGCCAAGAAGCAAGCAGTCATGCTAGGAAAGGCAAGGAAAGTTAATTTGGAAAGGACCAGTTATACACAGGGTAATTCAGTAATAATATTTCATTTAATAATTAAGTTATTTGCAGGAAAACAAAAAACATGACAGGATGAACATTAAAAACCTGAAATGCATGGAAACAATAATACTAAAACTTACGCATTACATAAAAAAGAGATGATACCATTGCAAACATAGCAACTAAATAGTGATGTTTTTAGTCCTGATTATGGCAACAGAGCTGAGGAGTATAAAAACTTTATATGTTCCCTTCCCTAATTTTGTTCTGGTCCTGGGGACACTGACTAAACAGCTCTCAGATCACCTGAGGGGTCTACATTGTTCATACCTGATCAGCAACTGAAGCATACAGTGAAGGATAATAAAAATATAGCATTAAATAAAAAACAAGGGGTTTATATGGATTATGCTTTGTGGCTTTGAAATCTGGTCAGAGCTGTAAGGATCGGGCCTCTTGAGGTGAGAAAACAAATGGACAGTAGCTAGTGTTGCCAGGGAAACAGATATGTGCAGTCATCAGGAGAGAGTGTTGTGTTGCCAGGGAAATTGATATAAGCCATCGGCATGTGGTCATGGAAGCAAACAGGGTGCTTCCCTTGGCCAAGGTGTTTCTGTTTTAGCACAATTTTTAGTGAACGTTGAGCTCTTCACCCTGTCCTGAATAATTTTTCTGGTGTTGGTCAGAACTCTGACAGCAGAATTTTGGATGAATTGCAGCTGTCTGGCAGGCTTTTACACAGACCAGTATAGGCACCGTTATTATAACGCAACTTACTAAAACAAAGGCATGAAGAAATCAGCTCAGTAATTTTCACAGAGCAAGTTTTCTCTGAAACTACCTCAGAACAAGACGCACCACACGGTTTGGCTTAGCTTCCAGGATTGGGCACAAAAACCGAAGAAGAGAAGAAAGTTATATTTATTTACGAATATTATAAAAATGAGTCTTAATATGTGTTTAAGAAGAATGTCCAAGTTTTCTGTTTCCAACGCTGTCACAAAATGTTTAGGCACTCATAACTGAGTTTTCCATCTATACTTATGTAACAATGGGTTGAATTTATGTCAGATTTGTTTGGAGCATTTTTTAAATGCTTTTTTGTTGGTACTGTAAATCATACTATCCAACTGAAATATGAGAGGATATTGTTGCGCTCCTTCTGTTCAGCAGTACGAAGGGTCACCAGACAAGCAAGGGTCCAGTAGACAAATCCCTCCTTGCTCCAACCATTTACTTCATAGACACTGATGACCTGGCCTCAGCTCAGTGTGTGGTCCACTGTTCTCTACTGAAAATAAGGAGGAAAGAGTAAAAAGAGCTGACAACTCTATCTCATATGCTCCTTTTTTCCACATATCCTGTATCTATGCAAGACTCAGGATATCAGTCAAGATTGCTTCTTTCTCTCCTCATTCTCTCTTCTGTGACAAAATGGGGATCAGGAGCACTCATCCGTAGGGCACTTGAGCCTGACTTCAATAATCAAAGCTTTGTGTAGGGAAAGGACATCAGAGCTATTTTTGACTTTTTTTCTCTTGTTTATAAAGTTGAACATCAACTAAAGCATTGGTAGGAGATCTTCTTGCATATTTGCTTTTAAAGCTCCAAAACCTCTGAAAACCTAAAGTTTTATTTCACTTTTGGGTGAGCCTATTTTTTTTTTTACAGTATTATAGAAAGTATTCACACGTTTTTTTTCTCTTTGTAATATTACAGCCACAAAAGTCAATGGGCCTGATTTATAAATAAAGAGCACAAAATTGCTTGAAGGGCATGTTCCTGATTTGCGGGTGATCTACTAAGATTGTGTGCGCAAATCATAACAAGCTTAAATAATAGCATTCAAATGAGGACTTTGAGTCCGCTGCGGTGTGTGCCAGCCTTTCTGCCCCATGCACTGCGCCACAGCCATAGAGAGGAGTAATAGGCGCAGTGGATTCATGATACATCTTTAGCAAAAAAAAAAGGGGGGAAAACGACATACCTGTTAAATCTTTGACTGTTTGAGTGAGAGTTAATTGCTACTAGGCTCCATATTCCAGAGACAGCAGGTGCTGACACATTGAGCGCAGAGTGAGTTAGGACGTGTCTATTGAAATAAAGGGGAAACATTGACATAGCTGTCACGTTTATGGCCATTAGAGGCTTAATTATTATTAGGTAAGAATGTGTGTGAATTATATATATATATATATATATATATATATTTTTTTTTTTTTTTTGTCAGTAATAAACTTATGTTGAATCGTGGTGGCACAAAGTTAAGTTATGCCTTTCAGAGGAAGTAAAAATATGCGCAAAAACAGTTTCATGTTTGATAAATCACATTGCGTTTTGAACACCTACTTATTTGCATGTTCTTCTCACAATATTTGAGCCCTAAACGGACTGTCCATCTTGCTGCAGGTTTAACAGGCGCCATGCTCTCTGCGCCTGCATAGTAAATAACCTGTTGCATGTTATAACAAGCGCAAACCTCTGATAAATCATGCCCAATTTTTTTTTTGGGCATTGTATGTAATTTACCAACATAAAGTAATACATAATTGTGAGTAGAAGAAAATGTTAAACCAGTTGAGTAAATCCCATTTGAATTTTGGGGGATACAATAAACAATAGAATTTCAGAGAGAAAATTTTTGGGTGGACATGAAAAACATTGCTCTCACTGCCTTGCAGTGTGGGCCTTCGGCATGTTAAATAATGTTATGGAATGTTACATAAAAGTACTGATAGCATTGTTCAATTCAATTCAATTCAAAAATACTTTATTGGATGGGGAAATTAAGTGTTGGTATAGCTCATATTATTCTTCAAGGAGTTGTTATAGATAATAATGGCTGTGGGCAGGAAGGATTTCCTGTAGCGGTCTGTTTTCCAGCGAAACTGAAGAAGCTTCCGACTGAAGACACTGTTGTGTATGACAGTCTCATGAAGAGGATGCTCAGGGTTGTCTATACTTTTTTTGATTTTATGAAGAATCCTTCGTTGCATCATTATCTCCAGTAGTTCCACAGTTGTCCCCAGAACAGAACCAGCCTTCCCTATTAGGTTGTTTAGCCTTTTGAAGTCCCTGGCTCTGATGCTGCTACCCCAATACATGATGGCTGAAGAGATTACACTCTCCACAACAGACTTGTAGAAGATCTGCAGCATCTTGCTGCAAACATTGAAGGACCTAAGCTTCCTCAAGAAGTACAGTCTGCTCTGTCCCTTCTTGTAGACGGTTTCACTGTTGAGTCTCCAGTGCAGTCTGTTGTCAAGGTGAACTCTGAGGTATTTATACTCTTCGACCACCTCCACTTCTTCTCCTATGATGTAAACAGTGTTTGACTTATCCCTGTTTTTTCTGAAATCTACAATAATCTCCTTTGTTTTGTTCACATTCAAAGTAAGACAATTATTTCCACACCATGTCACAAAGCGGTCCACCAGCTCTCTGTATTCAGCTTCTTGTCTATTTCTCTTATACTGGAAGTCTGAGGTGTACATAGTGAAAAGAAATGATGAGACTACGGTCCCCTGTGGTGGTCCTGTGCTGCTGATCACCTGGTTTGACAGACAATTCTTCAGTTTCACAAACTGTGGTCTGTTTGTCAGGTAGTCATTGATCCAAGCGATTGTTGAGGGCTCCACCTGTGTCTTCAGAAGTTTCTGACAAAGCAAATCAGACTGAATTGTGTTAAATGCACTGGAGAAATCAAAGAACATGATCCTAACAGTGCTCCCTGCTTTGTCCAGATGACAGTGGGTTGGTTGAAGCAGGTGGATGATGGCATCTTCAACTCCACAGCAATAAGTAAACTGCAGCGGGTCTTGATATGTTCTTGTTTGCTTATTCAGGGGTGCCAACAGTAGTCTCTCCAGGACCTTTGTGGTGTGGGATGTCAGGGCAACAGGTCTTTAGTCATTGATGACTGATGGGTAAGTTCTCTTTGGTATTGGAACAAGGCAGAATGTCTTCCACAACACTGGAACCTTCTCCTGAGTTAGACTAAGGTTGTAGAGGTGCTGCAGAATCCCACAGAGCTGCTCTGCACAGGCCTTCAGGACTCTAGGGCTGACACCATCTGGACCTGCAGCTTTGTTCTGGTTCAGTTTTTCCAGCTGCCTCTTCACCTGACTTCTGGAGACAGACAAGTGGGAGGGGGAGGCAAAGGGGGTAGCAGCATTTCCTGACTTGGTTGAATCAAACTTGTGGAGTCAGAAGAATCCATGGCCGAGGTGAAGGATAAAACATCCGAGGTGTAACAGGAAAGCGGTTGGTCAGAGGAGGGTGGAATGTCTGTTTGGCTGGGGATAGGAGAGGAATCACAAGCGTCAATTCAGTCAAAGCTTTGATATTAGGGAATATTTCTGTAACTGAAGTGGTCAGAAGTCAGGAAGACTCTCTGAACAAGCTGTTTGCTAACCTGCAAGCTATTGCTTCAGCGGGAGGAAATCCTGAATCATGCACTGCTTTGGCGATGGTGCTTGGCACACACCAGGCTCTTTGGAGCACTCCAATACCTCTGTGACCCATCAGCTCACTGATAGCCACATGCCATGAGATGATGCACAGATGTTCTCATGGGAAACTCTTTTTGTAATTATTGATTTGTCTGCGCCTTTGCACCAAGTGGTTAGGGGTATGAATACTGATCTATCAAAATGACAGGCAGTCTTCAGATTTAGCTGTCACCAGTCTAAGAAACACCTGTCAAATACTGAAAATATTCGGTTAATGCGACCCCTGGTGCTGATGTTTTAAGAAAAAAAACGCTGCTGTGCTTGTTGTTTTAAATAATTCCCAAAAGTTAACTTTACTCTGCTGTTCATCTGAAACTTTCAATCCAAAACAGAGCCCCGCTGTGTCCTTCATCGCCCGCTGTGAGAGAGCTCCCCTGTGTAGGCGCAAGGTGGCTCAGAGGTCGGTGAGGAGAAATGCATGGAATGAAGCTGCCTTTAGTGATTTGTTGATGTGGTTTTTTTCAGGGCCATAGCCACAATGAAAATGTGCTAAGTTTAATGCTAACGCATGCTAACTGGTCTTTGACTATATCGATTTAAATTTTCTCATGTTTAATTATATGAATATTTTTCAAAAGCTCAAGATGTTGTCCAGCTTTAGGTCCACATCTAACAGACATATTTGAGCTTATAGAACAAGTGGTGTGAGATAAAAGACTTACCGGTTTCACACATTGCTTGATTTCCTGTCACCCAGCGACTGTCGCTACTGAAACTAATTATGATCACCAGTGCAGGGTTGAAAAAGCTTGTGGGGACAGTACCAATTTGAGGAATGGGGGCTTGGGGGGGGGCAATCATAATCTTTCAACAAATAAATACCCATGGTTTTGCATTTCTAATTTGTATCTTTTGTGTCATACTTTTATTGGACAATGCTACATGATTAAAAATATATCTTTGTGTTCAAGGATTTATGGGGGGGACAACTTCATGGAAGGGGGGGGGGGACATGTCCCCCTGTCATCTCCGTCTATGCGTTCAACTGTTGTGGCAAAATTTGGCTGGTTTCTGTATTCAGCTATCTTTACTCTAATACAGTATGACTAAAATGTCTAGTGCAAACAATACGTCCAAAGCTCACCTAATTATTAAAAAGCCTACATGTGTGTATGTCAACTCAGCTGTTCAGTAAAGGGTTCAGAGGTTTGCAAGAGATCATTTGTGAGCAAGCTTAGTTGAGACGTTTAGAGCAGAGTTAGGGTATTAAACAATATGACATAAACTAACATGTTCAGTTCTGTGTGAAAATCGGAAGAATATGACAAAATAGCAATCCTACCAAGATGGAAGTGGACATAAAAATGCATGACCTACCCTGACAAATCTTACTAGAAGAGCATTCAACAGAAAACCGGCCAAGTTGCCCATGGTAACCTTGTATGAGCAGCAGAGATCCAAGGCTCAGGTGGGAGAATCAGTCATCAGGATAATTATTAGTCCACTCTGCAAATCTGACCTTTCTGGACGACTGACAAGGGGAAAATTGTTGGTCAAAGACAGCCATGGAAAAGTGAACTTTGCAGTGTTATAAGGGACACAGCCAACATGTTAAGAAGGTCCTCTGGTAAAATGAGCAAGGCAGTGGGGTAGAGCAGTGGTCTCCAACCCAGGTCCTCAAGCCCCACTGTCATGCATGTTTCCTCTCACCCGCATAACTGATTCAAATGATTGCATTGCTTCATTAGCCTGCCTTCAATAGCTACAGAGGCCTGTTAATCACCCATTTCTTAAAGCAAGGTAGCCATCAGCAGGGAAACATCTAAAACATGCTGGACAGTGGGCCTTGAGGACAAGGTTTGGGGACCTCTTATTCAGGTAGGAGTAGCACTTCAGTATACTTCAGTATATTTTTACTCAAGTACCAAATTGTAACAACATTTGAAAACCCTTTATCCTTTTCTTTTACTCTACACCCATGTATTATTTTGTGTTGACCTACGTATATTACTAAGTTCTAAAAAGTATATTGCAGTGGCGCCAAGAAGTAAGAGGTAAATGAAACCATAGTTGGTGGAGATTCAGTCGAGAAGGTTGCAGGAATTTTAATAACCAGCTTTTGCTACCTTTTCCTCTCCAACCGTTTTGACACTCAAATAATAATCCAACAGGTTCCCACTGGCATTGCTGACTCAGAAAGGTGGGGAACAGCATAAAGACCTACTCAGCCCCCTGCCCACTGTCTACTAATAATCAAAGTACATATTAATTACAGCTGAAACAAACCAGCTTGAATGATTACTTGGGCTGGATTTTTTCACAAGGTTATTTTGTTTTTCTGTTGTCTTTTCATGGTTTCTTTGTTCTGTTGCTGATTATTTTATTGTGTATGGATTTGAAACAAACATGATGTTCTGACTTTAGCACATGCTTTGACAGGTAATATAACTTGCATTTATTCTCTCCCATTTGAAATCAAGGTGACAGACTGTCAGATCCTTCACAGCAGATGTTACCTGAGAGCAGTGAGCAAAGCACATTTGTCAGGACCAATCAGAAGAGCCAGTGGAGTTTGTTATTGGAGCTCTGATTTTGGACCAGGGGAGCTTAAACACTCAGCGGTAGGTAAGGTTGACAATGTCCTGGACTGTGTGTGTGTCTCCTTGCAAGTGTGGGCACACTCCATTCCTATCAGAGCCTTCTCCCCTCTTGAAGCAGAACAGATCTTCTGGATAAGCTCACCCAGGGGCAGAGAGCCCCTTCATCCCCTGGCCCCCACAGACACATATACACAATTACGTTTACATGCCATCTCATTCGTCTTAACCTAATGGTCAGAGGAATAAAACCAAGATAAAAATTATTTTCAGCTTGTATACTCTAAATTAAAATCTTGAGTTCTCTGTGTGGGCAGGCAGCCAGTCAGGGTCCACTAGGAACAGACAGCAGCCACTTGCAAATGTGAGTAAACAGAGCAGCTGTCCCATGGTGTTTTGGTCTGATGAATGATACATCGCCAATCTCTCAGGTTGTGCAAATGGAATCAACAAACACCATTTGCAAGGACAAGAGTGGGCCAATACTGTAAATACATTTCCATCTTTAAAATTGCTTTGATCTCTTTGCTTTGCTGATTACCTTGCTGTTTCTATTGGAGTTTCCAGTGTGGAAGAAGGGAAAACAACATGTATGCATAATAAGGCTGACTCATCTGTATATGAGAGCTGAAAGATAAATCCCAGGCAGTCTGTTCTGAAAGGGATTTATTCAAAAAATGTCTTGCTCATCATTTCATGGAAGCTTTCTTAGAGATCCAGCTTAGTAAAAAAAACATAATTTTGTCTGTCATGTTTGTTTTCCAAGATGCAGTGATGGAAAACAACTTAATGGTCTTTGCCACTTCAACTGTGGAACTACTGTAAAGTTCCAGTTCATTCAGAGAGAATAGAAACCAGATATCTCTATATCATTAACAGGGCTGCCACGAGTTATCGCTGGCATCGACTGTTTAAATCTGTTGACATCAGTGTTTTTGGACGATTTCATCTTTCTTTATTATTATTTTTCTTACAATTCTCAATAAAAGTTACGATATCTTTCTTCCAAGATTCTGTGTGTGCAGTAAGTAATTTTCCTACACTATGTATGTGTGTATCTTTACCATTATTTACAAGAGAACGGGTTGAGGGCCTAACATGTTTAGGAGGGAAATACACACATCCTTTTCCTCAACAACACTCTCGAACTCATTCTGGGGGGCGTTCAATATGCCTTGATGACTTCATCCTACCATCAGTTGTGAGCAAGACATAAAGGGATGCCTCAAGACTCATCGTCTTGAGGCAGAGTCTGATACTTGAGTTAGAGGGAGCAGTCTATCTGTTTTCAGTTGAGAACCATGGCCTCAAGTTTGCAGGAGTCGTCTCTCATTGAAGCTGTTTCCCATTCAACTCTGAACCCCTCCAGAATCCACCAAAGCTTATTGGTTTCAACATGCCAACAGAATCATGTCATCTGCAAAAAAAGTAAAAATGAGACCCTGATATTCCTGAAGCAGTCACCTTCTACTCACCTATACTTTGACATTCTGTCAATAAACACCACAAACAGGATTGGTGGGTATAGGAGCAGCCCTGGTGCGTACACCTGCACTTAAAGCAACACTAAAGAGTTTTTTTTACCTTAAAATAATGTTTCCGAACTCGTGTCAGTGGTTCATCAACTCATAATAGGGTGAAACGGCACTTCTGCATTCGCTTTGCGGCCCTCTATCGGCCATAACAGCACTATGTAACTTTGGGTCGTCAGGTAGCGGTTTTGTAGTTCATATGCAACTTGCTTTACGGCAGGCTTCACAAAAGCCAGTAGGTGCAGCGTCCTGCAAGGCTCTCTGGGTGGAGCATACTCGGCAGGTACATATAAATGGAAGATACCTAGCAGCAGGTAGCTTGAACAATTGTCATCATGACGGAGCCGAAATTGTATTCATCTGTACACTGGTGTTCCGACTATCTGTGCTACCCGCATGCACATTTCGATGTTACGTCACAATTCGCTTACTCAGCAAATCTGTCATCAAGAATTCCTACCTGGAAGATCCATTTCGTCTGTTTTATTTCATTGAAGTTTTCGGTGAGTTTTATTCCAATTATTTTATTACTGGCTAATTTTTATTCAAAATATTTTAAGGCTTTCCTTAAGCTACTATTTTCAAGTTTACATGACAGCCCTTGTAGCCTATGTTAGTTTCACTTCTGTGATATCGTTACACTGCATGTAAACAAGTCCCATTAATTAGAGTCGTACAGTAAATGCGGTGTATTTTGCGGGCTATTTGTGCTTATAATCATAGGCTACTACATTTTAATATTTTGGAGTAATAATACTGCTAACTGCTGTACGTCTTTCTGGCTTGGTAAATATTCATTAGCTGCTTTACAAACTAACATATTTTCAGAGTGTGCTATTCATCTATAGGCCTATTTAACAGGTAGGATACTCTGATCATGGTTTTTAGTGCATCTTTATGTGCTAGTTTTAGCTTTATATTAAACGGGTAGCATGTTCTGTGGATTGAAAGAAAAGTTTTCGTTATACTTTTTAGCTATGTTAGGCATTACTACTAAACTGCCACTTCAATCCCGTCACCTGAAAAATATTTTCCGATGAATATGTTTAACATTAAAGCTAACAGTTGTTAGCCTGGGGGGGCCGGGGCCTGGGGGTGCCGGTGTGTCGGTCGGCCGATGCGCTGGGCCGATATCTTCCTTTGGTTGGTTGGGGCACCTCTTTTAGAGGTGCCAGGTTTGGGATTGTTGGGTGGTGCCTGCTCGGTGGCTCGGCGGGATGCGGATCCGGCGTCTCTGCTCGTTTGATCACCTGTTCTGTGCGCACCGTGCGTGGCCGATTCATTGGCGGGTTGGACCGGCCCTGGCCCTGGTTGGATGCCTGGTCTCGGCGCCCTGCGTTGCGCGGGATCAGGACCCGGGAGCTGGTACAACTTGCCATCCAGATGCTGGCTTAGCCCGGCCTGTTGCTGTCCGTCCCCTGCGGCTATCGGTGGGGCGCTGGGATGTTGGCGGTGGGGATTGGCCTAGGGCGGAGGAGGCGCGTGGCGGCCGGCCGGCCGTGGCCCCTGCAGTGCCGGGGGCCCCTCGTCGGCCGGTCCCTTGTCGGGTCCCTGCTGGGGGGTGGGGTGCCCCTGGGCCCCGGCTCCCCCGGTCCGTTGACCGGCCCGCCCCGGCGCGGCCGGTTGCCGGCGGGGCCCGTGGGCTCGTCACTGCTGCCCCCCGGGCCCCTGCATAGTGGCCGCTGGATGTTCCCCTGGGGTTCTCCTTTGCTCCTCTCTTGGGGGATGCGGTCGGCCCCGCCCGGGTCCGCCTGGGGCTCTGGCGGTCCTTTGGACGTCTTTGCTCCGATCTCCTTCATGTCTGCATCGATTCCTGGGAGACGGATTGATGTCTGCTCACACCAACTATCGAACACTCTTATGGAGAAACCTTATATGCACCAGCATGCTAACACACACACATAGATGTGGGGTCTCTGGTGTTTAAGGAAATATTCTTGGGCTGAGGTTATCATTACTAGAGCTTGATTAATCGGTACCATTAGTTTTTCTGTGACATTGTTGTTGTATTTTTATATCTATTTTTGTGTGATGTGGTTGTGTAATTCTTAGTTCACAATGTTTGGTTGGTTTTGTCGATGTTCCTTTTTCGTGTTTTGTTTTGTTTTTCCCCCTCTCTCTGCCGTCCTGTGGGTATGGAGGCAGACTTCAATGTCTTCCTGTGTTTTCTTTGTTCCTCTTCCTCTCTTGTATTTTCAACTCACCCTCTCTCTTGACTTTTTGTTTCCTACCTCTCTTCTTCATCTTCCTTCTTTCTTCTCCTTAATTTTCTGTCTCCGTGTCCATAACATCAGGAAATAAAAACCCCAACAATTCATAATAAAGATTTTTCACACATATATCAAGTGGAGTACTATAGCAAAAGCTGTACTGCTCCGCTTGTGAAAGTAAATCTGTTGGGCTTCTACTTGGTACTCAGACACCAATTCTGAGCTCCACACTGCCAAACAGGACACGTAAAAAAAAAAAAAAAAGCTAACAGTTGTTTTCGGCATGTAGCACCGACAGATGCTCGCTACGGTTGGACATTCTGAGGAGGTAGCACAGATCGTCAGAACAGTGCTGTCAACCATATAATAAAGAAATTAGACCGTATCACGTTATAACGTGATAGTTTATTGGAAAAACGTGAAACTATCACGTTATAACGTTTTAGTTTCAAGTGGTTTTCACGTTTTTACAATAACGTTATAACCTGATACGGTCTAATTTCTTTATTATATGGCTGACAGCTCCACGCCGCCATACATATGACATGCTGAAATATAGAAAATGTACCTGGGATGAAGACATTTGACACAAAGGCTGCCCAAGGCATGAAAATCTGTAACGTTAGAGGGTATCGCTTGTAAATGTGAATCCCCTGGTGTAACCATGATAGATTTTACGACAGTAGTAGAAAACAATAGATTTTTCGAAACTGTAGGGGGACCCAGAGAGCAAAACTTACTTAGTGTTGCTTTAAAATAGGCTCAACTATGTGCAGAGAATGTGACAAAGCTCTTGCTTTTGATATCCAAGGTTTGGACAGCCCTTAAAAACATCCCTGCAACCCCATGCTCCCACACCAACCCCCACAACTTTAGGTCCACTATACCATAATGATTTACGTTTGATTATTTGCCACTATACCGTGGCTTCTGAGTTAAGCTACTGAACTATACAGATGGCAAAGCAAATCATTTGATAGGACTGAAAGATGAGATGTGCCAACATTACCCCGGTGCCTGTAGTTGTTTTGCTAACATGTCACAAACAGTGAACATTTCACAGCAGCATTTTTCTGAATTACAACTTTAAAGTGTTACTCTGAGTGGCTCTCATACATATGTACATATATATATATATATATATATATATATATATATATATATATATATATATATATATATATATATATATATATATATATATATATATATATATATATATATATATATATATATATATATATATATATATATATATATATATATATATATATATATATATATATATATATATATATATATAAAGAAACATCCTCTGACTTTCAACAGTTTTTACTTTCAGTAAACTTAATGTGTGTTAATATTTGCATGAACACTAAAAGAGTCAACACCATAAGACATAAACTAAAAATGTTTCACAGACATGTGACTAACAGAAATAGAATAATGTGTCCTTGAATGAAGGGAGGCTCAAAATCAAAAGTACCAGTCAGTATCTGGTGTGGCCACCAGCTGCTTGAAGTACTGCAGTGCATCTCCTCCTCATGGACTGACATTGCTGTCATGCAGAAACTCACGCACAGAACGAGCAGTATGGCGGGTGGCATTGTCCTGCTGGAGGATCATGTCCGGATGAGCATGCATAAAGGGTACCACATGAGGGAGGAGGATGTCTTCCCTGTACCACAAGGCATTGAGATTGCCTGCAATGACAAGAAGCTCAGTCCGATGGTGATGTGATATACCGCCGCAGACCATGACGGACCCCCCACCTCCAAATCGATCCCACTCCAGGGTACAGGCCTCGGTGTAACGCTCATTCCTTCGAGGATAAACACGAATCCGTCCATCACCCCTGGTGAGACAAAACCGTGACTCATCAGTGAAGAGCACTTTTTGCCACTCCTGTCTGGTCCAGTGAAGCTGGGTTTGTGCCCATAGGCGGTGTTGTTGCTGGTGATGTCTGGTTAGGACCTGCCTTACAACAGGCCTACAAGCCCTCAGTCCAGCCTCTCTCAGCCTATTGCGGACAGTTTGAGCACTGATGGAGGGATTGTGTGTTCCTGGTGTGACTCGGGCAGTTGTTGTGGCCATCCTGTACCTGTCACGCAGGTGTGATATTCGGATGTACCGATCCTGTGCAGGTGTTGTTACACGTGGTCTTCCACTGCGAGGATGATCAGCTGTCCTTCCTGTCTCCCTGTAGCGGTGTCTTAGGCGTCTCACAGTGTGGACATGGCAATTTATTGCCCTAGCCACATCAGCAGTCCTCATGCCTCCCTGCAGCATGCCTAATGCAAGTTAACGCAGATAAGCAGGGACCCTGGAGCATCTTTCTTTGGGTGTTTTTCACAGTCGGTAGACAAGTCTCTTTAGTTTCCTGCGTTTTTAGAACTGTGACCTTAAATGCCTACTTTGTGTAAGCTGTTAAGATCTTAGCGACCATTCCACAGGTGCATGTTAATTAATTGATTATGGTTAATTGAACATGCATGGAAAACATTATTTAAACCCTTTACAATGAAGATCTGTAAAGTTTTTGGGATTTTTACAACATTATTGTTGAAATACACAGTCCTGAAAAAGGGACGTTTCTTTTTTTCCTGAGTTTATATATATATATATATATATATATATATATATATATATATATATATATATATATATATATATATATATATATATATATATATATATTTTTTTTTTTTTTTTTTTTTTTTTTTTTTTCAGGAGCATGTATAATGTGACAATGTAGAGGAAAAAAAAATCCATGGAGCATAGTGGCAAGTTGACCAGCACCAGTTTACGGCGTTGTGTGACATATATGAGCATATTAAAATGAAAAGTGAGGACACCGCAGATCTTGAATGTGGTTGTCAGACACACTTTATTAGCTCTTCCAAAAAGGCTGAATATTTCACATCTCAGTATGGCACATTTGGTCCACAGATGAGCTCTATGTAAAACAATGTTAACAGAAACCACACTGCTAAATAAAAGTATTTCATTGATGAGCAATCAACATCAATGTGTGGTCTGACATTGACAGCATCTAGTTGAGCAACTGCTGCTCTAAATAAACACCCTTAGGATATACATTGTAAGAAAGAGGAGAGGATGCAAATAGCAACAGTGTGATGTCAATAGATTTCAATCTGAGATATTCCAGCGCTAAAGTAGTATTGTGGGTGTGCTGCGCAGTGGTAATTGAATTGTTCTCCAGGATTTGACATCCAGCTTTGTTTGGAAAAGAGCATGAGAGAAGAATGACAGCCTGTTAAAATAATGGGTTTGTTTCTTTCATCTCTCAGGGTTAGGAAATAGGAACACACACAAACACTAAGACTTACGTAAAAGAAAATGTGTTTATGTGCTGTTAGCAATTCCCTAACCTTCCTTACAGTAAATAAGTGTACATACATCATTTATGTTAGTACAGAAATGTCTGATTTCATCCATGCATTTTCTATAACCTCTTAATACTTTGAGGATTGCAGAGGGAGCAGCTGCCTATCTCCAGAGGTTAGTGGGTGCAAAGCAGAGCCCACCATGGACAGGTCCCCAGTCCATCACAAGTCAAATACACAGATATACACACTCACCTGTAAGAGTGATTTAGAGTAGTCAGTTAACAATGCGAGCGTTTTTGGATGGTAACAGGAAGCCATAGTACCCAGAGAGAACCTACACATGCTCTGGCTGAGATCAGAACTCAGATTCTTCTCACTGTAAGGCAGTGTTTCTCAAACTTTTTTTATCATTCCCCACTTTGGACAAAGGAGCATACACAAGTCCCCCAAGCTTTTATCGCCCCAACAGAATGGTGACCATGCCTGATTTTTAAAGTGTTTTATTTATTTAAATAGCAGAGTTAGTCTACAAGTTTTTAAGGGTATAAATTAGTTGGAAAAAGGGGTTGCGCACTGGTATAAAACCGGCTCAGAAATATATGCTGTCAGTAGTTGCTACATGTAGAACTTCAGCTCACAGTTGGAGAAAATAAAAGTTGTAGTTTTATCAAATTTACAAAGCTTTCAAAAGTACAAAATAAAAAAAAATAATACTAAAATAAATAAAGAGCAAGATACTCATCCCTGTATTTCCTCCGTGGTTGACCGTGGGACTTCTCTTACACTGAAACGTTCCCTGATCTTTTTAGATATTTGTACATTTTGTAGATGGAATCTCTGATAATGCGGCTACTTCAGCTTGTTTTGTTCTGCTGCGATATATTCCAACGTCAAACTCCCAGCCCGATGTTCCAGGTACCGGTTCTGTTTACAATGATGATCACAATTGCTAATCTATTTGTGTGTTTAATTTTGTGAGAGGGGGGAGCTGGTTGATTTAATTTACAGTGCAGTGAAACATTCACAACGACAGAATCTAGGGGTGAAAAACTATTTAAATCCCATTGATGTCACGCCCCACCTACAATACCTCTGTGCCCCACTAGTGGGGCTCGCCCCATAGTTTGAAAAACACTCCTGTAAGGCAACATTGCTTAAAACAGCTTCACTGTGCAGTCCCATCATCTTTTGTATTTTGATATTATGTCTGAAAATCATACAGACACAAAGGCTTTTACCTCTAGAGTGAAAAATAATTGAAAGACAGCAGCAAAGATCGATGTTATGACTTTGTGTGTTTGTGCATTTGACACAGGAGTAAGTCTTTCAGCGCATCACTCTAAACCACTAAGTCTAGATTAAGTATGCTTTTTTCTTCATCTTCTTTAGGGTCTTTTGCCAGTGGCTTCCCATTTATTTCCTCATTCACTCTCTGTTTGCTTCTTACTTCCACCATCGCCCTCTGCAACACTTTTCAGCCAGGAATGCTTGCATATCTTTTCTTTTGAGCTGTCATAATTGAAAAATGTCCAGAGTCAATATTTATCCAGGTTGTGCTTGAAGCTATCTGCCGTTTCAGCAATTGCTGTGCCCCTTCGACAAACAACACACAGCTCTGATGCACATTGAAATTCCTCTGCGTGTGTTTCTCAAACCCGACCCCCCTCCATCTCTCCTACTCTGCTGTTGCTGCAGAAGTCCAACTAATTATTCAGTTCATACTCTGGGTGAGCATGTCTTAAAGAAATTCTTCATTAACTCTTCCCCCCTTATCGAACCACCCCAGGGTTGTGTGTTATGTGAATCAGTTTCTGTGGGGGTGTGGGGGGGAAATGCGGTGGTCCTACGGAGGAAGAGGTGGCAAACCCTGGGAAGTTCTGTTGTTTTTGATGTGTTGCCGAAAATCCCCCCCACTCCCCCACCTCCTCCCGTGATCAACGCTGCGCCCCCATCCCTTTTGAGATCCTATTAATCATCCTGTCAGTCCCAGCAAAACATGCACTACCTTTTTTGCAACAGACACACATATACACATAGCAAAAACAAATAAATAATTAATATAGTTGGTCACTGCTGGGGAGCAGTCTAAAGGGGGATTGACAGAATAATCTCAATGGAAATAGGAGGAAATAAAAAGAAAGAAAAACAACGTCCGAGAGCTGCCAGATTTGTTTGCCGCTCAGTGTTTGTGCTGCAGTTGTTGAAACCTTTATTGGTCTTTGTTGGGTTGTGGAGTATTTGGTGTTTTATGGTTTGTTTCCCCCGCAATGTCAGGCTTATAGTGTAAGTGTTCAGCTTGGCCTAACTTTTTTTCTTTTTTCATGCTGGGAAGCCATCCACTCCTGTGGAGAAAAGAGGCTAAGTTGAAAATGTTTTCCTTAGAGTCCAACATGGAGCACCACTCAGCAACAAGAGCACCAGACAGTGTAAATGTTTAAGTGTGTGTGTGAACAGAAAGGAGAGTGGAACAGATACATATAGTGTTTGGGATTTGCTGGAGTCTCTCGTAGTGCAAACCAACATTCCCTTACAGTGGAAACAGTAAATCCGATCCATTTGGGTTATACTGTAAAACCATGTTCAGGTCTTACAGGGCATCATCTGCTTTAAAATTCCACCATTCCCCCTGGTTAATAAAATGTGTCTGGAACAAAAGTAGATAACTTATCTATGTAAGCGATAAAACAATTTTTGTTGTGTGAAACTAACAAACCACAGTTCAATTTAGATAAATAAATATCAAACTTTTGTAATAAAGGGATAAAACTCACTTTCTTGGGTAGAACAAGGCAAACTGGAAGTGTTTTGTGGGATTTTAAGGAAGATACCAACCCCCCCCCCCACACACACACACACATACACACACCTTTCAAATCTAAAATAATTTTAACTTGTATGTGTTTTATTTGATTACTAAAACCTACAGTGAATTTATTGGGATTTATTGCAAAAAACCCAATCCAAACCAGTGCACTATCATAAACTGGGGTAAAAAAAAATTTTTTTACTTCATTTATTTAGTTCAAATAAAAATCAGAAAAGCCTTGTGGTCATAAAGTATGCATTTAGCCCTCCTACTCTGCTTCCTATAAAAAGGTACAATTGCGTTCAGAAATCATTTAATTTGTAGACAGAGTCAGATTGAATCTTTGTATGAATACAGATGTTTCATGTAGGCCTCAGACTTTTTTTTTAAATGGTGGCAGCATCATGCTGTTGGGATGCTTTTCTTTAGGAGGGACAGGGAAGCTAGTTAGATTAGAGGAGATGATAGATGGTGTTAAATACAGGGCAATGCTTGAAGAAAACATATTAGAGGCAAAAGACTTAGGAATGAAGACTTCCAACTAAACTGCAAGCAAAACAACGATGGACTCGCATTTTCCCACACAATTTCCAGATTTGAATCCACCTGAGATTCTATAGCTAGACTTAAAAATTGCTTTTCACAGATGTTTTGCATCCATTTGGACTGAGCTTGAGCTATTTTGCAAAGAAAATGTTCAGCCTCTAAATATCCAAAACTGGTTGAGAGATAATGCGCAAAAGCTTACAGCTATAATTACAGCAAACATGGTTTTACAACATGTTGATCCAGTAGGCTTAAAAATGAATACACAACGCACTTTTCTGATTTTTCTTTGTGTTTAAGAAAACCAGAAAGACATGCCTTTTTCTTCCATTCCAAAATCATGCAGTACTCGGCACTGATCTGTCCCATAAAATTCAAATAAAACACATTAAGGTTGGCGACTGAAACAGAGCAAAATGAGAAATGTATGAATAATTTTGAAGTGAAATGTAAAGGGACTGAAAGAAGATAACAAATATCCATCCTATGTTCATAGTTCGTTTAAATTCCAATGTCAAAAGAAATTAACTATTAAAGCTAGTCTACATTTTCCTATTGCTTTTATATCTAAAATAATTTCCATTTAATTTTCAGTCACTGTGGACAGAATAAAGAGCCACAGGTTGTAGATCCCTCATCTAAACATAATTTATGTAAATTCTAACTCACTGCTGATTGTAGATTTTTAACGAGAAACTAGGTATCCAGTGCTGTACCCCATCGTGTTTGTACTTCAGAAACAGGGAGACAATGACCTCCGTCCCCTAGAGTACTTTCACCACTGTGAGCTTGTGTGAACGCTGTGCCCTCAAGCTCCATTATGGCTGCTCACATGACATCACTGCAAACAACACTGTTGTAAATTATGGATATTTCTATGGTGATGTGGAGAAAGTGAAGGTGTTTGGAATTCAAAATAGATAGACAATATTTAGTACGATTTTAAATATTTAACATTTTGAATCTCTTAAACATCAAAAGGATGCTCTCTTTAAACAATGTTCCCAGCGTACAGGTTTTCATAAAATAGATTTGTAGTCTAGGCTCTCAATTAAGTTTAATAATAACCAAAGCAATATTTTAATGGCAAGGCTAGTAGATGAACTCATCTTACCTTTGAGAAAATTTCATTCGTCATACAATTTAAAACTAAACATTACCTTAGATATCCTACATTTATACAATTGGACTGATAACATCCATGCGCACATATATGAAGAGATGAAAGAGAACCCAAACTCCGGGTTAGACTGTTTCACAGCTGAGAAACAGAAATCCCCAGAAGGTGCAGTGCTGCAGAGAACTGGTGATTTCTGAGGACCTGCCGCCATGCCAGGCTGGTGTGAAATGGACACTTGTGGGCTCTGCCTGTTTCGTCTGTCCACAGTTGTTAATGATAACATGCACTGGCCTCAGCACTTGATGCTGCCCGCATGGGCCTCTTATAGCCTGCCAAGTGGTGTGCATGTTCTTAGTGCTAATACATCTGCAACATGCTGGATTCAATCTACAAGGGCTCTCACTAACTTCGGAAATTGCATCCTTCATTGGTGTTTGAATCACAGAATAGTGGGATTATATTTCTCACTGCATAGGTTGTATTCTTAAATCTACAGAACCACATTAAGGCTTATTTTAAATAAATTGACCATGATTAATTTATCTGTATTCAAGATGAAAGACAACTCAGTTAAATTTGTCATTTTTTTTCAAAATAGAATTTTTAAAATGTATTTTGATTAAAAATGAATTCAAGTGTATTGCAAGTCTCCTTCTGATCTTGAGAGAATGTATCGCTATGTATCGGTCCCAATATGAGAGAATTAATATTTTGCTGATGAAATAAATAATGTTATATATCTGACATTATTTTGTAACTTTAAGGTGCCTTACAGTCTATATCACTACATTCGTACAAACTATGCGCTCCTTGACTGAGTAAAATATGACCCCCCCCCCCCCCCCCCCCCCCCCCCCCCCCTTCCACTCCAAACTAAAGATTAACATTGTGATTCCCAGTGTCCCAGCAGACAGCGTGATTGATTACATCATATTAAGGTTATTTCTACGTCGGGGTAATTTTCACTCGAGCCTCCCGGCGATATTTTAATGTGCATTTGTTTGGCGGGGCTGTCGAGGGCTCCTCGCTCCTCTGATCAGCGGGGAAATGGATGGCGACATTAACGAGCGATTAATTAAAAGCAACAACATTAATGATGATGGCTCGGGAGAAAAAAGGTTTTCGTAATCAGATTTTTTTTTCTTTCAATTCTTTGTTTACATTTTGCAAATGTATGGTGAGGTGTCACATGTTTCCTGTTTTGAATAGATTTAGTCAAGTATCAATATTGTCATTCGAAATTATAAAATTAAGTGAAGTCTCATGTTTTTTGTCTTTATTGGTATTTTTATATAAAAATAGGAAAGCCTGAAACCATATTCATCATTACCTCATTTACCTCAATATTTACTTATTTATTTCTTTATTTTGTTGTTTTCACTAAAAACAAGGCTACACAAACACGAAACAAAAAAAAACGATTTAATAAATTCAGCCCACAGAGCGTGTTTGAGGAATTTGATCAGACATCTTGCCAGTATGTATTAGCTCAGATCATTTCTTACCTGACTTCCATTTCGTGCCAGCGAACAAATTCTTTCGTACCTGCATGTATCTACTTAACCTGTTGCAATTGTTTTCCTAATTGTTATGGGGTTTTCTTGTGAATTGGGGAGATAAACAACCCTTAAAAATAATAAAACCTCACTTATTCTTTTGGTGAAGATTTTGCAATATTTCCTCTGATCGTGGCTCTGATCCCCTTCAGGGCCTATCCACTCTTATGAGATATGACAAATCATGACCCCTGATTAAACCAAAAGAAGTCATTATAGTAGATAATACTAATTAAAGTCAGGTATATATATTAAAAAAAAAAAAATTAATCACCGGTTATAAGGAATGATCGTCCCCTAGGCCCTTGGACGAATCTTAAAAATTGGTTAGCGACGAAACACGAAACATCACACAGATGGTGAGTCAGGTGAGAAATTATTCACAGTTACGAAAAGCAATTCTGGCAAAATGACACCAAATTATTGAACAGTGTTTATTAAAAACAAAATTGATCATATTTCTGGTTGTAACCTGATTGGATGAATGTCATTCTTCTTCGTTCTTCTTTATTTACATTCCTTATGCTGCAATATGAATCCCATTATCTATTCCTTAATGAAACATCAAAACACAGGAGACATCCAGCCCATGCACTCTCAGGTGTAAAATGTTTTGGTGGAAACACTCCTGCAGCTCAGACCTCTTGCAGTTCCTATGCCTGTACACTGGCTGCCCTCTAACCTCTTCATTTCCCTGCTCCCTCCTGGTAGCTGCAGTGCTGCGGCTTCTGACAGCATGTTAACAACACTGCAAAAAGGCCCCAAAGAAATGTCTTGGATTAGCGGTCAGATTTCCCATTTCCCATAGACGCACAAGGTCTTGAACCCAATTAATGTCTAATAATTACCAGGGCGACTTCACCGTGACCGCTCCTGGGTGCTGCTTCATTAAAGGAGAAGGAGGCAGCGGTCCGTTGCAGAGGGCTCCTCCTGAGACTTTTAGGGAAAATGGATTTTGTGATTGATTAGCTGCTGGAATCTGGGTGAATTTCTGTTGATCATTCTTTGACAAAAAAAACCCATCACTTCTTTGGCATGTAAGATGCAGCAGAGGTGGGTCATTCTGCGGCCGAAAGCATTATATGTTCAGTCCAAGCGCCTTCCTCAGCTGTAGTGACTGTGTTTACTCTCCCGTTACATCAAGTGGGTCAGAACTACAGTTAGCACAAATCTACAGTGCTCACAGCGCCCACAAGAAAGGCCCGCTCCGGCTGTTTGATGTCCCCGTGCGCGCCGCAGCGCGAGGTGCTCCATTTCACATTTCTGATATGCGCCGATGTTATCTGCGCACAACGTCTAATCCAAAGACCCAAAGCCCTCTCCATCTCGGATAAAGCTTGTGTTTCAGCCGCTTTTGTGCATATGTCTGTGTGGGTGTATGCGTGTATGAGAATGTGTGTGGGATTGGGAGGTAGAGTCGCCACAGTCCGAGTCCACTGTGTCAGAAACTCCTTTGACCCCGCCTCTGTGAGCATCAGTGTACACGCATAGATATTATAGTGCATTACATTTGGAAGTCAGTACTTTCAGATCACCTGTAAATTGTGTTAGTTCTGGCGCCACTCTTATGAGCTTGTTGGCCGCAGTGTTGTTGTTGTTATTATTATTATTATTATTATTATTATTATTATTATTATTATTATTATTATTATTATTATTATTATTATTATTATTATTATTTATGTATCATATTTGTTATGCTTTTTTATATAAAAACACCACCTGTAGCAACATTTATTTATTTATTTATTTATGTCTGTATGTATTTATTTATTTATTTATTTATTTATTTATTTATTTATTTATTTCAAGATACTTCATTTTGCTGTTCTTCTCAGTCCTTTCTTTTACATATACTTGGTGACATTTTTGTCAGGATGTCCAAACAGAGGTGATTTCAAAAGAAAAGCAGAAGGAGGAATAACCACCCCTAGATTTTTTTTTAAATTATTAATTAAACTTAATAGACTATGTTTCCATTTATGTCTGTCAAAATGTCCTGTCTTTAGGATGTTGCTCGCCAAATGATACCATCACATCAGAAGGAGACAATGCCATCAGGAGGAGACAATGCTAGCTAAAAAGAACAAAATAAAAAGACAAAATAATGTTCGAACACTAGCAGCTGATTTGAGGTATTTGTCCTTGAAAATAGAACTGGCAGATGTTGGTTTTTTTTATATAAAAGCCTAATTTTTTGAGCAATCTATAGTAATACTCCTCAAATTGTGTTTTTAGTGGCCCACCCCTTACAATATTTTGGGATTTTGTTGGTAGCTTTGGAAATACTTAGCAAATATGGATGATAGTAGAGTAGTGCCACACTTGTGTAACGTGGTACAGACGTGTAATTTCTATCCGTAAAAAATATCACAAGTTTTTTCTATTCAGCTTGGATCCTCTTAGCTTTATCAAAACCATTTAGGAACTGAAACCAGTTGGTGTAAATGTGTCCTTTACAATGTGAAAGACCCGATATATGCTTATAAAGGGCCAGTAAAAGTACCCTCAGGGACAACATATTGATATAAGCTCAAAACAATGCTCAAAGTGAATAAACTAACAACACACAGGGGCGCCTCCAGAAATGTACCAAAGGCCATCGGTGGTAATCGATGAGATTCGTGCGGACTAGCACACCTAAAAACTGAAAACAATATTAGAAATATAATATTAAGTGTTTCAAAGTGTTGAATTGGGTTGGCCAATCAAAAGTTGCAGCTACTATCAAAGATGACATGTGGTAGACAAATAAAGAAACATTTCTACCCAATCAAATACATATGTATATAATAAAACAAATCTGCTGGACAGAGGGACCAGCACATTTTTTTGAGATGCCCCAACCCCTTGCTGGCGCCGCTGACAGCAGATAAAACAAATTTGCATCCGATCAGTGCTTACTTCTGTTTGTTATCCCTTTCATCTGATAATGAATTTGGTCTGCTCCTGTTTAGTCTAATTAAAGGGCTTAATAAAAATGAATGGGACCCTGCTCGGAGGAAGCAGCGCACCTCTCCACCTCTTTTCCTGGGTCGGAGCCAGCGGCGCAGCTCCTTCCAGCCTCCGAGACAAAACAAGAGGTTTTCCCTACGCAGCCTCTCCAAATCCCCCTTTTAAGGATCGGTATTTAAACGATGCTGGAAAACTATAGCTAATTCCTGTGCTGGCCAGCGTCGGACAGCAACACTTTCCTTTGCATAACCTAATTGCGGTTAATTGCGCCTGTAAAAAGGTGTTGCAGCGCGTGGAATCATTTGTCGAACCCAATGAGGTGCGAGAAACATTTAGAGGCCTCAGCTATCGGGCCAGTTCATGGAAGTAAGTCAGACATATACGAAAATGTTCTGTTGAAAGTAAATGTTCATTCTCTTTTCTTTTAAGGTACCAAATAAGAAAGTCCTTTAAGATAATGCATTATTGATAGACTGTCGCAACGCTTCTACATAAAGGGATAAACAAAACCTTTGCATAGCCTACCGCTGTAATTCATCTAGCTTCATTTATTAATTGTTTATCGACTAACATCCCTTCCGAGCCTTCATTTGATCTGTGCAGCCATTTTGCCTTTAAAAAGAACCCATTTAATAATCCATAGTCACCCGATGGCTGACAAATAGATTATTAAAAATAACAAGGTTCTCAACCCCTGTACCCCATTTGCACAACAGGTACATACAAACATTTTTCACCCACCTCCCTCGGTCAAGTCAATAAAATACCCCACCAGCACCACTCCTCATCCTCATCCCTCTCATAGGGAAGCAAAACGTTCTTCCTAAATATCCAGTGAATTCAGGCTAATTGCTGCTGATTATTATTGATTAATAATCGGACTTCCATATAATTTCAACTCGCAAGAAAACATCCCACGGCGATTGGTCGCCAGCAGACTGGTGCTGGAGACGTGTTTGATGGCATTTATTCAAATCAGTTATCTCATGATAGACATTATACTGACCAAGAACCATATATAAATAAATAAATAAATAAATAAATAAATAAATAAATAAATAAATAAATAAATAAATAAATAAATAAATAAATAAATAAATAAATAAATTGCTCAATCATAATGAGTTCGAACAAAGTGTGGTATAATTTTTTCTTCTTCTTCCAAGCAAACTGATCAGCAACGCTCTCCCAGCAGACTGCAGTTGCTCCGTCACCACCGATCCTTAATAGGCTCCAGCATATAGAGCCGCCTTTATTCAGCCAAACTAGACGGAAACCATTCCCATATGACATGTGGGCTGGAGGCCCGGCAGGACATTAATATAACAAGCAGCCTGACAGCTTTAGAAAAAAAAGTAGACTTTGTCTCCTTAAAATAATATCATTAAAAAATACAATAATAATAATAATAATAATAATAATAATAATAATAATAATAATAATAATAATAATAATAATAATAATAATACCTTTATCTCTTTTAATATGAATTTCCCATCGATGCAGACTATGGTATGGTCACACCACAAAATTTACTATAATAATAATAATAATAATAATAACAATAATAATAATAATAATAATAATAATAATAATAATAATAATAATAATAATAATAATAATAATAATAATAATAATAATAATAATAATATACAATTGTAAGAAATCTGTTTTAAATCATACAATTATTTTTTCAATAATAAATACAGAAAATTCTACTACAAATTTTTGTGTCACCTTAGTGTCTAATTAAAATCTATTTTTGGTGCACACAGATCTGAAAACAGTTACCTTGTTGTTCTTCAATCTAGCTCTCAGAAGCCCGCAGACCAACAAACGAGCTCCTTCTGCCTGCAGTGAACAAACAAACAAAGCAACAAACAGGTGCAGGTTAAAAGTGGGAATTGCGCAAAGATGAGGCTGCAGCCTGTCCACCGTCTTCAAGGTGCGCTTCTGGGCTCACAAAACATGCGCAAAACACTCCTGCAAGAAACAAGTGCTGCAGATGAAATTGTAACAAATGGGAAAATAGCTTTGGAAAAAAAAAAGAAAAAGCCAAGACTTTTCCCTGGTGCTGGTGGAGGGTCCATGCCTCCGTCAAACAGCTGCTGGCTGCTGCTTGTCCTGAGGGCAACAAGGTATACACACACTGAAGGAAACACACACACACACACACACAGAGGGAATCACACACTCTCTCACAAACATGCTCCTCACAAGACCAAATCATACCCTATGAACTTGTTATAGCAATCAAGCCTTGCTCCTATTTTCGCCCACATGTGCGTTGATGAAGTTAAAAATAACGCCTGGAACCCGAGGGCTTTTTGGCGCAAACTCTGCCATGACGTATCGGCTGAGCCGGCGTGTTTCTATAAATCTGTAAATTCATGAAAAAAAGGGGAAGGGAATTGTTACAATTTATGACAAAAACAATTGCAATAAAAATACGAAATGAGGGGAACGTTATTTGAAAAATACTATTTATTGCAAAATAAAATACAGTCAGTGTTTGTTTTGTTTGGACTAAAATGCGACCTTGACCCCGGCACCATACCTCACTGTGGCCCGCCGTCGCGCTGCAGAACATCAAGCACCCTCTGTTTAAAGGGGTAAAAATCCAGGACAGCGCTGGTAGGAGCTGAACGGGGCGGATGGAACGGGGGGGGGGGGGGGCATGGGTGAGAAGGGGGGTGGGTGAGGGGGGTGGCATGGGGTGGCGGTGGGTGAAGAGCGAGCAGGAGGAGGAGGAGGAAGAGGAGGAGGAGGGGAAGAGATAAGTGATCTAAAGGGGAGACGATAGGACAAAAAAAAGTGATGATGATGAATACATTGGAAAGTTTTTTGGCCCGGGCGAGGGTGTCAGATTGAATGGCCTGTGCGCATGTGCGAAGGTGTCCAAACTGACAATGCTGGTGAGATGAAGATAGTGTTGTTGCTGCTTCTGGGCTCACGGAGGACGACGAGAGGAATCTACAAGGCGACAAGATGAGATCCAAGGCGAGGGCGAGAAAACTGGCTAAAAGTAGGTCTTCTTCTCCGTCTGTGTGTTTTAAAAAATTTTTTTATCCCCGTCCCATTTCTTACCGCTTCCAGCCGCCGGCTTCTAAACTCTCCCAGCTTCGTCCCGGTCCAAAGTGTTCTTGTCAATTGCAATACAACCTTTAAAAAGAGAGGATGGGAACTAGTTTGTCCGCAGATAACTTTTCTTCTTTGTATTTGGCTCCTCGGTCTTGTTTCCCTGCACGCTGCGCTCCTGGTTTCGCCGATCCATGCGTCCACAAAGTTGCACGCGTGATGAGAAACGCCGCCGGTGCTTTATAGCTGCTCACACTTCTTTAAAAGCAGAAATAAACACCGTCGGTCAGATCTTATTTTCTCTCTCATTTCACCCCAGTTCTGTTGTTGGTAGGTTCTACACAGACGCAAGTCTCTCTTTTTCCTTAAAAAAAAAAGAAAAAAAGTTGTCGAATCGCATAGTAACTTTTTGTATAGAGTCGTTCCAGGTCCGGTGTAAATGAAATGTAGTGGGCGCTGTGGCACCGCGCTGCTGCGAGCTGCCTGCACAGCTCACGCCGCTCCAGACGCACTCTTTTCGTCCCTGAAAACAAAACAAAAAAAATAAAAAAACTGAGACGCCGAGATGCGAATTTGAGCTAGAAAGAAAGCAACCGAAATTTGAAATGCACGCTTATTTGAAATCGCAGAAGATATTTGCCTTTTTTTTTTCCGGGGCCACCGGGGCTGCTGCTGCTGCTGACTAGTTCCTTCTCATGGGAATGCCAATCAATAATGTGTCCTGAAAGCGCCCATATACTGCTGCTGCTGCTGTTTCTGAAAGGACTGCTGCTCGCGTCACACGGAAAAATTCATGTATTCGTGTTTCTTTTTTTCTTCTTCTTCTTTTGATCATGAGCAGTTTTGTTGTCAGGCATAGAGTGTGTTTATTGTTTGACATTTGTATATTGATGGTGCATTGATTCATGAATCGTGTGTACTTTATTCTTGCTTGAATGAACTTTGTTTCAGCAGCGTGTTCTGTACGGGTCAACCTGCTTATTTGGCCACAATTTAATCCAACCTCACGACGACCTGTGTAGGCCTATTGCTATAATTTGCTTTATTATTATTTTAGTTTATTTATATCAGTTATATTTTTTTAGTTTTTTCTTGTAGGAAGGGAGCACATTTATTTTAACATATATATATATATATATATATATATATATATATATATATATATATATATATATATATATATATATATATATATATATATATATATATATATATATATATTTACATGCAGTGCTAGTGCTATCATGATTAGAAAAATAATAAATATAAAATGCATTTATTAAGCTTATGACTCTCCATGCAGAGAATGGGTTCTTGTACAAATCCAATGACAAAAACAGAAAAAGTGGGAAAAATTAACAAAAAGAAGAGGACTAATTAGGGTGCTTTATTGAATGAAATACTCCAAACACTTTGAGAATTAGGGTCCTTTTGCCAGGAGGTAATTACACTTGGGCTTGATCTCCAAACAGCCCTGATAGTGTGTTGATCCGGGTGCTAATGAACACAAAAGCCTGGCTTTGGAGCAGTCGCGTCGCAGCACTGGCAGGCAGCCTCTTTGCAGGCCTCGGATCTGTTGTGTTGCAGTCGTAGCTATAGGGAAAACACGAGCAGACAGCTGGCATGAAAAATATCTTGTTCTCCTCAAACATTCAAAACACAGGGGCACACAGATTTTGAATATGACGTATCCACCGGACGTGCACGTCGCAGTTTTCCTCTTTTTCCTTTCCTTTTCTGACCCCTCAGTAGTAGGCCCGCAGCAAATATCCACCAGCTGTTTTATCATTTTATTTTGATTTTATTATTATTTTACTTTTTACTCCGTGGGTGATTTCTCCCCTAGACAAATTATATATATATATATATGTATATATATATATGTATATATATATATATATATATATATATATATATATATATATATATATATATATATATATATATATATTTATCATCTGACTGAACTGCTTGAGCATTATTCTATAACAGTGACAAGCATATATTTTTTTTAATGCAACCGTAAATAGGTGTGTATTTACATAATGGGATATATTAATTATTATAATTGATTTTGTGTTTTATTATGGTTAGATTACTTTAATTTTTGATTAATATTTGCATCTGTTTAATCAATTCCCTCTTAGTTTTTTCAAATATTAATGAATATCTGTTTAGTTTAAATAATTCATTTATTTATTTTTTAGAATAAAGATAATACTATTCCTGAAACTTGATTGCTCATGCAGACTGATGTTGTGTTTGTTTCTGTGTCAGTGTGCGGCCGTGGGCCGTTTGAAGAAAAACAAAAAAGTCTTACACCTTGTGGCTGTTTTATTGTGGTATTCTTCTGGGCCCATTTGTAGCTTTTAAATTGGTTTTGGATCAATTAAGGGCTTCCGCTTGAGTGAGTGAGCGAAGATTTATTTCCGCCTGTATTTATTTATTTATTTATTTTTTCGGCGCACGTGTGTGGACAAAAAGCCGCACGAGCAACACACATACACACACACACACACACACACACACACACACACACACACACACACACACACACACACACACACACACACACACACACACTCACACTCTGGCATACAGATAATGTACTGTACATATTCGCCCGGTGACCACTGCACTAAAGCCAAAAGAAATATAATGTAAATGGAAGCATGTAACCATCTCGCCACGCAGACTGAGAAAGATACGTTTTAAAGGCAGTTTCACACTTTATTGATCATCCAATTTTATTCGTTTGGATTATCAGTACAATACAAACCAAAAGTAGCGCCAAATGTTCTCAGACTACCTGCATTCATTTTTAAAGCAATTTTCACTTCTCTGCTGATTCAGTACGCAGAAGAAACGCACACATTATCCACCACTTCCCACCTCTCTGACCTCTACGCTGTCTTTACACATTTCCAAATATCCCTGTGATCTTTGCGTTAAAGGCCCATTATTAGAATGTATGCTGCCCAGTCATGAACTTGGGCCGGCTCAACAGCTTCTTATGTTTTGACAGAAGTAATAAAACCCAACCCATAACACTTGAAAACCAACAATGGTCGCTATGTTTAACTTCTGGCTAAACGTTCAGGGTCTCCCATGTATCGCTGCCACGCAGCTGTAATGTGTCACACAGCTCCCTTTCACATTCGCAGATTAGAGCCTGGGCCTATAAATGATAGGATCATCAAATGTAAAAGCAAATCGTCTGGGCTTTTATTTTGAAATTGCATTGCAATGGTTTTTACAAGCTTTCTCTGATGAAACGTCATAATTCGAGAGCCATGTTACCCACACACACACACATATATATATATAGATATGTGTATATATATATACATTTACATATATTTACATATATGTATATATATATTATATATATACACACACACATATGTGTAAAATCAGACTCCTGAGGCAGAGCTATCTTTCTCTTTCCTGCAGTCTAACAGAGTAACCACCGTTTCAGCTTTTTGAAATTATAATTATAGCCCAATTTTCTTTTCATGCTCTGTTGAATTTAGCTGGAAATTTGACAGACATAGCTTTTGTATTGAGTAACTGCTTTTTTAATTTTACAAATTATTAGTAGTGTTTTACTTTCAGTGGATTGAGAAATAAAGCTTAACCAGTGCCTGATACAAGAAATTGTTGCCAAGAACCAAAATATTGCATATCTGTTGCTTTCAATGACACACACAACCACAACAATATAAGGCATCTCTTGGTTTTCTCAACTGTATATAAAGTTATATAATAACCAAATAGATTTAAAAAATACCATTCATTTTGTGTAAAATATATTTACCCAAACGGATACAACAAGTTTTGAGGGACTATCAGCTTTGTTAAAGAATGAACAGACTCAGAAACTGTTGTATCAAAAATGATACATTTTGCATCATAATATTATGTGGATTCGGAACTGATCTGAATATTTAAAGTATCTTTTTAGTGAAATTTGCTGGAGAAAACTTACTGATCTCTGATTGATTACCACATTGTCTGTCTATCTTGTAAAATAAGCTTTTGTTGCACATACAAAATCACTGTTGGCTGTTGAAATTAGAGACACTTTACAAACCAGTATAAGAATCAGCAAGACCATATAATTAATAAAATAAGATACACACTGCTTTTTGCAGCCCGATTTCTCATTAGAATGCAGGAGCAGAATCATAGCAAAATGTTAAGAAATCATTTTGTAATCTAGAGAGTGTAGCAAGTTCTCACCCAAATGTTGGAAACAATCAGCCTGATAGAGAAAAATCACTTTCAGTGAGCAGATAATAAACAAAAACATAAAATTGAAATGTGGGTTTAACTGTTTTATTGCTGTTAAAGCTTTGCATCAATCAAAATATGTTTAATAATCCATGTATTATGTAACCTCTCTATATTACAAGTACTCATTTTATTCTGTTTGACTGAATCTCTTCCCTGCTGAACTTGTACCAGCGATTATTGAACTCTTAAGAACTTTTTCTCTATACAGTCAATTGCAGCTGCAGTTCTGCAGAGGTTTTGGCTTAATGCACTTTGAAAAACAAGAAGTAAACCATTTCAGTCTGGTACAATACAGTACATGCACTATAAACAAGTAATGTGTGGATATGCCCTAAAAAGGAATTTCATTGTGACCTCACACCTCTTGTGTTTCACAGAACCCATGCCATTTCTCCCTCTAAGTATGTTGATTGCTAAATTTCTTTTGGTTTAATTTATTAAATCATGTGGACAATCATTAAAAACAGTTGCACAGTTCACTCTGAAGGCATGCACACAGAAATTAACACTTTGCAATTCATCTGCCAGGTAAGCTGAAATGACTTCAGTTAAAGTTCAGCAAAATTGTGAAGTCACACTGACCCGTCAGTGCCTCGCTGAAGGCTTGAATACACTTGACTGGCTTTTCCTAGTTTTTCACCCCACACACACACATACACACTCACACGCACAGGGACCATGCATGGACACACATCTGCACACACCTCGGTGGTGACAGATTTTTTGTGCATTGGTATGATTTAACCCCAATCAATCACAAACTAGAAAGGTTGAGTGTAAATGTCATCCAAACAGCAGGGGCTGGCACTGTTGGCCTGGGCTGAATGTGTGCGTGAATTGGCGCTCACACCGTTTTGTACAGTTATTGGAGGCCCTGTCACCATTCTGAGCCGTGACCTTGGTCATGGCAATGGGTGGGCACCTGGACACACGCGGACGAACTCGCAACGACGTGAACCCCGTGTTTCCTGCCGAGTCTCATGCTGGCTTTGTCACATTTTGAGTTGACACACAAACATGGTTGCATTAAGCTCTTGCACATGGCTCTAAATCCTATTCATTCCACTAATGCATCGACCTCACATTATCCAGTTGGCAAAAGTGGCTATTTTCCTCCATGCACTGTGACCTCATACTCCATGTTTGCACAAAAAAAAAAAAAAAAAAAAAAAAACATCTTCCCTATAACATCATTTGTGCAGGTTATGACATGGCTGGGAGAGTTTAAGATATATTGCTGATGTTTTCTTTTTTATAGCAGCACCCTGTTTTTCATCTCTGCCTGTATGCCTGCACTTGCAGCCTGCAGATAGGGGGCAGGGATTTGTTAAAAATAGATCAGCAAAAATTAAAGAACACCACG
This sequence comes from Valencia hispanica, assembly GCA_963556495.2. NCBI lineage: Eukaryota > Metazoa > Chordata > Actinopteri > Cyprinodontiformes > Valenciidae > Valencia > Valencia hispanica. The sequence goes on along the minus strand of OY747709.1, from coordinate 22,072,044 downwards.
TGGCGCAGGGTGATGGGGGTTAGTAAAATAAAAAGGCATTTCCCTTAACCTAAATGCATTTTGTCTTGAAGTGTGACTACTCATCCAATTATTATCCGCGCTTCTACTTTGCAGTGTATAGAGAACTTCATCCAGTCTCCCCAGGCTCTGCATACCTCATCCTTGCTTCTGGGTTTGCTGATTAACAGTAAATGATGATCTCTATGTCTGTCTGTTGTACACCACCTGCTGTTAAACACTGTGCGTTGTTTGCAAAACAAGGGCACAAATGTGTCAAGTCCCTAATTAGCCTGTTTTGCAGTCCTCATGACCACCTCCACCCCAACCTTTTCTTTTTTGTTTATTGGATTGTGATATTCAAGGGATTGCTAAACATTGTGACTAGTCTTATCTGGTTCTAATCCAGATTTGCTTGCTATTAACCCCCTCACTTTGTCCCCTGTTCACCCTCTTACATCTTTAATAAGCTTTTCCCTTTGTTCATTCCTGAACTGCATGTTGTGTTTCAATACATTCTCTGTTTTAGTGTGTTTTATAATGGCACATTAAAAGAGAAAGCATGATGCAGTTGACCAAATGCAATTATTTATCTTTTAGTGTACAATTTATCACATGTAAAGGGATAGTTCTTAGGGAAAGTTTTTTTTTTTTTTTTGTCAGGTTCTGTTGAAAGGTTTTTAGCAAATATTATCTTACCTGCAGCTGATTCTTTATTTAGTAAAATTCAGATTGCTGACGGTTGAGGGTAATGGCTTGTCTGAGAGGGGCTAACACCGAAGTGACTTCTACCATCATAAAACAATCAAAACCTCAAAAACTTCATAGCAGTTTATTCTAACAATATTTTTTAAATACTTCTTTTTTTTCTTTGGGTAATTATATTTACTATATTTAACACAGAATAGAACTTTTACATTCAGTTTAATGTTCATTTCAGTCTAAGTGAAACACATACTTACTATGGAACTTGTGAAGTGTCACAATGTCTGATATAAAAGAAATGTGTTCTAATATATATATACTGTGGCTTGCAAAAGTATTCGGTCCCCTTGAACTTTTCCACATTTTGTCACATTACAGCCACAAACATGAATCAATTTTATTGGAATTCCACGTGAAAGACCAAAACAAAGTGGTGTACACATGAGAAGTGGAACGAAAATCATACATGATTCCAAACATTTTTTACAAATAAATAAGTGAAAGTGGGGTGTGCGTAATTATTCAGCCCCCTGAGTCAATACTTTGCAGAACCACCTTTTGCTGCACTTACAGCTGCCAGGCTTTCAGGGTATGTCTCTACCAGCTTTGCACATCTAGAGACTGAAATTCTTGCCCATTCTTCTTTGCAAAACAGCTCCAGCTCAGTCAGATTAGATGGACAGCGTTTGTGAACAGCAGCTTTCAGATCTTGCCACAGATTCTCGATTGGATTTAGATCTGGACTGTGACTGGGCCATTCTAACACATGGATATGTTTTGTTTTAAACCATTCCATTGTTGCCCTGGCTTTATGTTTAGGGTCGTTGTCCTGCTGGAAGGTGAACTTCCGCCCCAGTCTCAAGTCTTTTGCAGACTCCAAGAGGTTTTCTTTTGAGATTGCCCTGTATTTGGCTCCATCCATCTTCCCATCAACTCTGACCAGCTTCCCTGTCCCTGCTGAAGAGAAGAACCCCCAGAGCATGATGCTGCCACCACCATATTTGACAGTGGGGATGGTGTGTTCAGAGTGATGTGCAGTGTTAGTTTTCCGCCACACATAGCGTTTTGCATTTTGGCCAAAAAGTTCCATTTTGGTCTCATCTGACCAGAGCACCTTCTTCCACATGTTTGCTGTGTCCCCCACATGGCTTGTGTCAAACAGCAAACGGGACTTCTTATGGTTTTCTTTTAACAATAGCTTTCTTCTTGCCACTCTTCCATAAAGGCCAACTTTGTGCAGTGCACGACTAATAGTTGTCCTATGGACAGATTCCCCCACCTGAGCTGTAGATCTCTGCAGCTCGTCCAGAGTCACCATGGGCCTCTTGGCTGCATTTCTGATCAGCGCTCTCCTTGTTCAGCCTGTGAGTTTAGGTGGACGGCCTTGTCTTGGCAGATTTACAGTAGTGCCATACCTCTTTCCATTTCTGAATGATCGCTTGAACAGTGCTCCGTGGGATGTTCAAGGCTTGGGAAATCTTTTTGTAGCCTAAGCCTGCTTTAAAATTCTCAATAACTTGATCCCTTACCTGTCTGGTGTGTTCTTTGGACTTCACGGTGTTGTTGCTCCTAACATTCTCTTAGACAACCTCTGAGGCCGTCACAGGGCAGCTGTATTTGTACTGACATTAGATTACACATACGTGCAGTCTATTTAGTCATTAGTACTCATCAGGCAATGTCTATGGGCAACTGACTGCACTCAGACCAAAGGGGGCTGAATAATTACGCACACCCCACTTTTCAGTTATTTATTTGTTAAAAATGTTTGGAATCATGTATGATTTTCATTCCACTTCTTACTTGTACACCACTTTGTTTTGGTCTTTCACGTGGAATTCCAATAAAATTGATTCATGTTTGTGGCTGTAATGTGGCAAAATGTGGAAAAGTTCAAGGGGGCTGAATGCTTTTGCAAGCCACTATATATATATATATATATATATATATATATATATATATATATATATATATATATATATATATATATATATATATATATATATATATATATATATATATATATATATATATATAAAAATTAAATATTTTCCTACAACAGTTTTATAACTACACTTTTACAGGCTTTTAAATCCAGATGATCTAGTCTTGGAAGCTTAAGCTAGTAACAAGATCTAGAGGGGCCAAGACCAAAGTACTTCTATTGTCTTAAAACAACTCCAATCTCAAGCACGTCCGGAAATGTAAAGTGAAGCCATCTTTACACATTTTTAAACTGTGAGTACAACATGTGCATTTGGCTAGAAAAGCTCAATTTTTGAATATGTATGAATACTCAGAAGCCAGTAACTGTTTTCATGTGACACAGAGGTTGGAGGCTATGCGTCACCAGGTATCTTCCTGTGTGACACAAACTGGTGAATTTTAAACAGAGTTACTGATATAACACTAAAATTGTATGGAAAGCAAACAAAGTTTTATTTGTTTTTATAACAATTTTACTTCTATTTCAGACTGTTACTCAGACCATGACATGCTTAACATATTCCAGTTTCAGAATGTGTTTTACACAGGACAATCTCTGGTAGTACACCAACCACCCGATCTCCATTTCTCATGGAAAAAATATTTGTGTTCTTTTTAAATGACTGTCCTTAAAAAGGTTACTTTTGTTTCAAGGCTTGTAAAATAGTGTTTGCACTGAATTAAGTTGCCAAGAGGGTTATCTATTACCTGCTTAACAATATAACCTAATTTCAAAAATCCTGAAAACTGCTTTTAATAGATCTTCATGGTTTCAAGCTTTAGTTGGGAATGTATTTTTGGCCTTGACTGAGCTTTTAAATGACAAAACTCAGTAATTCAACATCAAGTTAGTTAAATAAGTTAAAAACATATAGTCAAACAATAAAAAATGCATTTGAAAAACCCACAGAAACATGGTACCCAGACTCAGAGATTAGTACTTTTTGGATTTCAGTGCTTCTGTTGTCATTGCTGTGTGTACCACATTTCTCCAGTCACACCACTACCCATCTTTAGTCCCTCAGCGGCCGTGCTGATGATGGCTCATCCTGTTCAGATATGATAAGAAGACAAACTGCTCGGTCCCCTGGGCTATTTAGCTGTCCTCCCAAACAGACAGTGGTGTCCAGGGGCAGCATGGCTCTAAACTCCCTCTGCTGCTTCTCCTTTCATCAGGCCGGCAGTTCAAAGCCTTGGCTGCTATTCCTCCTCCTCCTCATTCCCTCCTTCCCTCTCTCCTCTGCCCCTCCTCACTGTCTCTGTGTGACGTCGTTAAAGCAAAGATAGGCAAGCAGTGTCTCATTAAAGCGGATTAGAGACATCTCTGTGTCTCACACGGGGCTGTTTGGGACATTTCGCTCCTCTCCTTTCCCCCCTCTATTCCTCCACCCTTTTCTCTCAGAGATCAGGTTCTTTGATTTGGCCAGATAAAGACCTCTTTCATGTTGGTCGAGACGGTTAGCGATTACACTGTCAGACCCGTCGTTTTGGCGAGTTTGACAAATTTGCCATGCAGGGTGGGACGGGCATTGGGATTGTATTGGGGAGGAGGCTATACAAGGAGATTCCCAGTAATTGAGCTGTCATTATCCAGTGACCCTGCCAGGCGCAAGTGCAGAGGGCTCACCGGTTCTCTATTTGCTTAATACTTGGCTAACTTTCTTTGTGAGTATGATGGATAGAACAAGGAGGAGCGAGTAGAAGCGGGGTAGCTGCCCCCCAGATGAATGCCTCTGCTTACTCAACCACCTCTCTCAAGCACTGCTGTCCATGAAAATTGGCTGTGCTACAGTGCAGCTACAAGTTTCCCCCACTCTCCCAGCTCCTCTCTACGGTGCAGCACAATTAGGCCCATATTCACCAGCTGCCATTTATTTTCATACAAAATGAAAACTGGTGGCATGTTGATTACTGAATTCTCCAGAGACAAAGGGCCACTACTGGTGTGGTTTCATTTCATTAAGTAGAGTGTGGTGCACGGGATAAATATGTTAGAAATTCCCCCACATCCCATCTCCTTTTCCCCACTATAGACGTTTACCTCAGCCACTCTGCATGCTAAGCAAATCTTGAGGTGTAACAGTTGTGGAAGTGGAACAAATCACTTAAAATATGTTTTGGTTGGAATTATGCAGATTTTAATGCAGTCCTTGTGTTTCCTCTTTGATGCTTGCATTTTTAAAGCTAGTGTCTATCTGGTGATGGTTGCCAGATTTTCTTATAATATGCAATATTATCCTCAAATGTGCAGTGTCTTACATACAGTAAGTACTGATAATCAAACCACAAATTTCAATGTATTTTGGTAGATTTTATGTGACAGGCCAGGATAATGTAGCGAGAGATTTTAAAGTGAAAGGAAAAGAGATACATGGTTTTCAAAATATTTTACAGAAAATATAAAAATGTGGCATGCATTTGTTTTCTGCCCCATTTACTCCAATAAATAAAACCTACTCCAATCAACTGCCTTTAAAACTCACCTTATTAGTAGAGTCCACATGTATGTAATTTAATCTCAGTTTAAAAAATGCTCCGTGAAGGCTTCAGAAAAATTAGATTACATCAGAGAACAAACTGCGTCATGAAGACCAAGGAACACAGCAGACAGGACCGGGTAAAAGGTTAGGGTATGCTTAGGTTTTAAAACATCCAAATGCTTTGGCTATCTCATGTATTATAACTGCCAACCTAGCAAGGAGGCCTAGAGGAACTCTGGAGAAGCTTTGGAGATCCACTTCTCAGGTGGGACAAACTGTCAACAGAACAATTAACAGTCAGAAATTCATTTCCCATCATGCTTTGGGGAAGCCTTTCTTCAGCAAAGACAGGGAAATGGTCAGAGTTGATGGCAAGATGGATGAAGCCTACATACAAAGTAGGCTACTACTGGAGGAAAACGTGTTAAAGGTTGTTGTAGATATAGACATGGATTTATAGGATTTTATAAGGTTTTAAAGGAGGGACAAGGCTTAGGTTAGAAGAAGAGTGTCACTTTATTAGCACAGAGATTTTGACGGAGGAAATAGGAGCCCCCCTCTTGTTAACCTAGAGTCAGACTGGATGTAAAGTGATGAGTCGAGTGGAATGTATGTGTAACCGTTGGTGAGTCGGTCCCCACTTGTCTGTGTGAGCCTAGGTGTTGTAGGGGTCATGGTAAAACATTTCAAGATGGCCCATTAGCTGGTGTGGGCCTGTCCCCTCCCGACACTAGGATTCTTCTGTGCTGAGCCCCGCCCCCCCCCCACCACCACCACCACCCTGCACCCTCTCTAAGCCCCTCTGTCCCAAAGGTCCCCCCAGCCTCATCCTGCCAAGTGTATGGTTCCAAAGCAGTGATGAAGCTGCCTGCGTGTGAAAATATTGAATTGCAAAAACATCCCTGGGTGAGAGGGTGTGTGAATGGAGCTTTCAGCACTGGGTCCGACCCGAGCCTTGTGCTACTGACTGATGGACAACAAATGGCATTTTGTGTCCAGAGATGGATAGGAAAGAGAAAAAGAAAGAAATGGAAGAGACACAGGGAGAACAGGGGGAGTTTGAGATTTTTTCAGGCTCCTTCAGTTGAGGGCCCTTATATGCAGCTTTCTAATGCCTTATCACATGGCCCCGTCTGACCTCTGGCCCCTTACTCAGCCAAAGCTGTCAGGCTTCTCCCCAGCACAAAGCCTCATAGCCTCAGTGGGCACTATTGACCCCCCCGTTTACAGCTGTTACTCCAAAGGTAATAGGTAGAAGTAATGTCAGTGACCTTCACTTTCCACCACTCTGCAGGAGGGCAAAACTCTTAAGATCCCTTGATAATGTCAAAGGTAGAGGGTGGCCATTTTGCCATATTCACTACGTGTGCTTGGATAATTTTAGATTACATTAAAAGCAAACTAAACTCCACACTATATAATTTTTCTTCAGGAAGACTTTTTTTCTCAGACATTTGCTAACTAAGAAGTATCATTACATGAATGTTTAAAAACATATTCATGGTTTCAGTTACATTGTATTGGGAATATACCTGTGCAACTCAACACTACGTTGCTGTCAGGGGGATATTGGTGAATTCCTGTCATGTCTCAGAGGACTGACAGGGTCAAGGTATGACTGTACCCTCCTGTTTGGCTTTGCTAGAACACACAGGCATCTCACTCTGCGTCTCTCCTGACCGGTGTGAGGATACTTTTTTTTCCCCTTCTTTTTTCCTCTTTTTCCCCTCCTTTTCTGGAACACTGGAGTTTCTCTCTCCGGTCTCCTTTGAAAAGATGCGGCGTCTTTGTCCGGCCTGATAAAGGATGCCATAGTTCCCCTTTTCCCCTTCTTTGTAGCCCGGGGGCTGGCGGCTCCTGTAGAAGTGCAAATGGTATCCTCTCGGAGGGGCTATCCCCGCGGGCCCTTGAGGGCCCTTGCTCTCCTCCAGGCTTGGCTAATTACCACCCTGCAACCCCCACACCAGCACCACCACCACTACCACAGCTCTCTGGTCTCTGGAACCATGGACGGCACATTCCCACAACCAGCACCTGGCCTTCTTTTCTCCTGGGCGGCTTTGATGGTTGACACCCCAGCCTTACCCCTCCCTCCTTCATCTTCTTCCTCTCCATGCCCTACTACACCATCCTTCTTTTTCTCCCACCCTTTAACTTCCCCCGCTCTCGGTCTCATTTTTTTCCCCTTTCTCTGACTCTCATTAGCAGAGGTTTTAAATTGCTTTCTGACCCTGACACACGGCTCTCATTGGAAAAGGAGATGACAAAAAGAACGTGAAGAAGGAATGGAATATGTAAGGGGGGCCAGGACAATGATACATGTAGTATTCTTATGTTTTACATTCTATACTTGGTCAACTAGTCTGTGTTTTTGGATGCATTTGTCTTGCAAAGTTCACAAATACTAGTATGCATCTGTGTTTAAACATCCATATTCATATCTGTCTATGTCACACAAAAAACAGTGGATCATACTAATATTAATAGGCTTAAAACTATCTAGTTTGTAAAACTGAACAGCTGTCACTGCAGATTAATTTGACTATTTTGCAAGTATTATGTGCGGACATAATTTAGTTGCATATTTGCGTTTCACTAGTTGCTGGCCTGATCAATAGTTTACCCCAGCGGATTTCACCAATTCATAGCCGGCCTTTCGTGTAGTCTGGTGTTCCCAGCGAGAGCATTTGGACAGCTTTCTGAGGAAAACAAATAGCTCTATTACAAACTGGCGTCTCTGTGATGCTCAGCATCCCAAAAGGCAAAGCAGGCAGCATTTATTAATTCTATGTCTTCGATACAAAACAGCTTCACCAGGCATTGTGCTGAAGACGAAGAGAGTTATGTCAGTCAGCAACATGAAAACTGATGTTTTTGTATGTTTTCTCCAGTCTACAGGGCTTAATGGTTTCTTATTTTCACCTTCCATTTGATTAATACAGAATATGGGGACTGGTCATTTCATGCATTCATACTTTTATAGTTTTGTACCTAAATTTCTTTGGTACTAAAACGAGCCATCTTCCAACTAAATTTGTACCTGCGAAGGATGCTTTACACCTGCTTTGGCAACCAATTTGCTCATAGTTTACTGTAAGAAAAAAAATCTGGATATGTGACCCCAGTGCATTACATGGACCAGCAGTAGGTTGCTCAAGTATTTTGGTTTGGTCAAGGATCCTAATTTCTTATATTTCATAAGACATTTGGCTTAAACTGGGATCACAACCACAATTAGTGTGACACTTATTTGAGGTTTGAACATTTTTAGGAATTCATATCTCTAAAATTCCTCAAAAATACTCAACTGCCAAATTAAATACACCCATATACAGTATAATGGTTTAGGACATTGCCTGTATTTAAATAGTTTGTTTACTGGTGAAAGAGGTAAACTGGAAGTAAACGAAAATGACATGATGAAATGGCAAAACAAGGGTACAAACTGGCAAACTATTGAGTTTGACTGGTGTGGATATACCTAATTAAACAGACTGCTTCAGCCTAAAAGCTATTGGGTAAAATATTGCATATTTCTAAGACTAAATGTGTTCAAATCATACCATGCATCACTGGCTTGATAATACATTGCCAAAAAAGTTAAATTGTTTTATCTTTCTAGGTAAAGAGTCACTAAGCAGTTGATCAGCGAGGTGATGGCTACATTTTTTTGTAGCTATATCACAAAAACTCAGGGAGAAGCATTGAGTGATAATGGGTGTTGAGCACACCTAGACCAGTTACACTCGTTTGGCAGAGTTTGATGAATGGGCTTAATGCAGATACTATTTACACAATATCAGCAAATCCAATTCAATAGAATTTTAAAATCGCAAAATAATTTTTGTGATCAGAATGTCAGTAGGTACCCATTCAGGAATTTGGGATCTTGTTAAGTTGGAGTGACGTTTTAAACCAACTAAAGATAGTCTTGTTGAGAATCTTTATTACCACTGTAAGTACTCCAGATTATCACCTCTGAATATGGCATTATGTTAAATTTAAGTGGCAAAGCTTTTAAAGGCAGGAAAGAGTAGTATACAAGCATTTAGAAAATATTTGTATCTTACTTTAAACAAGCTTAACAGTCTGAATTTGCCAAAGTCCATGACTGAGTCAACAAACGACAAAAGTGTATCCTAATCGAGTATCTTAATATGAGATTATCACTGAAGAAAAAGTAATCTATGAATTCACAGGCTAAGTGAAGTCTAACGATTTTTATCGGTAACACACCATTGTGGTTAAACAACTGGTCACTTGCAGCTGTCAAGCCGCTCTACACACCTTCTTTGCACTCATAGTGCTCCATAAAAGTAAGTAGACGTGTGAAACAAAACTGTAGAGAACTTGCTATATGATTGGGATGTTTTTGTTTTTTTAATTGATCCCATTAAGTACTAGCACCTTCGAAGATACCACTGTAAAACAGCTAGTATGGGAACATGGAGCTTTTAAAAAATGTCAGGAAAAGATTTGAATGCAGTAGAAAATATTATCTCAGTTTAGATAGAGCAGTGTTTGTGCATTGTGTGGACTCAGCCAAGCTTGTATTTAATACAGTTCGGAATTTATGTTTTCTGGGACAGCATATGAACCGTAATTACTAAAGAATGATAATTTGTAACTTTTGTGTGCACTAATGTATTACAATACTTTGGCATGATGTAGAAAATCACAGTTTTAAAACTTTATCAGTCAGACTTTAGAGACTTAAAAGCTTAAAATATTGCAATTTGAATATATCCTCTATAGTATATTTATAATTCTGCTCGAGGACATGATTCCCGAAGTCCTATATCTTTTTTTTGTACTTAGTTTTCTCCTCTTCGAGACTTGCCACATCCTCTGTTATGGGTGCAAAAAAGGAAAGAGGAAGAGTCGGTTTCTGAATTGTATTTTTTTACGAGAGGTTAAAACTAGCCACTTCAGTGGTTTTTGTGTGACCATGCTGACCATTCCATTTAAAGTTCCTGAGGTTTCCAGACATGTCAATTAAGAACTTTTATTAGGGATGATGTTATTCCAAAACAACACTTTTTGCTCTTAAGTTATGCAATTTCACTGAATCAGCTGTCAAATTACATTTGTACTTTTTTTGTTTAATTTTTTGAGACATTTTGCTGGTTTTGTGAATCTGGTTGCCTTACTTTGTTTTCAGATTATGTAAAGTTTAGTTTAGTTTGTCAATCTCAAGAGCTATCATTAGCCTGACAGGGATGGCATCCATTCTAAATGTGATGAAGAGCAGTAAGGGTCCAAGACTGGTGAGCTAATGACAAAGCAAATATAAAAGACAGGTGTGCGAGGCTGCTTATGGCCAGGGTAATTTTCGTAGTTATTTCTTAATTGGCATTGCTAACTGTGAAAAGTAATAAAGTCATTAAGTCACATCTTGCTTGTTTAAGATTTTGAAAGCCTAATATTAAATTTAATTTCATATTCCTAATAAATGTGATTTTTTGTATACCACAAATATATTGAGCTTTCAGTATTCAATTATTTTTCACCTCAATCTTTTTATGAGCTAAATGTTTTATCAAGACCAAGTATGAAATAACAGGGCCAATTTCTATATGTGTTTGATTATTTTTGGCAGATATTCACTTTTTATACACAACAAAAACAGTTGTATGTTTTGCTGTCCATTCCCATTTTACCTCAGGTGAATAAAACCTACGTGTAAAAATTGACATCCCTTCTTGCCATTTTACTAAGCCAACACAGACTCAGAGCTTGATCCACAGAAATTGGTTGTTTTTTTATAGTTTTATTTTTTATTGTTTTTGTTTTCCACAGAATTTAGGAAAACTTTGATGCCAAGTTCCTCTGCAGCAAGACGGGAGGCCCCCGACCTAGCACATCTGAGAGTACTTTGGTGCAATAACAGCAAATGTTTGTTTTGTATTGTATGGCACGCTGCTGGAGGAGCACTAAAGCCCCTTCTTCCAGTGCCTAAAGCACCTCTTAATAAAATAGTCAAGAATAACTTCTTTACCTTAATCTTGCCTTCAGATTACTGCACTTGGGGTGGGAAATTAGCAGCAGGCCCACACGCTTCCCCTCCTTTTCTAAAGCAGCTGTATCTTTTCTGGCAAGCAGCTCCCCCTGCACTATTTCTCTCTTCGTCCGTGCTTTGCTGCTAGGAGTTTTTGTCTTACTGTGTTGTATTTTGTTGCTTTTGTTTCATTTTGCTGGCTCAGTATAAGAGGCAACGTTTTAGGCAATTTCTGCCCCTGGGAAAAAGGTCAGAAGAGAACATAACAATTGATACAAACTCTTTAAATCTTTTGTGATGAGGTGAAAGATGGCGCATATTGACTTTTATGGAGAGACACAGACTATCCATTTGGGGAACTAGGAGTATGTGTGTCCTTTGTACTCAGCAGTGTAACCCACACCTTGACTTTGGTAGAGGCAGCCACTTTGAGCTGGGTTTGTAGTACTGCCGTCTGATCCTCGTAACCAGAACTGCCCTTTACTACTTCATGTTAATTTTGCCCGCTGAGCCCCTTGCCCGCCTGCCATCTGGGTCTGCCAGGAGACACACACTTTCGTTACACACAGTATAACCAGGCAGTGATACTCAGGCTCAAACCTGTATCTTCTTCTTGCAACTGTACCTTTGAAATGGTATAACTTGGAGGGGATCTGTAATACCAGTATCTCTCTGAAGTGCTCTGTTTTGATTTCGTTAAAATGGTCAGAGGATGTTTATTCTTCTGTAAAAGAGTTCTTTTTACAAGTAGGATGTAACTAATTACATTTTCTAAGAAGGCCTGCAGAGACATTTTAGCAGTTTCTTCAGGCAATGAGTGAGAGCAAGGCTTGAACGAGATAACAAGAAGGCTGGATCTATTACAGCAAAGTTTTCTCCTTTTGACCCTTTAAGCTATGTTTCTTATGAAACATGTAGGATCAGGAAATGTTGGCTGCCTTCTGAAAATCTCAGGGTTGAGGTAAAGTTTTTAATTATCTGGGGAATACAAATGGAAACTGCTTTCACAGTAATGTTAGCTGCTCTAATTGCTAATAAAAGTCAGTTTAAAATGCTAATCATTTTGGCATTGCTTTTAAAGTAAAAGTAGAACCCTTAATAGTAACTCCTTTTTCTCACAACCGTCTGGTCTTGTAAAATTTGATCAATATCCACTCTCAGCAGGAAGATTAACAATAACATTTTGAACAGTGCTCTCAAATGTTAATATAGTATTGTTCTAAAAGAGAAATTGGAATTGGCTAAAATTCGTAATAGCAGCTCAAAGCTTTACAAAATATGCATCCTCTCAGAAACAACAAATCCTTATAAATGTTTTTTTATGTAACTTAGAATCTTTGTCAATGCACAAAAGAAACTCTGAAACCATAGTAGTTTCTTAGTTTAAACATCCACCTGAGCGTGATAAAAATGTACAGCTGCTGTCCACCTTGTAAATTATCACAAGTTTGTGTTCCTTTTTAATTCCCCTGTTCTACAATTATATCAACTCAACGTTTAGCTGCAACATAAGATATTAATGTTTTTTGTTAAATGGCTCAGGATTCCAAAAGTGTAACTGATTCTAAAAGTGTTACTCTGTAATTATTCTATTCAGCTGTGAAGAAAGTACTAGGAGTGGAGACCATAGTAGTCTGTCCTAAAACTTAATCCAGCATTAAACTAACATCAAAGCCTTGTAAGAGTATCTAAATTACGTTCCTGTGGAGATAACATTTCCGAGCAGAGGGCACTGCTGGTTTTCTCTATCAGGGATTCTAGTTGATACTTTGATCACTTCCTACTCTCTTCATACCTTCACTGAGAGCGGAGATCACATCACAGGTGGACACACACGCACGCACACACGCAGAGACACCTACACACACACAACCGGCTTGTGAGGCAGTGTCAGGTGTAGCAGCGGGACAATGGAGGGATGCTTAGCAGCAAGCCAATATGGTGTCTGTGACAGTGACAGCGGGCGTGCACACATCAAGGCTGCACCTCTGTTTTTATCCCATACAGTAGTGAAGTGTGAGGACAGTTGTTTAACTGATATGTGCAATTTCACTTTTTCTACAAAGATATTATTCCCAGTGTTTCATAGCAGCAAGTACAACGTTCCTGTTGAGGTCTAATTTTGTTCAACTTTCTACTGCCTGAATTTAGTCACAACTAAATCTCTGTCTAAGTTCAGCCCCCAGATTAAAGGGATAGTCCAGCTAGTGGTACAGAAAGCTGAATTTCAGCATATCTGAATATTCATACCAGTGTTTTACAAAACAGTTTGCTCGCAATGAAACTTTACAATTTTGCATGACATTGTTGTTTTCTTAACAACACATAAACAGCTCTAAGTCAGTTCATCCTTCATCAATTCGTACCCCTAACTGTGTTGCAAGCTTTATTTCCATTGTATACCTATAAATGAACCACTTTGTTTCTACTGCATTCAGGTTTGTTTATCATGGTGGTATTGTAGGTAATTCATAAAATGCTCAAATCCCACCTATAGTTTAACTTAGTTTGTATGTTGCTTCCTGAAAATTTTATAACGGATGCAGTGTCTGAGATCCATATAGACCAGGTGACTATTATGCACTTTTGCCAGCTTAGTTTTTTCACCATATTTAATTACGTTTCAGACCCCTCCAGTACTGTTTTTTTTTCTTCAAAAAAAGCTGCTAGTAACAAATCTAGCTACTTTTTTCTGGCTTTGTTGGAGGCTTTTGGAAACTCTAAGCTGATAAATATGGATAAATACATTTTGGAGTAACAAAACCACATTTTCACATTTTTAGCCATGTAGATTGGTAAAATTTATTTGAAATTGTTAGTTTTCACAGCAGGGTCAAGATGTTACCAAGATTGGTTTGAACTGACATCCACACCTTTAAAATAATTGTAAAAGTCAGACATGAAACAACCAAAACTGAGGCTGAAGGACATGTACCCTATGCAAACAATTTCCTTCAAGTATTTAACAATATTTTACAATGTTCTGATTCTGGTAGTCAACTAACCTTACTTTTATTATCTGTCTTCATCTTATGAAGTTTATATAACATTGCTTTGAAAATGGCTTTAAAATATGAAGCTATTTATATTTGTATATTTTTACAAGACCAAATGAATGCAATCTTGCCAGCATTGTTGTTGCACATCTAGTCTGTCTTTCATGAAAATACCTATCCTCAAAAATGTTTGTACTAGTTATTTTTTTGATTAGAAGTTGTGGTTGAGGTACAAGACAGAATGTGTTCTTTAAATAAAAGTGACTTAGGTAGTAAAACAGCTCAATCAAATGGCTGATATTTTATTTGTGTGTACCGGTATGTGATTGAATGCTCTTGGTCTAAGACAAGATGGCTGTCTTTAAGTGGGAAAGAAAATCACATGTGTGACTTCACAGAAGCAGGGGATACATGGTGGAAGTGTGTAAACAGAAGTGTATTCACAGCCTGCTCATTAGGTGATGAGAGTGTAAGCAGGCTAGGAATGTTAAAAAAAAGAAGGAAAAAAGCAACATATTTATTTTTAAGTGTCGCAGGTGCCCACTCACAGCTTATTGGTTTTATGGATGACTCTTTTACTTTAAAGAGGCCAATTTATGTCTCTTTCTCGTCTCTCTCCAGAGGCTAGGCCTGAAGTGGCTCACTTATTTGAGCTGGGTCTTGTGGTGGCGACTTGTGGTGACACATTAATTGAGCGGTTCCTCCAAAGAAAAGAAAGGCGAATGTGACGACTGGCCCAGCAGTCTTTGCAGAGTTTTGAAAATTGGTTTTGTTTGGCCAGAAATCTCTTAGGTGTTTATTTACACATCAGAACATTTCAAACACCGACTGGCTCCCCCTCTCCTTTCTGCATGCATTTTGCTGTGTGTGTGCGTGCGTGTGTGTGTGCACATGTGTGGTTGCATTCAAGCTGTGTTTGCTCTCATATGAGCATGCCATCTGTACTGTATAGTACGTGTTTGCACGTGGGCCATAATGGCTCAGGGATGGAGAGAAATGGAGGAGATAAGGTAAGCAAGACGTTTCCACATAGGCAGTCATCCTTGCTGTCCGTCTCATGTAATATTGACAGCATTTACTCACACCAGCCAGAGCTCATTACAAGTTAAGCAGACATAGTCTGAGTTAATGTCATGTTTCAATTGCTTTCCTTCCCAGGTTTCTTTTTTTTTCATTAGAATGTCTAAGATTCAGAATATAACTGTTACATCATTGGTATGAATTTATTAAAATCAAAAATTATATTATAGCACATTCACTTCCAAACTTCTACTCAACGACTGATCCAAAGTTGACTACTGCTTTTTGAGTGTGTTAGTGTGTTTATTTGTGAAATGAGCTCATAATTGTGGCAAACTTGACCAGTGGTGAGTACCATTTCTCAGTGCTATAATATAAACACTTTAATAATGTTTTCCTGTACATGCTCATACATGATCATTGGCTACAACTGTTGGATTCCATGTGTTAAGCCACTCCAGAATAACAGGCAACATCCGAAACATCTTTCCTGTGCTAAGGACAAAAACAAGAAGAGTGTCTACAAGAATACAGTATTTAATGGGAAGACTTGGCATCTACTCACACTACAATGGATACTAGTACCTGGTTGACCGCAGCACCAATGTGACTGATTAGCCAGCAAACTAACAGCAGACCCAAGGCTGCAATCAAATCAACAAAATTATTGTGGAAGGTGGAGGGATTAAAATATATAAGCTATATGTAATGAAGTGATCTTCAATCTTTATTTCTTAATATCTCTCTTAATGTTCAGTATCCTTAATAAAATGTATCTTCCTTTGCCCCCGGTCTTGATTCAATTATCTCCATCTTCCTCCCACTTTCTCTTCCTTTGGCTATCTCGCTATTTGCCCTTTTGCCATGGATCCTTTTCCAATTGAATTGCAGGTCATGCTTTGTGTTTCTCTTTGTCATGACAGGGTATCTCATAGTGAGGGAAGGCTCCCTTTCCACTGTGATTTAATTAGATCCGGTAAGTTGGGAGGAAAGGATGAGGATAAAAAGAGAGGTGGGGAGTAACCAGGTAAATGTGGGGTCACATAGTTTACAACAAGATCCCTTATTGTCTGCATTTCCCCCTTTTTGGGGGGAAAATTTAATTTGTGTGGTCCCTCCTCCTTCTTCTTGTCTTTGTAATGTGTGTTTTGTTTCTAATTTTAAACCTTTTGAAGTTTGAAAGTTCCTTTGCCCTTCCACATGTCCATGTCACCCAGACCCCTCCATTCCACTCCCACCACCTTATCTCGCTCCTCAACTTTCAGACATACCTCATTACCTGAGGCTGTGTTGAGAGGGGGCTAATCAAATTGACTCTAGTTTTCTGCCATCAGAGGAAATCCTGGCCATTGAGGGGTCACTGGTTCAACTCTAGGCTCCACCAACAGTACGAAACTCACCAGAATTTTCTGGAAAACAACCAATACATAGATTAAAGATCATGTAGCAGAAATCTGATCATCAATTATTTAAGCTCTACCTTGACAATTCCCATGGACACTGATTCCTTTTTTCTAATTTCTAGTAATACTAGTAATACTAAAAGCAGTTTTCTGTATCAGTTTTCTGATACAACATATCTCTTGAAAGACAGAATTGGACTCTTCAAAAGGATAAAGCAGGTACCTTGCTGTAAGGTTGTTTTCAGACAGTTCACTGCTGGAGTCTTTTTTGGTGTTGTGTGGCCGCCTCTCATGCAATTCTTTAATCAGAATATGCAACGCCTAGTGTGATCAGATCACAGTGATCAGTTCACACACACAACCATGGATTTTGTGTGATAGATTCTTTCCGATCGGATACTCTGAGATAATGACACAGAGTGCTGTGCTTAGGGTAACATATTTCAGCTTGGGTGCAAGACAACAAAATTGAAAAAGTTAAACTGACAAGACAAGAGCTTTATGTCAATCAGATACTATCTAGATGATACATGATTATTTAAAACTTGTAGTATCACAAATTTATGAAGTCTCTAATTCTTGATATACTTTTTTTAAACTTGCAAACTTAAAATATCAATTTTTGTACCTCTGTTGTTCACCTTAGAGTTGATTCAGTCCAACTGACTGCATGTGCAATAGCCTGATTTGGAAATAAACGTTACATGATCTCACTATGATCTATTCAGACAGCCATGGAGAGGAGGAAAAGTAAATTAATCTGAATCTAAATTGTCTTTTTAATTGTCATGACTAGGCTGCATATTTTACAGTCACTGTAAATCTGGTAATATAATACACATTCTCACATATATAGGCCAGTTGCACTTTGCAGGTGAGAGCTTTTCAGTGTGCCAAATGGAAAAACAAGCACAGTATATGTATGTTGCTCTCATTCATTGAGGCAACATCCCAGTGATTGTATTATACTGAATGTTAATTTGACTTAATAAATCAGCTAATACCCAAAACATAGAAACTAGTATCAGCTGACAAAAAAATTATCCTAAGCCCCTAAGGAATTGCAGACATACAGTACATGTGTTTTTCTGAGTTATTTTATTGAAGTTTAAAAAACGATCATTTGCAACAACAAAACAAATAGAGAACAGTATGAACGGAAAACTTTTTTGTTGAAAGATGATAGATAGCTAATAGGAAAACAATGAGCTGATGAAGGTTTTATCATTTTCATTGGAGTTTGCAAATTCAGTTAACATGTGTTTTGTAGAGTTGGAGAAATCTCCTATAGAACTATTGGAGGTACTTTGGCAGCAGAAGATAGCACAGCTGCTTCTTTAACTCCTTGTCCACTACCCTTGTGTTTGTTAATAAGTTGGAACTGTTAAGCATTGGAGTCAGATGTTGCCAAGGCACGGCAGCGCATATCTTTCTGTAGGTAATTTTCTTTGATGAGATTTCAAGTTGTAGTTGCATTTGGTGGGAAGGCATCATACCTTGATATCAGGAAGCACTTTGTGATAGATGCAAGCAAGCCTGTATTAGTGAGAAAAATTTATTTTAATTATGTAGTTTTTGTGAATTTTCTTTGAAGCTGAGAAGCTAACTGAAGAATGGTGAATTAAAAAATAAGGATCCCCCTAGGGGATTAGAAGTGTAACTTGAAAAGCCAGCTGGACAAGACTTCTCTGACTTACTGTAGAGAATGAGTCAGCTGGCATGAGAGCAACCATGTACTGTTCTGACGGAGCTAGGAAACAGATTTGCAAACAGAAAGGGCTTGGTGTCTGTTTTCACCTTGTTGAAATGGCAACCTTTTATGCCCAGACAAAAATAAGAGGTATTCATTTATATTTTATTTTATTACTATGCAGAATAGTGATAGAACCTGAACAATTTGAGGTACCCCATTAACAAAAAAAAACACAATAAGTCAGTATAGATAATTTCAGAGAGCTAGAGATGATTCCATTACCATTTGGGAGGTGTGAAGTGTAGTGACTGAAATAAGGAGGTATTAATTTATATTTCCTTTTATTACTATGCAGAATAGTGAAAGAAACTGAAATACTTGAGGTACCCCATTAACAAAAAAAACCCTCAGTAAGTCAGTGTAGATCATTTCAGAGACAAGAGATGCGTCTGTTCACAGTTGGCAGGTATAGACTATGACCATCTTGAGGTTAGCCTTTGGCCAGCTTTGTAGAAGCTGTGAATGAGGTCTTTCTGATGACCAGTGCTATGCAAATTCTCATTACGCATGCACACATATTCAGGAAGAGTGTGTGTATGCAGCGACCCTCCTCCTGCAAAAAGCCTCACACATTTACACACACATTACTTGTTGATACACATGAGGTTGGAGGCAGGGAGCTGCAGCTGTTGAAGCAGCCAAAGGGATCAGTTGGTACACTTCAACAGCTTTAACGTTGGCTAAGTGAGCAGGTTTGAAGGGTGCTGTCTTTGTTTTGAGAGTCGGTAGCCATTTGTTGCGTACTTGGGTTTCCAAAAGGGAATGCACAGAAGTTGATAAAGTGTGAGCATGTGTGCAGTTGCACATTGGTTGTTGGGAAATGTGTTGTATTTTAAATTAATTTGGAAGGTTGTGCATTTTTTTACAGAGTTCAACATGAACATCATTGTCCAGGGTATTTAATTATTGTCACTGTCAGTATGCGGATATATAACCAATGCTATACATAAAGAAGTATGGATATATTCATGATTCGTTTGTGATGGCTTTAAATACAAATATTACTGTCTTTTGCAGCTGACTTGTTTAACTTAGACGGTGTGAACAGCTCCAACTCACAAATTGAAACATTAATTCAGTGGATTGTTGAACCAGCTTTTAATTCCATGTTGAAGACATACATTCAAATCTATTATAAATAAATGCATTTATTTGTCTGCTATTATGTTTAAAATAAAATAAAATGTACTTTTCTTTAAATATATAGGAAATACAAATGAGTATTTGAATATGCCTGTTATACTGTATATTAGTTTGGCATGTGTTAAAAATATTAAAATGTATGCATTAAACATTTATCAAATATACAAAAAATTTCAATTTGCATATCTCTCAACAACTAACTTAGCATGTTTGTTTACTTTTCCTTCTGACAGACAATTGTACCAAAAGGTAAATAGATAAATAGCAAACCAAAAAATAAATCAACAATTAATTTATTTGCTTTGACCATGAATGTTTTATATGAAGGTTATATGAACCCTAACCCTATGAATGATGTTTGTGGCAGATATTTCCTCAGACCAGCTTTAAAGGCTAAAGCTGATAGGAGTGTGACGTAAAATTAGGCTCCCAACTTCTTATATCTGTACAAAGAGATCATCCATGTGTTCTATATGTGTATGCTTTGGCACGGGACAGCAAGAGGACGGGCTATCTTGGGTTTGTGTCCTCTGGATCTGGCTTCATGTTGACCTCTCACCCAAATTAAACTTCGACAGTTCTCTGCCTCTCCCCCCTTCCCTCAACCTCTCTTTCCGCTGCCCACTGCCAGGCACTTTTGTTTTCACATGGTCGACTTCTCAGGGAACACGTTCATATTTGTGGCTTTTGGGGTTGGCAGCAGAGTGTGCTGTGCCTGTAAATCTTTTTTTCCTTCTTCTCTCTCACTTCAGCTTACCCGAGTAGCCAAATTGAACCGTTTGGTCACTTCCTGTCATCCCCAGATTAACCATCACTCTTTGCCAAAGTCGCCAATAGTGTCATAACTTTTCCTGGGGTCCTTTTTACTCAGAGATGAGTTGGTTATTAATGAAGAAAAAAGGCCTAAGCATAAATGAGATCATTAAAAAACTCTTAAATGCATGTAAGAATATGATAGACAACATTTGGAGATATGGGCAGCATTTGGCTCCAAAACGAACACGTTTGTTTGAATGACCTACAAAGCATAAGCAAACATTCTGGTCTTATTAAGTAGCCGCAGAGCTGTTAGTGTGAGCACATATTTGGAGCAAGCCTTCGAGAAATGGCCTGGCTCATCCACAGCATGTTGCTGGATGTGAAAGCGAGGATGGGAAACACAGAAAGAGCTGGAGTGAGCAAGATGATTATTTGAAGTGAGGTCAGAAATGAAACATGTCATAGCAAATTACTCCCGCCTGCTTCTTAAAACGCTGGCTTAAAAAAGAAAAAAAATTAAATGAAACTGTATACTGAGAAGACAGGTAGATACAAACTGATTGAAACACTGGGAACAAACCTCAGAGAGATATTTGGACACCATGAGGAAAAAAAGGACATGAGATGATAAAAAAAATGGGGTAAGTTAACAGGGGGGGAAAAAAACCCTGTGGGATTGAGAGGGAAACTAGACAGAGAAAATGTGTTTTTTCTGGAAGAATAATGTGACTGAGTCATAAGCCAGCTAAGGAATAATGATGATGATGATGATGAGAATGATGAGTAGAAACCTTGGACTCATTCGTGCTCACAGCTAAGTTTGGGGCATCATTTACCAAACTTCTGGAGAGGGGCCCCTGAAAATGTGTGTGTGTAGATGCAGTAATAACCACATTCCCTAAGCATCTTCTGCCACCAACGCCTGTTTTTGTAGCTGGGAATAGGGAAGGGCTTCCTCGTTAGGGAGACTATTTCAGAAGATGGGAGAGGGAAAAAAAAGGAGGACTTAAGGGGCGCAGGATGACTATATGGGGTTGTGAAGAAGGACAGCCCGCAGGCTCACTGACTGGCCCATCCAATCACGAAGATGAGCCAAGGATTTGTTTTTTCCCTGAGAAAATGGCCTCCTGAGATGTGATTAAGCTTCCCGGACAGGATTTCACAATTCTTACTGAGTGAGAAAGCAGCTTGAGGAGTTACAGAGACAGTAATGTTAGACAGCTGATTAACAATCATCACAAACAGTGGCGTAAAAGTATCCCGTAGAACCACCACACCCCTAGAACTTTGAAGTGGAAAGAATAGAATACATTTCTTTCTACCAGTTTCATTTTAAGCTGGCATCGTTTTGATGCCATAGAAGCGGGGCAAGTGGAAAGACCAAACATAAAGTAAGTGTTCTCCTCAGATGAGACCAAAATTAAACTATCTGGTATACATGCAAAATGGTAAACATAGTGGTGGCAGCATAATGCTTTGGGGATGTTTAAATTCAGGGCAATCCTGGAGGAAATCCTCTGACAGGGTGTAAAAAAGTTGAGACTGAGGTAGAGGTTCATCATTTGGCAGGACACTACAAGGTAATAGTTTGGATCAAAGCATTTTCATTGGTTAGAAAGACCCTGTCAAAGTCCAAACCTAAACCAAATCAGGAATCTTTGACATGACTTTAAATTTAATGCTCAGAAACTCAATAGTTAATATGACTGAGCCTATGCTATTTTTTTACAGAAGAAGGTGCAAAGAATTGATCTTCTAGATATGCAAAGCTGGAAGAGACATAGTCCAAAAGACTTGCAACTGTAATTGCAGAGAAAGGTGGTATTCAAAATGTTGACCAAAGTTGCTGAATACAAAAGCAAGTAATATATATTTTTTGTTGTTGTTGGTGAAACGTTTGGAAGCGATGTTTGACTTTTTTCCCTTCATAATTGTGATCTACTTTGTATTGATCTTTAACATAAAATCCTCAAAAATATATTGAGATTTGTCTGTCTAACATAACAAAATGTGAAGAAGTTCAAGGGGTGAATACTTTTCAAAGGCAGGCTACTGTAACAGGTGTGAAAAAAGGTATCCTTTAGTTTTTCTCTATTCCCTTTACTAGTCAGCAGTTCTATTTTTTAGATAACATTTATTTTCTTACTCTAGTCTTACATTTGTTCTATGCTGTTGTTGGACCAAGATAGAGACATCAGACAAACACAAATTATGGCTGTTTAGGTGTTAATGCTAGAAAGACTTGGAAAGAAAAATCTCAGTCCGGCATATTGTGTAGCCACAAACATGGGTATTAAGTGTTGCAATCAAACACAGAGAATGGAAGCAGTGCAACACAAGCTGGGGTTAAGCTGAGCTGGTAATCTGCTGTTCAACAAAGAAATGCCTTTAAGTGACACGTGTGCTGAGCTGTATGTCTGTGCCCGTAAGTGTGTATTTGTGTGTGTATGCTCGGCTATGACTGTGTATTTGCATGTCCACAATGTAAGGATCGCACTCGGCGTTTGTATTGTGTAGAGGTCTGCCACAGTGTAAGTCATGCCACCATAAACACAAGGGGGACAGGCGTCTTTGAATAGCATCGGTGTGTGTTGGAAGACGTCGGGCGGTGAATCCATCATGTTACCACTGACAGGCCCTGCAATGGGAAATAAATATTTACTTTAAGCTTCCCCAAATCACATCCAGAGATTCTTCCTGGCACTGTGAGACTCTTCTTTCAGCCCTTCCATAGTTTCTAAGCCCTTCTGTTTGTGACAGTCAACATGTTTGTCCTCATCTGTGTCCCAAATCTTTCTTCCTACCTGTTCAACCTTACATTAACTTATTCGTCATTGGGTCCACAAAATGCACAGAAACATAAAATGGCAGTGCTCATCTTGATGTGGATTCATTGTTTCAGCCAAAGCAAAAAGCAAAAAAAGGTGGTCCAATCACACAAATACTTGCACACACTCTGACAGGGGTCAGCCTGAGATATCCATCTGGGATTTGTCATGTCTGACATGGACCATGTCTCTCTCTTCTGTAATTATGGCAGTATTTATTTTTTCAGACTATCCCACTGAGTTAGGAGCGTCTCACGGTGTGGTTTGGAGATGGAAACACACAACATTCAAGCAATCAAGATTAACAGAAAAAAAAGGAGCATTGCACACTGAGTTGAGTAACTAACCTATAATTCAAACATTTAATGTAATATGAGCCTTTTTTTTCTTAAGGATGTGCGGATGTGTATTAAATGTGTGTGAGTTGGTTCCCAGCTGTAGGTGCAAGCAGACTAGTGGTGAAATTATACCATTATGCCCCATTCTATCACATAACACTTATGACCCACCCATAATGGCCAACTTTGTAACACAATTTGCAAGTGTGACACATTCATAAACTCAGACTATGTTGTTCATAGACATGTTAGACACTGCCTTGGCATTTGGTGGTGACTGGCTTTCTTTAACCATTTCCTTATCCTTGTAAAAAGCCCTTTTGAATTGGATCCTTTTTCAATGTTACAGAATTATTAAAAATCAGCTGTTTTCTTTCTTATTTCTGGCTTACCTCTCATGATTGCTTCCAATATACAATGCATGCTCTAATGTGACATTTCCAGTAGTTTTTTTTCGCTGTGATTTTCATTGGATATGGTTGATGCTCGTACTTGCATATGAGCAAGGCCAACTGAACTCCATAAATCCATAGCTTTGATAAAAGCAATTTTATAAGTGAATAGTAACAATTAAATGTGATATGACTTGCAACAGCAGAAAATGCTGTTGGGTTGCTACAACAGTTTGTTTCTCTGATAGTTTGCTTATGTAAGCCACACACCTCAATCAAAATCCTGCCAGTTCTTAAGATTAGCGTCTGTTTATTACCTTTCTGATTTTCCTCTGTGTTATGCTAGTTATGGTCATTAGACCACTGTTTGTGTGTGTGTGTGTGTGTGTGTGTGTGTGTGTGTATATGTGTGTTCATGAGTCTCTTCCCAGTTCAGAGAAGTCACCGCCTATCCTTTGCACAATGAGAGAACTTGGCACCTCATTTACTACTTTGCATTTGCCATTCTCTGTCTTTCTTGTTTATGATTACTCTACTTATTGCCTTACAGAACCTTTACCTTCTTGCTGCATGTTTTAAGACTTACCCTCAAGTTCCTTTTTTTTTCTTTACTGAAAAAAGAGAAAGCATCAACAACATTGTGATAATGGTTCATGTTCAATTAGTCTGTGGTGCTAATCAGCGATCATCGTGGGAAAAGCACAGAGGGATGCAGGCCGTTGTTGGTGGTTGAAGTTGGAAAACCAGCTTTATTGTCCGGCGGAGATTAAAGTCCCCGAAAAGGCGGCATTGTCCTCAGACGGGGATAAATCTTCCTCCTCCCGTCACTCAGAGGCTGAATTCAATTCTCCTCAACCCTTCCTAAAAGAGAGGCTTATCTCCCACTCAATAGCTTGTTGCGCTACAAGCCAGGCAGGAATGCACTGAGTTGTATCCCTGACACCCGCTCACTGAGTTAAAAAGGAATTAGGGGTGAAAAAGAGAGAGTGAGGGAAAGTGGACGCCTGAATCGTGACCTCTGTTTTGCCAGATGATGTGCGCTGGGAAGCAGATTGAGGCACAGATAGACTGACAGAGAGAGAGAGGATCGTAGGGTGAAATTGATTGACTGCTGCTGGGGGGATTGAGGCCAGAGCAGGAGAATAGAGGCCTGCTCAGCTGCAACACTGAGGTTGCGAGCAGCATGGTAAACTACTGCACTATTGTGCAGACAAAAAGAGGAGGCATAGCGGAAGAAAGCACTTGGTAACTCTTCGTACGCTGTCATGATGCCACCTTAAACTCCTTCTCTTTCTACCCTCTGCTTTGTCCTCTATTGCTACAGCAGCATCTCTCTCACTCAGTCCAGGGGGCATCACCAGTTGCTAAGACCCACTCCTCTGCAACCATCGGACACCTCACAACCACTCCAAACAGACTCAATTCAGAGCTCAAGAAAAGGGATAGACAGAGAGAGAGAGAACAAATGGCTGGCAAATTAAAAGAACTTGTGCAGGCTCAGACCCATAGCTCAACTCTGTGTAGACGAGGGGGAAAAATAAGCCTTGCGTCCCCATTTTTCACCCTTTAGTCCCTTTTTTCTTTCACACCACCCCCTTGGGAGATATCTCCGGCAATAAGACGTGAAAAGAAAGCAAGAGAAATTAATGATCGGAGAGGGGTGGATTGATATTATGCCATGAATGTCTCCTCAATTCTCCACTTCTGTCCATAGCAAATTTAAAACCAAGACCCCCCTAATCATCTGTCATTCATCCTGGTAACTACATAACAAATAAAGAAACAGTACCTATAGGCTTTGACAAATATTCGCCAATAGCTGCTGCCTGTTTCCCTTCACATTGCGACCCTTCAACTTTTCCTTCAACCCCCCCATGACTTGGCACCACTTAATGATGAGGCTTACATCTGCTTACAGGATTAAATTGATTAGCACAAAACAGGGATCGGTTGCAGAAGGGGAGAACAAGAGGAAGAAGTGGCGGTGTCGGAAAGAGGACAGCAACAGGGGCCCAGGAGAAAAACTAAAGCAAAAAAAGGACATGAATGGGTTGCTTGGAAAACCATGCACGTGTTCTAGCAGATGCTTCAGTGGGTGATCTATCATGGAATGGGAGATGGATTGTTTTCCACAGAGAAAACAAGCTTGGTTAAAGAAACAGGGCGTCTTTAGTGCATGAACAGGTTGCTTCCAGAGCGATAGTTTGGTGTGTACTATAAGGGTTAACTGCTTCTGCTGCTCTAAAGCTAATAGTAAAGAGAGATGCCTTCATTTGTAAAAAGCAAAGTCTTTTAATATATTTCAATTTCATATGTCGCACAGTCTATTGTAAAAGGTCTTAAATAACTTTAAACAAAGGAATTTATTTTTAGCAAACAGCAAACCTGAATGGTGTGGCATGCAAATGTGTTACTCTCTCTCTACTTTGATGCCACACACAAAAGAAATGTGGCTATCAGTTACCTTCAAAAGTCGACTGATTGGTAAATAGAGTCTACTTGTGTGTAATTGAACATTAAATCAACTTTTCTGTGAACATCCCAGAGGTTTGTTAAATGGTAAATGGTAAGTGGCTTAAACTTGTATAGTACTTTATTTAGTCCAAAGGACCCCCAAAGTCACTCACCCATTCAACATACACATTCACACACTGATTAATGTAAGAGAACATCAATGAACAATTGGAAACTACTGACAATGAAAAAGAATGAACAAAAAGATATTTATATCATATAATCCAACATTGTATTACATTCAGGATCATTTTCTTTTGCAAAACCTCATTGGTGAGCTCACTTCCATTTACCAAGTATACATTGTTTAGTGTGTATTTCAAGATGGATTTATGAAACAGCCCAGACCACAGCATAGGCTGGGCTGTCCTCGGTCATCTGTCTCATTTCTCATGACCTCAGTTGTCTCTGTATCCCTCTATTTCTGTCTCTCTCGGGCAGCTATAGATGTGTGGTTAGAGGCCTGGATCCATCATGATAAGCGCTTACAGATGGATCTGAACAAGCATCATCATCCTAGCACACTGGGCTTGTTTTCTTTTTGAAGTTTACATGGTGTTGTGCTTATGTTTGTATGTTCAGAGCTACAAAGAGACAAAATGAGATTGGTAGGTGTATGCAGACAAAAAATGCGCCCCTTCATGTACACTGTGTCAAACATGTTGCCACAGAACTGACAACACTGGATTTGTGTTTGAATTGTAGAGAGGGGATAATCCAAGGGTCTGTCAACCTCATCTTTCAGGCTTTAAGATAAAAAAAAATGAATATTTGGTTTGACAGATTCACACGGAATTGTCTTTACAACAGCAACTGTCACAAATCTAGACCACAAAAGTTTTACAACAGATCTGCTTATCAGTGGAAATATAAGTGTTTTGTTTTTACACTATCTTTTCACTTTCGGTCTTTTAGACCAGATTATAGTGTCTGCTGGCTCGAAATGGGAGTTTATTTTCAAAGCACATCTACAGGACACAGAAACAAATGTGGCGTTGTCCAGGCTTCCGCGTGGTCACTACAATCCCTTCCATATGACAGTGATTATGCAGGAAGGCCATAATGCGTGTAGATCCTTGCTTTACCATCACACAATAAACACAAAAAGCCAAGAGTAACACACAGACACAACCCCCTCCAGTCTGACCCTAACACTGCCAGGCTTAGCACATTCCGTACCTTTATTAGCAAACAGTTTAGCTTTGCTTTCTGATACTTGTTTGTAATACAGCACACTGTGTTTTAGCCGTGCACAAGCATAGCAGGTGGATTGCTGCTCAGCTGGACTGACTGTGTTGTCTCCATAAGACAAGAGGTCAAATTGGATAAGCAGACTATTATCAAGTGCTTTTGCAGAACTGAACAGAAATTCAATGCATATCAACTTATTTAAATAGAACATTTTATATACAGAAAAAAAATCCTTAATTATCATAGTTGTATGAGCTGTTCTCTTACAAATGAGAGAAATTGCAGGTTGCAGTAGATCAGTGTTTCTCAAACGATGGGGCGAGCCCCACTAGTGGGGCGCGGAGGTATTGCAGGTGGGGCGTGACATCAATGGGATTTAAATAGTTTTTCCCCCCTAGATTCTGTTGTTGTGAATGTTTTACTGCACTGTAAATTTAATCAACCAACTCCCCCTCTCACAAAATTAAACACACTCAAATAAATTAGCAATTGTGATCATCATTGTAAACAGAACCGGGACCTGGAACATCGGGCTGGGAGTTTGACGTTGGAATATATCGCAGCAGAACAAAACAAGCTGAAGTAGCCGCATTATCAGAGATTCCATCTACAAAATGTACAAATATCTAAAAAGATCAGGGAACGTTTCAGAGTAAGAGAAGTCACACGGTCAACCACGGCCAAAATACAGGGATGAGTATCTTGCTCTTTATTTTTTTATTTTTTTATTTTATTTTGTATTTTAGAAAGCTTTGTATTTGTGATAAGACTACAACTTTTATTTTCTCCAACTGTGAGCTGAAGTTCTACATGAGGCAACTACTGACAGCATATATTTCTGAGCCGGTTTTATACCAGTGCGCAACCCCTTTTTCCAACTAATTTATACCCTTAAAAACTTGTAGACTAACTCGGCTATTTAAATAAATAAAATACTTAAAAAATCAGGCATGGTCACCATTCTGTTGGGGCGATAAAAGCATGGGGGGGGGGGGCTTGGGTATGGTCCTTTGTCCGAAGTGAGGAATGATAAAAAAAGTTTGAGAAACACTGCAGTAGATGTAGGTGTGTATGCGTGTGGGTGTGTGCGTGCGTTTTGCCGTTTGCGCTTGGTGTGTTTTGCATGTGTGTGTGGGAAAGTTCACAGCTGAGACAGAATGTAGCTTTGCCAAATCAGGCCTCACACAGATAACACTGACAAGATACTGGCAGACAGTGTTGGTGGATTGTGACAAGCTTATTCCTTTAACAGGTGCAGACTAGTGGCAGTAAGAAAGGCAGAGAATCAGCAACAAGACACAGTCATGGTAAAAGGAAAATGCACATTCGGGTTTTCAGCGTTTTGCATATTGACTTTTATTTATGTGTCATCAACTTATAATATACCTTAACATTAAAGCAAGATGTCTTACAGTGTACTTCAGAAGTAGTGTGTAAAAAACTAAATGCTCTCTGACTGCCTTCCATCAAAATACAGAGGTAAAGAAATTAAGTGATCATCACCAAATGTGAGTACCCTTATAAAATCCGATGTGGTTATTCCAAGTATTTGAATGCCTGTTAGCACACTTTCAAAAAATGACGATAAATGACGAGCAAAGATCTAAGGGCTCCTATACTATACAACAAGCTAGTAACATAATGAATCAATCATGAAACAGAATATACAGTGGCTTGCAAAGGTATTCGGCCCCCTTGAACTTTTCCACATTTTGTCACATTACAGCCACAAACATGAATCAATTTTATTGGAATTCCACGTGAAAGACCAATACAAAGTGGTGTACACGTGAGAAGTGGAACGAAAATTATACATGATTCCAAACATTTTTTACAAATAAATAACTGAAAAGTGGGGTGTGCGTAATTATTCAGCCCCCTGAGTCAATACTTTGTAGAACCACCTTTTGCTGCAATTACAGCTTCCAGTCTTTTAGGGTATGTCTCTACCAGCTTTGCACATCTAAAGACTGAAATTCTTGCCCATTATTCTTTGCAAAACAGCTCCAGCTCAGTCAGATTAGATGGACAGCGTTTGTGAACAGTAGTTTTCAGATCTTGCCTCAGATTCTCGATTGGATTTAGATCTGGACTTTGACTGGGCCATTCTAACACATGGATATGTTTTGTTTTAAACCATTCCATTGTTGCCCTGGCTTTATGTTTAGGGTCGTTGTCCTGCCTGAAGGTGAACCTCCGCCCCAGTCTCAAGTCTTTTGCAGACTCTAAGAGGTTTTCTTCCAAGATTGCCCTGTATTTGGCTCCATCCATCTTCCCATCAACTCTGACCAGCTTCCCTGTCCCCGCTGAAGAGAAGAACCCCCAGAGCATGATGCTGCCACCACCATATTTGACAGTGGGGATGGTGTGTTCAGAGTGATGTGCAGTGTTAGTTTTCCGCCACACATAGCGTTTTGCATTTTGGGCCCAAAAGTTCAATTTTGGTCTCATCTGACCAGAGCACCTTCTCCCACATGTTTGCTGTGTCCCCCACATGGCTTGTGGCAAACTGCAAACGGGACTTCTTATGGTTTTTTTTTAACAATGGCTTTCTTCTTGCCACTCTTCCATAAAGGCCAACTTTGTGCAGTGCACGACTAATAGTTGTCCTATGGACAGATTCCCCCACCTGAGCTGTAGATCTCTGCAGCTCGTCCAGAGTCACCATGGGCCTCTTGGCTGCATTTCTGATCAGCGCTCTCCTTGTTCGGCCTGTGAGTTTAGGTGGACGGCCTTGTCTTGGTAGGTTTACAGTTGTGCCATACTCCTTCCATTTCTGAATGATCGCTTGAACAGTGCTCCGTGGGATGTTCAAGGCTTGGGAAATCTTTTTGTAGCCTAAGCCTGCTTTAAATTTCTCAATAACTTTATCCCTGACCTGTCTGGTGTGTTCTTTGGACTTCATGGTGTTGTTGCTCCCAACATTCTCTTAGACAACCTCTGAGGCCGTCACAGGGCAGCTGTATTTGTACTGACATTAGATTACACACAGGTGCACTCTATTTAGTCATTAGCACTCATCAGGCAATGTCTATGGGCAACTGACTGCACTCAGACCAAAGGGGGCTGAATAATTACGCACACCCCACTTTTCAGTTATTTATTTGTAAAAAATGTTTGGAATCATGTATAATTTTCGTTCCACTTCTCATGTGTACACCACTTTGTATTGGTCTTTCACGTGGAATTCCAATAAAATTGATTCATGTTTGTGGCTTTAATGTGACAAAATGTGGAAAAGTTCAAGGGGGCCGAATACTTTTGCAACCCACTGTATATGAAACAAAAAAAACCCCATTACAGTTGAATACCTTTTAGCAAACAGACTCAGAGACAAAGCTTTGTTAAATGAATGATGGCACTGCAATGCTTTTGGTTGTTAATCCAAGGTTTTTATAACTTTTGTAATCTAGTCCATTCTAAATTCTATAAATGACCAGTTAATTTGTCCAAAATATAAAGGACCTTAGAACTTTGTTTTTGAGTTTGCTTTTGCTTTTTACTATTAAGCCATATCTGAGATGGAAATGATCTTATCGGTACAGTATTATTTGAGCATTGATGGTCTGCTAATAAACCAGGGACCAAAGCAGGTTCAACATAACTGAGATGTTTTAGAGCTCTAGTTTAGCTAATCCTTACACTGAAAATTGCTCTCAAAAGTTAAAATGAAGCTGACAATAAACTATGTATGTCAGTCTGGGGTTACTCACTGAATATGTGCATGTTCATGTTCTTTTAAAATGTTTGCAAGCTATACAAGTCTGAAAAAATAATATTTAGAATCAATATGCAGCAGTCAAAACTCTTATTATTCATTCTTGTGACACTGTCGACCCCGTGTGAGCCTCCTGAACTTCCTTAGACTTACTTTCTTTGATGCTTCTTTTCCCCCCTGCAGCAACGCTAGAATCTTTGCGATCAGAGTTTAGATGGTTCATTGGCTCCCCATCTCCCCATCCCCTGCTGAATGCAATCAGCAGACACTGCTGGTAATAACTTTCACTCACACTTTTCCCTCTGCTATCTTCTCCTTGCCTTCCTCACTCGTTCCCTTTCACATCTCCTACGGCGCCTGTCTCTGATTATATTCCGTTTATACTAAAGGTGGCAAAACGAGTGGCTGTTCATGAGAACCTGGTATTTTAAATATAGCTTGATATTGTCTTTAATCAAGAACAATAATTAAAATAAAAAACAATTCTAAATATGAGAAAACAGGAGTGCAAAATGTAAAAATATATATCTGCAATTGTTATAAAAAAAAGTTGACTCCTGCAGTTTCATAGGGTTGATCTTTTTCATTTTATCTGAAGATTAGACTTAGGCTGCTCAGCTGTTAGTGATAGTTGATATCTAATTCATGATGCAGAGTATATTTTCAAAAGCAGGAAGGTCAGTCAATCCCCCAGACTCTGTGTGTTTGAATCCTCTTGTTATAACTCATGCAAAATGACATTTAGCATTGTTCCATTGTTGTGCTGAAATAACCACAGTTTTTTCACAAAAGTCAAACTGAACTTTTTGAATTTTAGGATTCAATTTTCAGGAACTGTTCGCGGTGGGACCAGGAAGAAGTGATTCAATTTTGGGGGTGATCCAGATCACCGTCTGGTGGGGGGGACTAAACTGCCTTTGCAGAGTTCTGCGCTCTCCAAGTGCTTTTCTAGTTTAAATAAAAAAAAAATTTTAATGAGCAAATTTGAATGGATTTTTTTTTTTTTTTCATATTTTTAATGAATGCTTTGATTAATGCTTTGATCCCCACCTGGGCAAGTTTTCTGTAAATAAATGTGACTCCTAAGTAGTTCATAGAAAAATACTGTAAATGATCAATTGTCAGAATGAGTACAAAACATTCCTAAGTTGATGGTTGGCACAACACTTCACATGGCAAAAGGCTCCATTTCATACCTGAAAATGTTTAGTAAGAAAGTTATTTTTGTCTAAATAGCAATTTTCTATGGTGGTCAGGCAGTGCAAAACAAAATTACATTAACCTGAAACACTTTTACATTTTTACCGAAACACATTTACAAGTTTACCGAAACACATTAACAAGTTTACAAAACACTTTTACAAATTTAGCGAAACACGTTTACAAGTTTACCGAAACACATTTACAAGTTTACCGAAACACATTTACAAGTTTACGAAACACATTTACAATCTTACCGAAACACTTTTACAAGTAAAAAAAAAACACGCTTTTACAAGTTTAACAAAACACTTTTACAAAGACATGACCTGGAAGTGATACTGCAGGGATGAGGTTAGGGTCGGGACAAGACCAAAGTGGTAACAGTATTTGGAATCGATCCTGCCAGCAGCTCAATCTGCAGAGATGTTTTGCCCGTTTTTCTATTCTAATCTATTTTCAAGTTTTAGGGACATTTTGTGGTGATTGTAAACTTGTAAATGTGTTTCAGTAAGATTGTAAATGTGTTTCGGTAAAAATGTAAATGCGTTTCAGGTTAATGTAATTTTGTTTTGCACTTTTCCGGCCACCGCAATTTTCACAGAAAGAATCACAAAGTGCTTCATAATAAATGTAGATAAGGTCAAATATAGAGAAACACACACATAAACTCAGTGTACGAAAACTGAGCTGAAAATGTTGAAATGTAAGCTGAAATGTTTATTAGAAATTGGGCTACAGTTTTTGGGGGGAGTTTGTTTGTTTTGTAATAAGATCAGCAGATTACATCTGTTAAAAATCCGATAAAAAAATCTAGCTAAAAATGGGTTAAACACAGTATTGCTTAGATGGAGCACAAGTTAAACAGAAGCTAATCTGTAACTTTTGCAAATTAAATTTTTTTTGCAGACTTCCAAGTAATTTTTTTATTTTTTATTTTTTGCAAATTTCATATAATAATTTTGTTTAGTCATCCGTTCCACATGATCCAAATAGTGTCTATAAAACATCAAGACTAAAGGTAGCGGCCTCCAAAAATTTGTCATTTGCCCCAGCCATGAGATAAATTGTACACTTCAATTTATTATGAGCCCAGGGTGCAAAAAAGACAAAAAGGACCAAGAGTCCAGTGGCATCAAAGCAATTAAAGGCCTCCCAGGTAATACCCCCTAAATTCTGCCCCATCCTCATCCTCTCTCTTCTTATCAGCCTAATTGAAGACAAGCTCTTTTAGACGGACACACAATGGAGCCAACGGTAGAGTGGTATTTGAGACTCAACGGGTGGACGGGAGAAAGGGAGATGCTGGGGTATTCTATAAGAACCCCCTCCCCACCTTCTCATCTAAATCCCTTTCTCCCCCTCTTTTTCTTTTATCCCATGGCGTCTCATTGAGGACCCTACTTGACATAGCTCGACCTCTGAACCCTAAGTGTATGAACTGAAGCGGCAGCTATTTATTTGGTGTGGAACTAATGTGTAGCCTTGCTTTTGTACGCAGCTTTCAAGACGATGTTAGCATTGTGTTTGAGTTGCTGTGTGTGCTTGGATAAGCTGGTGGTCAGCTGTGCTAATACTATTTCAATGCTGGGGTTGATTGAATTGTCATTTGTCAGTTAATGGCAAAAGTTAAAGTTATGGCAGAAAGACAAGCCTGCCTTTTTGTTGTTGTTCTTTCAAATAAGGTTTCCTTCTATTGGATTAGTGGTTATTGTTTTTCCATTAACGTTAATTTTGTGTCACAAAGAAATATTGATGTTCAGTTAGCCGGATGACCATGGTAGCATTTGCTGCAAGACTAATCTGCTTTTCAATAAGTTTAAAGAGTCAAATCTAATTTTGCTGGCTGTCAATTGACTGGAAATGAATACTTGCTCTATTCATTCTAATTCGGTTCAAGCTAATTTTTTTTTAAACCAATTCTTTGCATTTGTAAACTCTTAATTATTTTAACAGTGAGCACTATAGAAATGGTTCAGTTACCGATATCCAGATATTTTAAAATTAAATTACTGTTTTAAAACAGCTAATAATTTCCATCATATTATCCATCCACCAGTCCCCCGTCAAGCCTATACAGGATTGACGGGGGGCTGGTGCCTATCTCCAGCAATCATCGGGCGAAAGGATGGATACACCCTGGACATGTCGCCAGTCCATCGCAGTTCATCATATTGTTTTTTAAATTAAAAAAAATTATAGCCAGAATCCATCAAACTCCTGTGTTTTTGCTCCAATTTTTCAATTCGTGAGAACATGAAAATGGCCCATGCCTACCAGTTACACAGAAAATAGTTTTTGTTTACTGTTTGAACCTACAGGTAATATTCTTTTCTGTTTTAAGGCTAAGGAAAGCATACTTAGCCCCTTTTCTTTTTTGAAAACTGAAGCTCATTTCATCATTCGAAGATCTGGGCCTCCACCCACTCAGTAAACAGCAGTAATCTTTATTAAAAAAAGTCCTCATCACTCATAGTTCAAAGGTGAGATTGTCAAGTCCTTCTACATTGATTCTAGGGAAACTATTTATCAAGTCATTTCGGGGTTTTTTAGTCCATCAAAATGGTACCTCAATCTGTAGCATGTATCAAAAAACTCAATTAACTTTAACCTTTAGTAAAGCTTAAAGGTATTTTGTTAAATCCATATAGTCTCTGTGATTATGTGATACCCATGGTAGGCCTACTGCAGGTATTCAAAGACTACCAAATAGTTTGCTCTGACTGTTGTGAAAACTTAAATATTGTCTTAATTATATTGAAGGGACTAATACTTTGTGAAGCCAGTGTCCCATTTTAACAAGTCAAAGCCTGTCTTTTGTGCCACCTTCTTATTTTTATTCGTAGGTGTGTGTGTGTGTGTGTGTGTATGTGCGTCTGTGAAAGACCAGGTTAAGTTTTAAGAGAGCGCATTGTAGCCATCTCTTTGGAGGACGTGCCACTCCAAGCAAACACAGAGCTCTGCCTAAACAAACAGGGGAGGACAGGCAAGCAAGACTAATGATGGGATTCATGCAGCTTACAAACACATGTGTAGGCACAAGCATACCACTGATTCACGTTGACACTCACTGGAGTAAGGATGAGAGGAATTTGTCCTAGTAAGAGGAGTGGCTGAGAAGGCAAGGTGATCAATTTTTAAATTGTTTCGTTCCACCTGTTCTTATTCCCCTGCAAGTATCGAAGCAGGTAAACACTGTGAAAACTTGTTTTTTAGCAGAATTATTGCAAGCCTTTTATTTTAACTTCTGTTTAGGCGTGAATGTGTACGTGTGCGTCCGCATGTGCATGAGTCCACGCCCGCCTAAGCGCCCTGACGGCATTGTGCAGTAGAGTCCTTGACAGAAGTGAATTAATCAGACCCCTCTGGCCCATTTGTCTCTATTTGGGGGGCTAATTGGAAAAGAAGCAGGTGTTAATAAAGAGAGGAGAGACAGAGCAAGCACATGTGCGTATGCGTCTGTTTTGGTGTGTGTGTGGCTGTGTGTGTGTGTGTGTGTGTGTGTGTGCTTGCGTGTGTGTGTGTGTGTGTGTGCTTGCGTGTGCACACAATGCTTGCATGTAATAGAAGTCTCACAGTTAAGCTAAGCAGACTGAATTAGGCATGTTCAGGCTGCAGCAGGCACTGCGTAGTTCCTTCTCTACAGTTGAAGGTGATGTAGTAGGCTTGAGCTCGAGGGATGGAGGACAAGAACGTTTATCTATGGGCCAACTGAATGTTTAAGATTCTAACTAAAACACAAGCAAGTTCACAAAAGCTGAATATGGTAATATGTTTATATGTATTCACATATGCAGAATCTTTTTAGCCTTTCATGCCCTTTTCCCACATTTTGTCTCATCCTAGACAGCATTTCATTGACATATTAGGTGACAGGAGAGTGTTAGTCAGACAAGCAGCCAATAGGCTCAAGGTAACTTCAGAGGAGCTGTAGAGATCCACAGCTCAGGACAATCTGTTAACATAACTTTTTAATGAAAAAGTGGCTACAAGGAATCCATTGCTGGAAGAAAGCCTTAAAAGTTCCCTTTGTAGTCTTGCCACGAACCATGTATGAAAGACAGCCGACATGAAGAAAAAGGTACTATGGTCAGATTAGGCCAAAATTGAATTTGTTGACCTCAATGCAAAACACTATGCGTAGGGGAAAATTAACATAGCGCATTATCCTGCACATGATCCATATGATGAAACTTTGTGGTGGCACCATCATGATGTGGGGATGCTTTTCTTCAGCAGCCACACAGAGAAGCTGGTTAGTGTTAATGGGGAGATAGATGGAGCTAAATACAATGCAATCTTGGAAGAAAACCTGTTTGTGACAGCAAACGACTTGGGACTGAGGTGGTTATTCACCTAAGAGTAGGTTTTATCCCTGAACATACAACCAGGACTATAATGGAACAGTTTAGATTATAGCTTATATACAGTGGGTATGGAAAGTATTCAGATCCCTTTAAATTTTTCTCTCTTTGTTACATTGCAGCCATTTGCTAAAATTAAAAAAAGTTTATTCTATTTCTGATTAATGTTTAATCCACTCAGCACCCCATCTTGACAGAAAAAAACAGAAAAGTAGAAATTTTTGCAAATTTATTAAAAAAGAAAAACTGAAATATCACATGGTTATACGTATTCAGACCCTTTGTAGTGACACTCATATTTAACTCACATGCTGTCCATTTCTTCTGATCGTTCTTTAGATGGTTCTGCTCCTTTATTGGAGTCCAGCTGTGTTTAATTAAACTGAATGGACTTGATTATGAAAGGCACACACCTGTCTATATCAGACCTTACAGCTCACAATGCATGTCAGAGCAAATGAGAATCATGAGGTTGAAGGAACTGCCCAAGGAGCTCAGAGACAGAATTGTGGCAAAGGCACAGATCTGGCCAAGGTTAACAAATAATATCTTCAGCACTCAATGTTCCTAAGAGCACAATGGCCTCCATAATCCTCAAATGGAAGAAGTTCGGAATGACCAGAACTCTTCCTAGACCTGGCTGCCCAGCCAAACTGAGCAATCGTGGGAGAAGAGCCTTGGGGAGAGAGGTAAAGAAGAACCCAAAGATCTCTGTGGCTGAGCTCCAGAGATGCATTATGGAGATGGGAGAAGGTTCCATGATATCAATTATCACTGCAGCCCTCCACCAGTCAGGGCTTTGTGGCAGAGTGGCCCAAAGGAAGACTCTCTTCAGTGCAAGACATATGCAAGCCCACATAGAGTGACTTTTTGGCGTTTATTCTAAGCATTATGTGTGGAGAAAAACAGCCACTGGTCATCACCTGCCCAATACAATCACTACAGTGAAACGTGGTGGCAGCATCATGTTTTTCATCTGCAGAGATGAGACGACTGGTTGTAATTGAAGGAAAGATGAATGCCAGCCAAGTACAGAGATATCCTGGAAGAAAACCTTTTCCAGAGTGCTCAGGACCTCAGACTGGGCTGAAGGTTCACCTTTCAACAGGTCAATGACCCTAAGCACACAGCCAAAATAACAAAGAAGTGGCTTCGGAACAACTCTGTGACCGTTCTTGACTGGCCCAGCCAGAGCCCTGATCTAAATCCAATTAAGCATCTCTGGAGAGACCTGGAAATGGCTGTCCACCAATTTTCACCATCCAACCTGACAGAACTGGAGAGGATCTGCAAGGAAGAATTGCAGAGGATCCCCAAATCCAGGTGTGAATAACTTGTTGCATTATTTCCAAGAAGACTCATGGCTGTACTTGCTCAAAAGGGTGCTTCTACTCGATACTGAGCAAAGGGTCTGAATACTTATGACCATGTGATATTTCAGTTTTTCTTTTTTCTTTTTTATGTGCTAAAAATTCTGCATTTCTGTTTTTTCTGTCAAGATGGGGTGCTGAGTGTACATTAATGAGAAATAAAATGAGCTTTTTTGATTTTAGCAAATGGCTGCAATGAAAAAAAGAGTGACAATTGAAAGGGGTCTGAATACTTTCTGTACCCACTGTATATGTTTGTATGTCCCAGTCAAAGACCAAACCTAAAACCAATTGAGAAAAATATAAACTACGTTTTATTGGTCTTTCACATAAAGTCCACATAAAATACATACGTTTTTTTTTTTCTAATCGGACAAATTGTGATGTTAAAGGGGTATTAATACTTTTGCAGGGCACTTTAGACAAGAGAAAGATTTCCCACTTCTCCTGGCAGATATTTACCTTTAATGGTGGTGCCTATGATTGTTTGAGATGCTCAATTGAGAGCATTTGGCAGGCCTGTGTCCTGTCCCGTGGCGAGCTAACGATAAAGTCTGAACCTGTTTAGAAGCTCAATCAAAGGCCCCAATAGCTCATTAGCTCCCTGCATATTTAGGCATCTAAGTGATGTCAGCAAGTTATGGACGGCAGCTTTTCCCAATTATGCAGGAGGGAGGCAAGCAAACTGTATCCAATGTGTGTGTGTGTCTGTGTGAGAAAGAGCTCGTCCATTTGATGTGGTGTTTACTCAGTTGAAAGCTGTCTCCTGTGTGGTCTCTTGACGGAGTTATATCCTTCCTTTAGATCGCACACATGCTCACCTGAGGCAGTTGTGCATGTGTTTATTATGCACAAGTTTGTGTGCACAAATTCATGGAGACATGTAGGTGTTTGTAAAACATGTGACACATCTATATAAATTTTCGAGGCAGGTACCCCCAATATTATGTTGTTCGATACAGGCCATACAAGTATGTATGCCTCAGCACAAAAACATACCCACACATATATATACAATGATTCAAGCTATAAACATACAACAAAGCTTCCATAATATTTACATGTTGTCCTACACACCCAACGCACTCAATACACACATGCTGGAAAGCACAGCCACATTGGGGTGAAATGTATTTTTTCCATCATAATAGTCTTTGTCCAAAATTAATGGAACAAAAAACTTACTATTTTCTTTATGCATCTGAGTATGACATCATACCTTAAGGATCCCTTTCTGCAGAACTGTCTTACTCATTTTCTTGCATAAAGTCTCACACTAGAGGAACTAACTAAAATCTTTTTTAGTTAAATCGAAAGCCAAGAAGAAAGACACACCTATCTTCCGATCAGTTTATTTATTTTGATTCCTAAATGTATTCTTAATTATTTTATTCTTTACCCCTCACTTTCACCGCTAGAATTTAGTATGGTATGGTGCATTTACTGATCAGAAAAAAAAACAACATTTTTGAACTTCTACACCTGACTTTTTGAGCTGAAAACTGTCCAGTTCGTGGCAGCAGTCTATTTCTTGGTGCAGTTCTACTCTTTATTCTTTGAGTCATGTCAAATTCATATGATCAGTCAAACACCAGTATGTCAACGGAGGCAGAGATAACCATGTGATATTTATTTATTGGTGCTATTACATATTTTTGTTTTAAAGAAACTGTTCAAAACATTTAGAATTGTGTATTTGATTGTGTGGATCTCTGAAGGTTGCGCTAATGTGGCAAAATATGCATCTATGTGAACATTCTGCCCTCCTGAACCTGGGATGCCCCCTGACACACATACACACACAAATTCAAACTTGAGTCGGAGGTGGGATAGCTGCAGGCGAGGAGGCAGGTCGGCAGCGATTAGAGGGGCTGTGTGCGTAATGGTTGCCATGTGCGGACCCATCTCACCCACCATTACACACACACACACACACATAACGCGCCTGCCTCCCGAATCTCCTCCAAGATACCGTACACTTTTGAAAACATTAGCCGCTAATGCTTTAATGCCTTCATGTCGATGTTGTTTGACTGGAGCTAAAATGGCAGACATGCAGGAATGCTGGCTTGTGTTTGTTTAATGTATGAGTATGGGTTCTGGCTCACAATTTCATTCAGACATGATGGAGCTTCAGCCCAAGTGTGTGTGTTAAACAATACTGCATTGAGCTTCACCTTTTCTCTAATTACTTGTATTTGTTGTGTAATTTCAGCATACCTATTGACACATTATTTTCCTCGCCTCTGACCATTAATCACAGACTTCCATGCAAAATGCAGACCAGCGCGGACATTTACATGAGAATGGTGTGGCCATGTTGCTGTGGGAGTAATGACTAACGAATGCTGGGCATGGCTAGTGGCCTGTCACAGGAGTGTGCCAGGTGTTTGTTTCGGCATGAAAAACAGCATCTAACCTTGAGACGGGTAGCTGAAATCTGAGCCGCCTCTGCCACGTCTAAACGTTGGGCACATGAAAAGGCTCCACCTTCCTTGTTTCTCTTCTGTTTGTTCTCTCTTTCTCTGCCTCGTACCTGTTGTTCCAGCCACAGTGATGTTGAGAAAAAAAAAAAAAGAGTGGGAAAGCACCCTCCTCCTGCGCCCGCTTC
This sequence comes from Valencia hispanica, assembly GCA_963556495.2. NCBI lineage: Eukaryota > Metazoa > Chordata > Actinopteri > Cyprinodontiformes > Valenciidae > Valencia > Valencia hispanica. Next base: position 22,031,278 of record OY747709.1, on the reverse strand, counting down.
CGCGTTCTGTTCCCACTTCCATCGCATGTGCACGCAGACACTTCGGTCATTGGGCGCTGAGCGGCTTCCTTGTCTTTGAGCTTGGGTGAATGTAAACATGGCCGCAGAGGGTGCAAAAACAGAAGTGTGATTGCGAAGGATTCGTAGTGTCAACATGATGGCTGATTGGCTCCACGATGGAAAAGACCTATACAAAGAACCCTACAACACAGAGTAAATTGTAATGCAGTAATATCCATCCTTTTATCATCAATGAGTGCTAGTTAAAAGAAATACATCTTAAATAATGCATTGCTTCTTTAGGACTTTTGGGGTTCTCTGAAAACAAGCTGTTTGCCTCTCTAAGTTAAAATGAGTAATGGTGAGTTTTAGATCATGTACTCCAGGTTTCAAAATAGAATCAAAACCTCTTTAATATATGAAAGCGCCTCATGAGTTTGTTACTGGGAGGCAGGGCAGAAAGATATGTCTTAATGTCTAAATACACACACTAGCACACACACACGCAATCCAGAATGAGTAAGGTGTGGTCAAGAACCACCGAAAAAAAATTTACCTCCCACTTTTCATCGCTGAAACAGAGAGGAGTAATTGTGTCTTCAATCTTGATTAGTAATTTGGTGTGGAAAAAAAGGGTAGTAATGAAACTGCTGGTAACTTAGCACTTGAGGCCCATTAGCTAAATCAAACTGGGGTTAATATAGACACTGAAAGCAGCTCTATCAGTTTGTCAATGAATGGACTAGGGTTTTACTACTCTCCCTGTTGCTGAATTCAGTGCTTGATTTACATTTGAACCAATGATCTGTAAAACCTACAGTAGGAAGTTGTTCCCTTCCACTGCCATCTTCAATTCACTTCTTGCTGCTTGCTCAGGAAGGATGACTCTATATGAGGTGAAGATTTGACAAAACCTGCTGGCTTACAACTTTTTACCAACTAAGATTTTATGAAAGGCTGGTTTTGCAAAGATGACAAACTGAAACAAGTATTTTGTAAATCTCTTTACAATTATAAAAGTGTTGTAAACATTTGTTTTCAACCTATTTTATTCCATTACCCATCAATGAAATGTAGTGCAGCTAACTGCATATCATCATAACATTAACAATAATAATAATGTTGTTTTATTTCATTCTAGTGAACAAAAATTAACTGTAGGCCTACCAATTAAATCTGATGAAGCAGTGTTATTTATTGAGTTTGAGCTGATTCAAATGTAGAAATACTTTATTAATCCCAGAGGGGAAATAAATGTTGTTGTAACTGATGATATCCAGGTTTCTTCAAATAATTGTTAAAATACTGTGGGCAGGGATGATCTCCTGTAGCAGTCTGTATTACTGCAGATTTGAAGAAGCCTCTGACTGAGGATATATTGTTGTTGTCTGATAAAGAGGATGCTCTGGGTTGTCCATAACTTTCTCATATATGAAGAATCCTTCTTTGCATACTTATATCCAGAGGATCCACAGCACCAAACTTGTTTGCCAACGATCTCACATTGCCCATTATGATCGATAAAAGATATGGTTTGGACACCCTCTTTCTCTCTTTCCTCTTCTCTCCTTCTCTGGATCCACGGTGCCTCCTTTTCAACTCATACGGGATTTGTGGCTGCAGTTGAGGTATTATTTGAGCTTTTGTGATGTTAATCAGCTCCTCCCAGTTTTAAACCACCTTGTTGCTATGGTTTTGCATCATAACAAAAGCCCAAAAGTTTAAAAAAAGTATCAGAAAAACCTCCCTCAATGATTCCTTTAACGTTTTGTACATTAAGAGGATGAACTTCTCACCTCTCTTTGCTCCAATCTATCACCTTTCCTATTTAAATATTGACCAACTAGGGATCAACTTGATTAATTTAGAAAGAGCTCTCTTTTCTTCTAGCTCTTTGTTTGACTCTGCTTCTCTCTCAGTCATTCTCTTTCTTACAGGTCACTTGTCTGCTGGGTATAGCAGATTTGAAATGCCTGTTCTTTCCCTTCTGTGGAATCCAGAATTGATATTGAGGTCTTTAATGAACTATGTGGCCAGTGTTACCACCATTTAACAAGACTTTGAATTGTGTTTTTAATCAGACCAACTGATGACAAGAGGCAACACTGCCTGGATATAAATTCACATTTCTAACATGCAGAAACTCTTAATCACTCTGCAGAAAGAGAAAGTTGGCTTCATGGGAGAGGATTTGTTTCCATTTCAAGAGACGCTCATTCCTTACTCAGCTTCCTTTCTTATTTTTTCCTCCACCTCGTCTTATTTTATTGTTGACCCAAGACCCGTCTGACCCAGCAGAGAGGGCTGAAAACAGATCTGGCCCCAAAATAGCAGCAACATTTTTTATTTAGAATCTCGAAGGCAGTGAGTTAAGGGTACATGTTGCCTCTATCCAAAAGCATGAAGCAACTGGAAGAGAATGTCTACATGAGGACTCTGCCAACTTCCCAAGCCGACAGGGAAAAACTGGTATTTTTATTATGCAGAGTACTTTAACTGTTTGACTGAGAGCGCTTAGACCAGTTCACATCTGTCACAGGGGAATGAAAAAAGCAGTCAATGTAATAAATGTAATAAACATAAGCACTAGTTATTAATTTGTTGTCCCAAATATAAAGCAATGCAATTGTAAAATCCTAATTTTCTAGATTGGAGCGTTGCTTTTTCTACAGCTTTCTAAGAACCCAAATAACTTCCAGAGAGATTCACCAATCTCTTTGACAGGTACATCTTTTCAATTGCCTATTAACATAAATAGCAGATTAGCAGACTTCATTGTACTAACTCCATCCATGTAGGTATTTAAATGTTGTTTAAACATCTTTGTGAAGTATAAACTGAGCACCAGAATGTAAAAGGGGTGGTGTAAAGCTGTGGGCATTACAGTATATAATATATATATGTATATATATATATATATATATATATATATATATATATATATATATATATATAATTTTTTTGGCACATGTTGGGCCTCATAGCTCAACTGAGAATTATTTAAACACCACAGACTACCTGTGTATTGTCGTTCATTCACTTGGTGATCCCATTTGACACTACTTGGTGGAAATCCTGTCAGTTAAAAACAGGAAACTGAGGCTATTATTCACACAGACTGGGTATTAACATATTGCAAAAAAGTTGCCTAGTCTGACGAGTCTGGATTTCAATTGCAACATTCAACATGGTAGGTTAAGAATTTGATTGAATCAACATAAAAGCATGGATTCAAAAACTGACCTGTTTCAATCGTTCGTCTTCTACTGTTGTGTAAAAGTATGTGAACTTTCTTGATGCACTTTGAAACCTATAATACTATGTCAGCAATGGTTAAACACCACAACGCATCTTAGTATTGTAGGTGGCCATGTCTGTACCTGTAAGGCCTGGTTCACACGTAGGGATGGGTACCGAAACCCGGTATTAAATTGGCCCCGGGGCTGATTCTGACGGTCCACCCGGACCGATAAGCTTCAGCCTTATCGGTCCTCTTAACGGTAAAATTAAGGTTGTATTCATGTTTTGTGGGAGATATAAACACAAACCAAACACTGTATTGCAGCCCACTCCTCCTGAACAAGCACACACGCTGCGGGGACGGAGTGGCGACTGCTGCTTGCTCACGTGTGTGTTCGCCTTACAGATACAATGGCAGAGCGAATGAAAAGATCCAAAATTTGGCTACATTTTACGAAAATGGATGCCGACAATGCACGCTGTCACATATGTAATAAAAGCTTTGCTTGCAAAGGCGGGAACAGAAGTAATATGACCAAACACCTTGCCAAAATACACCAACTACAAACCAAAAGATGCATGGTGTTTGACTGCCTGAGTGCTGCAGCAACAACAACCCCTGAATCAGATACAACAGGTATGTATGTTTGTATGCAAAGCAAACACGTGAAGCATGGACATAAGTTTGCCATTTTATTCCTACAATTAATAAATGCTGGATATTTTTTAACAACAGCTTCCTTCTTATCTAAGTTAAATTCTTTTTTCTTAAACTACAGTTCATTATTTGTGTTTTTCCACTTTTGTTTTAGTCTTTAAAAAAAAAAGGAAAGGATACCGATAAAGTACCGGATCGATAAGGAGTATCGTTAAGAGTAGTAGTATCGATAAATCCTTAACGATACCCATCCCTATTCGCATGGCAAGATTTTAAATGGTCGTACAACTTCCAAACCTTGAGGGACCACGCAAATTGTGATTCAAGATTAATGGATATAAAAGTTTTGGTCTTACAGTGTGTGGTGTGCGGCTACGCAGCAATGATAAAACAACACAAATTAACAGATTTCACTCACAAACATTGCCAGGTCAGACACGAAATCTCGCAAAACTTCACAAGATCAAACATGACTTTGGAGAAATTAAACATGGCGGATGGAAAAATAGGCAGACTAGATGCTTCAAAGGCGTATCACTGCTTGCCACATTCAATAGGCTGCATGCTCGTTTGTCCTCGGAACATACCATACCCGCTGCGACATAGGGCCAAGACAATTTAACATGTTGGATATCAGATTTGTAATCAAAGCGGTCCCGACATCTTTCGGAACTTCGGTGTGCTGGTAACATAAGTATGGAACACAGTCTCAGAACAATGATTTCACCACCATGTTGAATCTATGTCACAGATATTTAGGGCAGTTCTAATGCGGTCCTACTGGGTACTAGACTGTTGTACCCTAGAGGTAGTGGTTGAGTGTACTGTACTTTTTTGTAAGAGTTCTGGAAATTAAACCTTTCAAAATGTAGTTGTTTTTGTTGAATTCTGTGACAATCAAAGAGAGCTCGGAAAGTCCTGTGGCAGCCCTTCAGCATATCAGGAGAGTTACAGGGAAATATGTTATTTTTGGAAACAGGATCTATGTGGAATAATCCCAGCTGTCTCTTTCATGATTTTTAGTTAAAACATGTATGCATGCATATTGAGGACAAAGAGCGGTCATCTTTCATTGTTTATTAGAACGCATTGAATGTTTTTATCATATTGCATGAATACAAATGTATTATACTATAGGGGACAACATCAATAGTAAACACCTTTCACCCCCATATATTTTTACAAACTGTGATTTGTGAGGTCATGGATCAATTCTGAAGATCAGATGACCATATAATGTTCATGACTTTGGATTTGTGTTTGTAGATATGGGTTAAGGTTTGTATGAATCCAAGTTGTTTTCACATGAGTCCTTAGACCAGAACACGGATTAAAACTTCCTAAGAGGAAGACGTGAGGCACTTCCTTTTCTGAGATTTATCCCGGATATTTCTTTCTGATTCCTTTATTTTCCATCCTTATTATTCAATCTCCATCTCTTTTCATTCTGTCCCTTTTTGCATATACTCTGAGAACTGTCAGCGAAGCTCACCTACTGTTTCTAATCAGTTGCCTTTGTAGTCCCACAGCACCAGAATACAGCTCACCCTGGTAACATTCACACAAGGAGAAAAGAACACTTTTGGAGCATTTAAAAAAAATGTCCTACCTTTCTCTCATCTTACTCTACCTCTGTCCTGTCACAGATAAAAATATGCATGCGAACACAATCTTGTGCACATACAGACCGTGAGATAGTGTAGCAGACAGACTGGCTTTAAGTATGACAAATACAGGAAGACAGATAAAAAGGTAGACAGACAAAGAAAAGCTGAGCCCTGAAAATGACCCTCTTAAAAAGCCAGTTGGAATTGAAGCCATCGGCACATTTAGAGTTGGCATGACCAAACGGTGGAAAATGCTTTGTCCATTACTTGGGTCTTAAAAGCATCCCTTCGTCTCTGTCTCTTTCCTTTTTTCTTCTTGTTCTATGTTTCTTTATCACTTTCCAACTTGGTTGTACTTCCTGTAACCCGGGTAGCCTTTATTCCTTTCTTTAAAAGAATTAGTTTGCACTTGCTCTGCAGCACCTATTGAGTCATTTTGGTTTAGCGTTTAGTGTCTATGTTCCTTTCATGGTGTGGGCAGAAAAATAGACCAAAGTGCATTCACCACTGTCTTTCTCTCATTCCTGTTTAAATAAATGTGTGAATACTGATTGAATATGTTAACATATGCTATTGAAGATAACATAAAATAAACAAGTTTGGAAAGAAAACTGAAATTAAATTGAGCAGAGAAATTTTAATTTGTCTTTAAATCACACATTTTTCATATTGAGTGTTCTGAATCTGAAACTGAATACATTTATAAACAAATGTATCAGTGATAATACCTCTTTATTTTATTGGTCAAAGCAAAATATTCAGCTTGAAATTATTTTTGGGAGTGAGGTTTATCTCCTAACATCTAAATGTATAATAAATGTTATGTTAAAGTGAATCCAAGTTTTCTGTTAATATGAAAAAGACCAACTCTATTTCTTTATAAAATTTATTAAAAGAAGTGGAACATTCTTTGTAATACTTAGGCACTTTCTATTATAAAATGTAAAAAAAAAGTTTAAAAAATACTGTGAAAATTTATAAGGCACTACATTTACCACTCAACTGTTTGAACAACAACCAAGCCTCCAGTCACAAGGTGGCAGCAGCGTTCAAACCAATCAATGGGCTCCCTTTTCAACCCATTAGAAGAAGAACCCTACACAGGCCTACTGGTGTACAGAGCTAAGGGCGGAGGAGAGATAGAGAAAGTTTGTGACTGTGAAAAGTAAAACAGCGGAGGCATCAGAGGTTATTAAAGCAAGTGACAATTTCAAGCAGAAAAGACAAAGAAATACAACGAAGCCTACATAGCTCTTGGGTTTACTGTGAATGTAATATGTTACGCATTTTTCATCTATTCTGATGAGCTAAAACGTAAGCCATATTGTTGCAAATTTTGCTCGAAAAATGTTAAGTTATATACCTCTTTGAAAAGGAATAAGCTGATGAAGCTGAGAAGTAACCCATGTTTACTGTTTAAAAAAGTTTGAATCCTATAGGTTACCATCAGTTAATGCCAAATTAATCTACAAATCAAAGAAGATTCTGAGTACTTGATGATGCATTTATAATGCTTAAAGACCCACTCCGATCATCTTTTTAAGCTATTTTAAAGTGTTCTCAGTGGTCTTTAAATTATGATTATGCTGTTTTTAGCAAAAATCACAAGACCTGTGCCGTTTTCTAGGACATCACCAGTAGCTAATTAGCAATTCGCCTCTGTGTTGTGGGCGGAACCGTTGGCTCGGAGGACTCTTCCTTCTCCCCGTTGCTGAGAGCTCTCCGTTTATGCTAGCTTTCCTGCTAGCTTACAGCCCCGCACAAACAAGCGGATGGTTCCTGACAGAAAAGAATAAACCTACCGGTAAAGAAACAGGCTGTCCACTTGATGGTGTCTTGATGGAAGGTCCTGCACCCGGCTTCAAAAGTAGTTTACTAGCAAAGCCCATTTTTTCCCCCCTGCCAGCAGCACCCGCTACAGGACACAACTGTTGATCCGCGATCGTCTTCTCTACTCCTCAGAACCTGAGTGGGCGGTGGGGTGCGGGGCGGGGCGGGGCGGGGCGGGGCAGGGCAGGGCAGTGCGGGGCAAAGCGGAGCAGGAGCAGGAGCAGGAGCTTGCAGCCCGCCCAGTGGGGTTGTTACGTCACAAACCCAGTCTGTTTTAGACTGCCTTTTAGCGTTTGCTACTGATTCTCAGCAATCTGAAAGCAGAAATACTCAGAATGCAATTCTGAGCTTAATTTTCTTAAGCTGTGTCATATGGCATCAGAAAAATGCCACAAGAACATGTTAACAACAAGAAAAACATGATTTTCATTGGAGTGGGTCTTTAAGAGTGCAAGATTAAGATGTTTAAAGTAAGCTAAACTCAATTCAGAATTAAGTTTGAGAGACGTGGGGTTAGTCAATGATTTGTATACAATATGGTAACTGAGAGAGGACAATATTAATAATTTACTCAATTGATGTAAACTTACCAGCTTTCTTTCACCTCTGACTACATAAGATAAGAAAATGTTCATGAGACTGAAGTCCCAGACCTTGAGTCTCAAGTCTTATAGGGTCTAAGGCAAGTCAGGAGTCTTTGGTTGGACATAAGTGCTATTTAAGTCTAAGTCACAGACTTAGATATATATATATATATGATATACTTAAATTGCACAATTATACATTTATATACACACACATATATATATATATATATATATATGTGTGTATATATAATTGTATAATTGTGCAATTTAAGTCTAAGTCACAGACTTAGATATATATATACATATATATATATATATATATATATATATATATATATGTGTGTGTGTGTGTGTGTGTGTGTGTGTGTGTGTGTGTGTGTGTGTGTGTGTGTATATAATTTAAAGGTCTCTGTACAAAAAATCTGCTGGGGTCTCTAGTTTGAATTAATATCTTGAGAGTAATTTTCTGTGGAAAAAAATTCTCTGGCAATCTTGTTTCCGGAGGTTGCAGTTTGTTGGAGGAGTGGGTGTGGGGAAATGTCTGAATTACGAGTCTTACTCAATGAAATTCTAGGTTAATTAATGCAATGCTACATTTTTGTAGTTGGGGATAGTGGTGGCTCCACTTCTAATAGTTACTGCTGGTTGAGATTTCTGCGTGATGACAACTTTGCGGTACTATAGTTTGCCTTTTAGACAAGTTGTGCAAATTCACACAAAAGTTTTCTTAACCCTCTATGGTATGGCGTTGCCCTCAGGCAACGCACCGCTTTTTTGGTCATTAGAGAGGCCTTTTAAATTGTATTTCACTTTGAAAAAAAAAAAAATTATGCATGTACATGAACATATAAATTACCATATTTAGTTATTTTAATACAAAATTAGTTTGTATTTATTTACTAAAACAGATCTTTTTTGTACGTTGCCTGAGGGCAACATTGTGCAGTTATGTCACTTTGCTAAAGGCAATAATGATAAAGCAGTGCTTCTCCACTCTGGTCTTTGGGACCCCATATTCTGCCTGTTTGAGCCCTCCCTGCTACAGAATACTGACCCAAATTAATTAATTTTTATGAAACAGTGGCAGAATGTTATAACTATTTCAATAAGGTGTAGAACAGGTAAAAATGGACCCCACCGGAGTTGAGAACCACTGGAGTTTTAGTACCATGATTGATAATTGAGTGATTGCGACAATAGTGAAGAAAAACTATGCATGTAATAAAAACTTGTATAAATTTACAGGAAATGGATACGAGAACTTTTTATAGGAGGATTGAGCATGAAGTTACAGTTAGGGCAATTGCTTCAGACAGCGAGGATAGTACTGTTGACTGTTCAACCGATGGGACAGCAAGACAAAGGTCTATGTCCGAGTGAGACGCTCTGCTATAGTCGAAGAGTACAATAGAAATATGAGTGGGGTGGATTTACTTGATTCCCTGATCACTCTGTACCGGTGCAGAATTAGGTCCAAGAAGTGTCATGTTCCACATGCTGGACATGACCATAGTGATGTCATGGCTGCTTTACAGGAGAGATTGCGTGAGCTGTGACATGAGGGCAGACGAACAGATAAGACTCTACTCGTTCAAGTCTTACTGAGCTGAAGGCCTCTGCAAAAGCGGAAAGAACCTAGAACGGAAGAAAGGTCGCCCCAGTTCCACGGTTTCCATGGAGTTTGAGGCAAAGAAGAAGAGAGGACATACAGCACCAATCCCTCTCAATGATGTGCGCTTGGATGCCACAGCAAATTGGCCGATGATGACTGAAAAAAAGGAAGATGGAAGCTTCCAAGGTGCAATTGTACACCTAAAGTTATATGCAGGAAATGCAATGTTCATTTGTGTTTCACAGCCACCAGTAATTGTTTCCTTCAGTTTCACACAGAATAATTTGTCACCAATTGTTCTTGAAAAAAATTGAAATAAATAACATTCAGACAAACTAAAACAATTAAAGATACATGAATACACATGTAAACAGTATCAATTTAGATTTTTTTTTACAACTGATATGTATGGAAATGAACTTAATGGCACAAAATAAACATTGTTGATATACATCTTGCATAATTTCCCTTTTTTGTTCCATTTTCATTACAAAACTGAACATAAGAAACATTGATGTTTTACTACCCTTGTTGCGCATTGTTGCCCTGAGGCAATGTACTGATTTCTGATTTGGGGGGGTCGGGGTGTCAATTATTTTTATTATTTTGATATTTCATCAGGGACCCACAAGCTCTCAAAAGGTGGGGCAAAACATTTTTTCCCACAAAAAAGAATTTCTAATGATTAATAATTTAATTATTCCTTGCCAGCTATATAGAACCAAATTAGTTAAAATTTCAATGTGAAAAAATTAAATAATGTAATCATATTTAGATCAAATTACAGAGAGTCCTCTTTATTTCGCAATACATTCAATTTCAGTGGCTCTTTTAATGCTACTTGGTGAAATGTTGGCTATGAAAGAAAACCCTTGCAATTTCATTAAGTCTCCAACTTTGCTGTTTCAGAACTGTTTCATCTTGGGCAACCATGTTTTGACAGTGGAAAGGAACAACTTATTTTTATTTAATACCCTAAAGACACTTAACTGCGAGTTTCTATACTTTTAAAGATCCTGAAATCTGAGCTGTCTCAGAGATAAGTCCAGGCAATTGTTTACAAAGCTTGAAATTATGCCACAAACTGGATTTTTTTGCCACTTCCATTAATTTGTAAAACACCTTTGTATGTCCTGGCTTTGAGTTGACATGACAGTGTGTTTCCTGATATTGTGAAATACCTGTGTTGTTACTACTCCTTTTCTTACTATGCTCATCTGTACTCGGCCCTATATCCTTTTTATTGTTGCTTTTAAGTGTATGTGCATGAGGGTTGGTTTGGGGGGCGGGGGGTATAACTGTGATCATGTTTTTAATTCTGTGGGGGAGGGATGGGAATGTGGTTTTATGTGGGGTAGTTTTAATCTGTAAAGCACTATGAGATGCAATTTTGTATGAAAAGGGCTTTATACATTAAGATTGATTGATTGATTGATTGATTGATTGATTGATTGATTGATTGATTGATTGATTGATTGATTGATTGATTGATTGATTGATTGATTGATTTTGTTTTGATTTTAAATATTATGACTGTTTTTATTGACAGTTTCTTTGCAAGTTCTGAACAGCACTTCTATCAGAGACTGTATTTTTCAACATTCTTTATAACTGTGATTGACTTGGTCATAACTACTTATAACATTTCTGGACAATAGCTGAATAATATAAGATAAAGTCTGCAAACAAACCTTACTAATAAAGTTTTTATTACCTGCTGTGTTTCATTAAATCAACGTGCACGTCTGAAACTTGATGCTGACAAAATACATACGTTCTCTTTCTCTCCCACATAGACACACACAAACACACCTTTAACCTAATTAAAATGCCCTGCTTATGTATTAGAGCATTGCAGGGGTTGCAGTTAAGCATGTGAAAGAGGTGAGGTGTTGCAGGCTGGCAGTGCACAAATCTCATTTTAAACGCAAAGAGATTAGACAACTTTTGCAAGATATTAGCTGTTCAAAAATGAGAAAAATGTATTTAAGCTTCTTGTACAAGAGCTGGGTGTCTGGACAAGGCCTGCTTTTGTTTCTTTGGCAGAAGCATGGATTACAGGCCAATTAATGTGTGTGCATGTCTGCATTTCAGTGTTTATTAGTCCATGGAAAGAGGCCAATATCAGGATCAGTTTGATCTGCAATTAATACACAAGCACTTCACATATAATTTGTTATTATATATTTACTGAAACAATCTTATTTGTGATTGGCAAGTCTATCAGTGATAACAAGGAAGCAACAGGGATAATAGTGGACACGAGCCTACTAACAGAAAATGTTTTTCCTAAGTTGAGAACAAGTACCATTGTTTTATTGCTCTGCAAGTAAACCATAAGTACAATAAAAAAAACAAAAAAAACCATTGCCAGTAAAAAGCTGATAAGAACAATTTATTTTACATTACTTATTTAACACCTTCAGAAAGCTAGAAAATTGGTTTTTCCAACTGGTCATGACTAAATAACATGTTGCATTTACTTTGCTGCCTTCAATTGTAACCTGGAGTTACATTTCCGAAAGTAAACTCCAGATTGGGTGCTACTACATGCCGTAAGTTTGTATATATATATTTATATATATATATATATATATATATATATATATATATATATACATATATATATACATATATGTATGTATGTGTGTATGTGTATATGTATATATGCGTGTGTGGTTGTGTGCGTATGCATTAACTCCTACATTACTATAATTTAATTTGGATGTATCTTACTGTATACTGTACATAAATGAAGTAATCCATACTGATAATGTAGTTTCCTCTGTCCTATCTCTTGCAAAGTCTTTGAATAATAAAGAAAATGGTGGCTGTTGATATGGGTCATCTCCTAGGATGCCTTTCTGTCATGAAGTGACGAAAAAGTTTTCTTTAAATTGCATCCTAAAAGATTTTGTCCAGGTAGTGGACAATGTGCCCCTCATGGGTTGTCTACAGACAGAAAATGTGGCTATCCACGGCCTCTGTCAACTGATGTGGAAGATTTGATCTGACTCTAGATTACTATTCAGTGCTGAATATAAAGGCCATTTACCAGTTGGAAGAAAATAGTTTTAGATTGTCAGACAAACTTGTAATATTTCCCACAAACAAATATTCTTTAAAACACAGTTTCAAACTGAAGAAGCCCTTTAATTGTGCAAAACAGTGTCATTTTTTCAGCATTAGGAGAATCTTAAATTGAGATTCATAAACAAAGTAATGTGCTGTTGCTCATAATGTTACAATATAGTATTTATTTTATCTCATCTTATGAACAAATTGTAAGAATTCGATTTAGTCAATCTTCCAAACACATCACACAAAAAGTAATACAAAGCACTATATAATAACTGTAAAAAAACCCGATAACAAATAGCATTGTGCCTAAAAGCAATATTATTCTATTTTTGTGGGAAACAACAAATAGACCGATCACACGTGGAAAACACATTTTCATAGATCAAGCAAAACCATGACAGATGGCCTCCCACAAAGTAATCTTGCTGCCTCCAGTGAATGTGAAAGGTATGCAGCAATTATTTAGCCTTGAAACATGGAAACTCCATATTCTTATTTGTAGTCCTCCACAAAGAACTACAAGGGTTTAATTTTACTTGTAAACTTATTGTCAGGTCAATTATCCTATACATTCTGCCTTGTTCAGTCATTCTGTCATTGAATGGTTTTGTCCAGGAACAAAGGCAAAAAGAGATAGTCTGCAAGAAGAGTGTTTTTACTGAAACCTTTTCTGCATGATAAGAAGTCCCCATCAGAGAGTTTCTGTTGGTGCTGAAAAATCTCCACCTTACCCCCTCCTGCTAACCCCACTTTCCCTCATCACCAGCTTAGAGAGAGGTGGAGAGACGATGGTCAGACAATGTCCAGACAGAGGCCATGTGAGTGTGTGTCATATGGAACAGATTAGGTGCTAAGGACTCCCACCACATTTTATACTCCTCCCTTTCTGTGCCTATTCTCTGCCACCAACTCCTCCAACCCCCACACCTCATTGGCCCTTCCTAATTGGCATCATCTTTGCACAAAAGACGGTGCTCTTCTAAAGTCCCAATGTCCAATGGATATACCCATGTGTAAACCCATTCACCCCTTTTCTCTTTTTGCCCATCTTCTGATACAGACTTAAGTCATATAAAGTCACAAAAATGAATACTTTTTTCCTAATTTGACATCTTAAAATTCCTTTAATTTGAAAATGTTTTTAATTTAATTTTTTTAATTTTTATGTTTTATGTAAAGACAGTGAACTTTTGTGGTTATTCATTTTGAGTATCTAGAGCTTTCTTGTTTGAAATCATTTCTGGATTAAAATGATAATATCAACACAAATTTAAAGACCATTTGCTTCCAAATTTAGTTTAAAGTTGGCGAAGTTTGACATTCAAGAAGTGCAACCCAAGGTTTTTACTTCTGTGGTGATTGTGAGCTGTCTCAAATGTCTTACAACTACTTCTAAAGCTTTGAGAGATGTCATTGGTATTAATGGTCTTGGTTTCATAGCTTTCTGTGTTGATATGAGACTTGAATTAAACCCAAAGGTTCCCATCATTTATTCCAGCACATGAAACCAAGTCAGAGTGCAGAGGCTTTGTCACAGGTAGCAGATACGTTGTCAGGTTTAGATGAGCAAATATATAATATAGGAAAGTAAGAATAATAAGAAAAGACGTGTGAAAAAATGTGTGAACGTGTTGACAGAAGGTGAATTTCACATTCTGCTGAGGAAAAAATCCAAAGAACATTGCTCACATGAGAGTTTTAGATATCATGTCTTAAACATTTTGACATTATGTAGTACTATAAGCACAGTTTTAATGCAAGATGACCATATGAGGACATTATATTTGAGTTTCTGCCACTTCAGGAGTTGACCTCATCTTCGACCTTCACTTGGCTCATCAGCACCCTGCACTTTCCGTATCTGTGTCCCATTGACACTGGCATTCTTTCACGTTAGCGCATCGCAGCGCTGCAGATAGGCCTGCCAGACACCCCCCTGCACTCTCCTAGTATCTCTCCAGCACACAGAGAGACACTGTTAATTGGTAACTAAACTTTATGGGTAGCGAGAAACTCATAGTTCGACTGCGCTCTTCGAAGACACACGAGATAGCATGTCGGCGTTCGGTGAGTTGTGCCTACCCAGTGTGAGCGTTCGAGATGTGCTTTTCATTTGTGCACAGCGTGATGTTTGATGAGGATAAAGGCATGTTTGATAAAGTGTGAGCTTGTTTTGTGGTCGTCATATCATTATAACGTGACATTCGGCGATATGGATGGGCACATTGCTTTAAAATACGGACCAGATGGGAGAACACTAAATATTGGTTCTATCTTGGTGTTTGTCTTGGAGGTAGTTTGTCATGAAGAGTATAAACATGCAAAACAGCGGAACAAAAAATTAGGCTAGATTTAAAACAGTAATTTGCAAAACTTTGCTCCTGTCGTACCTTCCATACATACAATAAATCTAATCTAATTTATTGCATTAGAATCAGCCTGTTCCTTTTTCTTTTGCAAGGAAATATTTTTGTCTTTTGACTCTTTAATCAATATCAGTAAAACAGTCTAGTTATCTATTTCCCCCTCCTTCAACAAGGACAAAATCAATACTCGTCTGTCATGGTTTAACCACTGAATCTTATCACTTGTCCTCGAGATTAGCCCTCCACAGCATCTTATCCACACATTTTCTGTTCACTGAAGTTATTCGCTTTAGAGACATCTAACCTTGGTTTTACTCATTAGCTCAGTATCTTTTTTGTCTTTAAATCTGATCTTGCATTTGTGTTCAGCAACTCAATTTATTGTTTCACTAAAATACAGATATTTTCCCGCAACACACATTCACATACAGCATCTACCAGTATCCACCATGTGTTTTGTACTTCAGTCATTTCCACGCCGTTTTCCTTCTACTTCCTCTTTTCCACTCATGGGCCAGTTAACCGGCCCCTTATTACAGGCAACCCTTGCTCTGTCATGCTGGTGTGGAGGATCATCCATATCCCAGACTGTCACAGCGCCCAACCAAATCCATCCTTCATCCGTTTCTCATCTTTCAACCCCTGACCACTCTCCTCCATCCGTCTGTCAGACCAGGACTTGACCTCTCACCTTTGGAGGACCGCCCATCTTGTTACCCCTAACCTTCTGTTGATTGTGTTACTACCCAACCATCGGTGCTGATGTTTTCTTTTGGTGTTTTTAGACACTTTAGTTTTGGTTAAACCGTTAAACAGAAAAGGTCTTCAAATTCTGTAAATTTGCAAGGTGCTGAATAATAATGTAACATACTTTGTATAATAAAGATCGGATATAAAAGTTAATATGTATGTTTCAACAACAGCCGCATCAATAAGTATTTCAGTTCAGATGATTTTAGGTATGAGTTAATTGCATAATTTGCAATCATGTAGCAATTCAGCATTGCTAGTAAGGTTAATTATGTTATTAATTTGCCTATTAAAGTGCTTCTTACACCTCTAGTCTTCATTCTGAATTGATGTAATAACTTCCATCAGAGAAGAATAAAAGCAAAACACTTTATCTGTAGTTTTGATTTAGATTTTTAGGATTCTGTTATTAGTATTATCTATCATACTATTATTATTTATTTAGGTTTATTTTGTTTTTTATCCCTGTCTTATTTTCCTCAATGTATCAATTCAGTTTTCTTCCCAATCTTTATTTACTTTGTTTATCGAGATCAATGGGTCCAATTTGGATTGGTTCCATTTCAGCCCATCTTGATTAATGGCTCAATGAGGTAGCAGCAGCCCTACCTAATCCTCATGTTCGTCACACACTTTTGGACAAACCTTAACGTGCACACACACACCTACACACACACACACACACACACACACACACACACACACACACACACACACACACACACACACACACACACACACACACACACACACACACACACGCACACACACACACACACACAGCCACTCGTTTCCACCACTCGTGTCCTGTAATTGATGACAGAGGCCATGCATTTGCAAACCAAATGTGGAAGAGGAAGACAGAGCAAACTGCACTTGTAACGCTTTTCCACCTATCCTGTCCTTCTTTTTCTCCTTTACTATCTGTCTACTTCCCCTGCCTCACTGTCTACACACCCACTCTCTCATTAGCAGTTTGTCACATTGATATGAGGGGCCAGGGCAGCATTGTGACATGCTCAGGAGGCAATATAAATATTTGATTAGCCCTAATGGAAATCGTCACTGTGCACTAATTGCACCACACATTATCTGAGGTGCCATATCAGCAGCAGACATCCCCTTTGATCCTCCCTGAGTCTTATTATCTCTGCCGCTTCTTACCCATCTCAGCTTGTCCTTCTGGAGTTTATGTAGTTTATTTTGGGTCACATGTCCCTTACTCACTTCCTGTCTCTCCTTGTCACTGTAGACCCATTCTTTATCTTTCTCTCAGTGCACTCTGACGTCTCTGTCTGCCTTTACGCTATTCTTTTTTGTGGTGTGGGGTTTTCCTCTGGTGCCCTCTTGTTCTCTGTGAGGTAGCTAAGACCAAATAGCTGCCAGAGGTACATATTTGCCTAAATGGCTGCACATAAGGGATGGAGAATAATTCATAGAAAGACAAGCACATGGACATTTTTGTAGCTTGTGATGTAAACCAGCTACTTAACTAATGATTTCACAAAATGACTATAAAATAGAGTGTACAGATGTAAACAAGTGCAGCATTTGGACTAAATATTCCCATGTTTTGTCACATTACGAGCACAAACTTAATTAAACTTAAACTTAAAAGCTGACATTTTTTTGTTTTTATTAAAACTTTGCAACAAACAGTACCTCTTCTTGTTGGCTTGTACATCTCAATGACCAGCTGCCTTTTTGCTCCATGTTTCACTTGAAACATTGCTGTGAATGCAGATCATTTCCTTTCCTTGTTTTAATGATCAAAGTTTGTCCTTCAAGGCACTGTTTTAGATGTGCAGACTTTTTCCCCTTTTAGAAATCCTCCCTCATCCTCTGTCCTGTTTGTATTTACTTGTTGTTATTTACGGTGTGTCTCCTGTAAAAGATCTGTCACATTGTTTGGTGTTGCTCTCCCCTTTTTTCTCCCTCTCTTTCTCTCACCCTCCCTCGGACATTTCCATTTAGCTAAAGACAAAACAAGTTAATGAGATCGGAAGTGCGGGCCTATCAATGGGGAATCAGTATTCAAAACGAGACCTTGTCTGGACACAAACAGCAGGAAGCCAAACAAGAACCCCAGTGCTGCTGAATGGGAGAACGGGGAGAGGGAAAGAGAGACAAAAAGAGACTGTAAGAGTGGGTGAGAGATTGTTGTTGGCCGGATGAAGGGGGGCACTATACACACTGTCGTGGTACTGAATAAGTTTTATATCTTTGCCTCCCTTTTTTATTAAAAAATGCTGTTTGCTTAAATGATATGGCTTTAAAAGAGAAAAGAAAATGGATTGTCATGTATTCAGATTCTCATATGGATTATTCTTATTTTCTTGGTTTGGTTTCACCTAATTGTGACTTATTTATTCACTTTTATTCCTCTCTCTTATTATGCTAATACCTTGACTATTATAAATAAAAAAGAGTGGTTTGCCCTCAGTTTGTATTAGACTCAGTGTTCTAAATAAAGATGAAGTTAAACTCAGGGTTCCACTAAATGTGTTATTTTTTACTTTAACAATTAAGGTTGACTGTGAACTGCTCCTTGTGTTTTTTTTATTAAGGCATAGGGTTAAGGAGAAGTGTAAAGCAAGGTTTCGATGTAAAACAATATCCCAAGCTTTGAACATCTGGTCAGATGACAGATAACTGAACATTCTGACCTACTGTAAGTACTGTGTATAAAAATGAACTAAGCTTAAACTATTTTACAAAAAGAAGAATGAGCAACAATTTAAGTCAGTAGATGTACAAAGCTGGTAAACACAAACACCTAAAACCTTTCTAGCTGCAATGGAAGCCAAAGGTGGTTGCACAAGGTAACCTATTGACTAAGGGGGGCTGAATAAACATGTGCCACATTTTTCTGATTTTTATTTTGTTAGAAACTTGTGAACCATGTCTCTTCCCCCTTTAACTTCACAATTATATACTACCCTGTGTTTGTATATCTCCTATTACCCAAATAAACTTCACTTAAATTTTGTTTTAAAAGAAAAATGAAAGAATTGGTAGAAAAACTTTAGAACCACTCTGTATGCCATTGACTGCAAAAGAATATACAGTAAAATATTTAATATCAATATTATTTTTGTTATATGTGTGTTGTTACCTCCACCAAGGAGGTGATGTTTTTGCCAGAGTTTGTTGACCTCCGCCAGGAGGTATATGTTTTTGTGCCCATCTGTCTGTCTGTTAGCAAGATAACTCAAAAAATTATGAACAGATTTTGCTGACATTTTCAGGAAATGTCTGCAATGGGACCAGGAACAACTGATTACATTTTGGGGTTGATCCGACATGAAGCACGTAACCACCCACCGACCAACGGTGCTGTCGTGGACTCATCTCCCTTCTCAGAGAGCTCACAGTCGACTGAGCTCGCGCAGCAGCTCCGCTACGGTTGAACCATACGCACAGCAAATTACTCGCACATCTGCAAATCTCCCCTCTCTGCTGGAAGAGCACAGCACCAGCACAAACACGGCCACGTGTCTCATTAACATACATTTTATTGGAAAAGTACAGAACAGTACAGAAAAGTTAGAATTAGATAACAACATGGGGATGGGGGGACTGAGCTGTCTTAAAGGACGTCTGCGCTTCCCCAGTTGCTCTTGTATCTAACAATTCATATTATTTTTACATATTTAGCCACTGCCCACATAACAAATAGTGCATACACAAGCAGTGACAGAGGTGGTGTAGATAGAAGGAGAGAAGCGGAAAGGAATGGGAGGGGGAGGTAGAGGTGAGCTGAGGTGGGGAAGCAAAGCTCCCATTATCTCATGTGGAGGGCCACCTGAGCTAAAGACAGCCATTTGTTCCAAAATCGACCTGTCGACCCCCACCTAATTACCCGCCAATTATTTCCAAATGGACCACGCTCACCCCACGCCCTGATCACTTAAAAAAGAAGAGGAAGAAAATTGCCTGTCTCTTTCTGTCTTTCTCTTTATTTCTGTCCAGTTCTGCCTCTCTTTTTCACCTTTCTTTTCTCTCATTTCAGCAGTTAGTACCTATTGTTGCCTTGTAGTCAGGCCTTACTTCCTTTCTATTCCCACTTTTAGGTGTTCACACAAGGTGTTAACATTTCAGGAGGATCTATGAATAGCAACTTTATAGCATCATGTCACCATATTCTGTCTCTGTTCCTCCCTCTCTCCTGCTCTCCGTCTCTTTGGCACCGGTGAGTCTCAGCAGGCCCCCGATGTGTATCGATGGGTCCGGCATTCAGGAGCCACCCGGCGGAGAAAAAGGCTGTGCCCCTGTTCCCAGAATTCTTTGTGGTCGGCCTTCATTGTTCGCAACCACTTGTATACAGTATTGTCAGAGTGACTGTGGGCCTCCGCGCTCTCTCGCCCTGAGGACGACCAGAGAGCAAGCAGCGCGGAGGAGGGAGACGGAGGCAGAGAGGATGAAGAGGAAGGGAGCATTGTGTCTCATGCTTACCATTCTCCTGCCTTCCCATCTGTTTCCCTCTCTTCCTTCCTGTTTCTGTGGGATAATGAGCAGATTAGTAATAGCTCTGCTGCAGCTCCTAATAGGGGAAGTCATGGCCGGGGAAATACGACGAATCGGTTTGAGATATCATCTGCCTGAGTGGGGCAATTGTTTTGAACTCTGACACCTAGCTGCTGGCAGGCTGACTTTGATCACTTGGTTGCAGAGTGAATGCGTATCTCAACTTTTGCACAATTCGAAATGCATGGGATTGTAATTGTGTGCTTTTTACCATTTCACCCATCTTGTAAACACAGAAATCTGTTTTTAGTAGCTTGTTATAAACTCTACCAGCTGCTAGTAAATTTAGAGCACCTGCTGTTGACTGCTTGTGATTGTATGAGTGCAGCAAGGTTGATTTAACTTTTATCACATCTTTAGTGATTCATGAATTAGATATCTTTCTACATTTGTGTTGTTAAAAGCTGACCAGCTTCTTGTTCAGTTTTGACATTTGCTCAATCTACATTCTAGTTAAAGTGAAAAAATAGCATGAGGTTTCTAACATTAATAGTTTTCATTATATTAATAACATAACATGTTAATAGTTATTTCCCAGCTAGTTGCTCTATTGAGTTCAGGCCACAAGACTGCAAAGCCTGAGACGAGTTCGACATTTTGAATGCTACAACCTTGTCAACCTTGTGAGACTTTTTGAAATGCTTTTTATAATTTCACTATGCGCAGTCACGGTCTTTATATTTATGTGCAAGTTTATGTGTTTATCAACAGACGTATATTTTTAAAATATATGGGTTTTTACCTATCTGCATTGTTTAGAAATCTGCAAGGGTTAGAAATTACCTGATTATTATTGATTATTTTGAGATTACTTTTATTTTGGCAAAGGTTTAACAGTACGCAATCCAGATTAGGAAACATGATTCTTTTTTCAACAATTTTTTGACTGAAACTCTATTTACTTCTGAAGTTAATTGAACCATATTCATTTTTTATACTTATACAGTACTTTTTTTAGATATATTGCTTTGAGTTCCAGATTAATATCCCCACAGGGATCATTTAGGCCTCAACTGATCTAATCTTGCCACACATATTCTGCAAAGTTCAGAGGTACATGGCTTAATGTGTCTGTGTGTGTTCTGCTCGTTGCGGGCTGAGATGGCGCTGCGTACGGGCCTCCTGGCTGGGTTTGAAGCTAAGTGGATTAGCATATCTCCCATGTCAGCTCCTTTCACTGTGACAGCCTGATGACATGGAACTGTGTGACAGCCTCGACCCACCTGATGTCCAGAGTTTAGGCCTCCTAGCAGGTGGTCCCCTTTCTGGGAGGGGGAGAGATGGAGGAGTTTTCATTTTAAGCTGAGGCTAAAGGGTAGCACAATTTTGTCAGCCTCTTTTTGTGTGTGAGAGTAAATGCAGACAATGAAAACCCTGGTTGAACTTTTCTCTGGGTCTTATCACTGTTTTGTCTCATAAGATTTGCTATGCTAAACTTGTAAAATAAATAACCATTTGGCAAGTTATACAGTATAGCTGTATTTATTATCAAAGATGTATTTTATTTCTGTTCATCTCTGTCTTACAAGGTTTGAACACAGCACAAGTTAAAATAGACCAAAAGTGAATAACAAACCTTTGCTCTACCTTGATTCTTATTTGATGAATTAGACAAAAATGTTCTGCAGAACTTTTGGTGTTGCAGGAGTTCTCTCATCATACGCCACAAACAGACGGTTTAAGTCAGCTGGTTTTGTGCAAATCCATCTCGAACACATAAAAAAGACATGCTTGATTGGAACATATTGTTAGCACAACCTTTGCTCGAAATTAAGATGTACATCATACAAAGAAGTTTTTACAGGCTAAACAAACAAGCACAATTACAGTTATGCAATCTTTGTTATGATTGATTGGTATGAACAATGTTATGGTGCAGGAGTATATTTGGATATCACTTGTGAAACACATTGTTACAGTCAGTGAAAATCAAATGACAGAATGTATTTCTACTTTTTAAAGTTTTGGTCAGTTTTGTATAAGAGATACGTTTTTATATTTGTTTACTGATCCACTTTACTCTTAAGTATATCTGATATTCTTTTCCATTGCATATATGCTAACATATTCCCCACCCTTTTTGTTCTCAAATCATCTTTTATGTTATCTGAACTCCTATTGTCATTTTCCATTCACATATCCTTAACTTCCACTTCCATTCACTGTAGTTCTTTCTTTTGCCCACAGATTCACAATCCTCTATGACCAAACAAGTCATCTCACTCTTTCTCTTCCCCTCCTCCCCCACTGCCATCCTCCTTCCACAGTCTCGTCCTTGCCTACCCAGGGAAAGCTAACACTTTTGTCAGGGTGATTAATAGCATGCTCGATTGTCGTTAATTCGCTGGCTAATGACTATAGGAGAGGAGAGGAGCTGAAGCAAGGCATGGAGAGCAATATTGATGTGGTGCTGAATGCTGCTTCCAGTTACACTTTCTGGCCTGATGCACACACAGACTTATAATTCAGTGATAGAGATATGGCTGCTAAATCTGGTAAATTATATCCTGATGGAATCATTTGTTTTTTTTTTTGTTCTAGTATTTGAATAAACATCAGCATAGACCGAAAACGGTAAAGCTGAGATTCTGAAATCTTTCAAAATTATTTTGTTTCAGAAATATGTTGGTTTTGATTAGATCTTCTATCACTGAGGAAAATCTAATTCTTTTTAGGGTTTAGATTAAACCCTAAACATAAATTACATACATTTAATTTATCCTATAAATTTTACATTACAGATAGCAGTTAAAATGCTTCTGTTTATTAGATTTTACTTTAATTCATCTACATATTAAGATGAGGAAAAAGTTTGTCTCTGACACTTATTTACAGTGCTTTGTAAAAGTGTATATACCCTTTGAATTGTTGCACATTTTGTATTTTAAAACCTCAAGCTTCAGTGCCTTTTACTGGAATATCATTTGAAAGACTAACACAAAATAATGCTTAATTGTGAAGTGCAAGGTAAATTATATTTCCTTAAATAGGAAGAAAATATGTGGTAGAAAGGGCTGTGGTCAGGTTAGACCAAAATTGATATGTTTGGGCACCATCTCAACAATAAAACATGGTGGTGGCAGCATCAGCAGTGTGGTTTTTGTTTGTTTGTTTTTTTGTGTGTGTTTTTTTTAAGTAGAGACAAGGGGGGTGGTCAGTGTTGATGGAAAGTTGAAGGTGGCAAAATAAAGGGCAATTGTTCTAGTCTCGGCATCCCTCCAGTAAAATATGATTGTGCCAACATCATTTTGCTGGGATGTTTTCTTCTTTAGCATGTACATGGAAGCTGGACAGAACTGATTTAGAACACCACACAGTAAAACATGATGGTAGAAGCATCGTGTTGTTGGGCTACCTTATTGAGCAGGAAAACTGGTCAGACTTGATGGGAAGATGGATAAAGCTAAATGTAAGCCCTCCTGCTTCAAAGTTATGTGTTGCCTTTTCTCAGTGTATCACACAACAACCCACTAGTTGAGAGTGAAAAAAATGGTGTGGATATTTTTACCTGGGAATGCAGCTCTTTAGGAGGAAAGACTAAATGTGAAAAATATTATAATATATACATTCTTAGCTCCCCCTTGTGATGATTTTTCTCTGTTATGATTTTATAAATTTATGCGTGTTACCTTTATTCTCCTCCTGTATTGTTCTTTCTTTTCTCATTTTCTCTCGCTGTCTTCTTTGCTTCTGAAACTCTTCCATTTTTAATCAGCTCCTTTCAACCCTGACACCCTCCCCTCTCCTTCCCCCCTTCCCTATGGGTGATGTTTGCAACTCAATTTGGCAAATGTAACTCAGTATTGATTATTATTAATATTTATCATGTTTGTGAACATGTTTTCATCCAGTGCTATTAATCTGCCCTGTTAATAAATGTCTGCTGCAGCCCAGTGCCAGAACCCCTGTGGGACTCTAGAGCCATGACACACACACACACACACACACACACACACACACACACACACACACACACACACACACACACACACACACACACAGCTGCAGGAGGCTGCATGCTGTCCTGTGCTTGCCTGGGGGCTTGAACTTAGCATACACATGACACATGCACTATTTCGGAGGATGGAATCTCTCCAGGCTGCTCGACACAAATGATACATCAATAAATCGGCTATGTTGGACTGACACCCACCACAAACAGAAATTGCGTAAGCACTCTGTACTTAGCTACAGTGACCAAATTTTAGTAGATTGTGTGTTGGGCTTTGAAAAAAAATTTGTGATATTCAATTTGATTTGGAGTTTTTTTTTCTTTTTTTTTTTGCTAAGATATTGCTGAATCATTATAAATTTATTATATCAACAATTGAAACAATAGATTACACATCCAGTCTTTGACTAGGCCATTTCTATATGGATGAATATGCGTTGTGCTAAGCCATATCGTTGCAGCTCTGATTAGGGTTGTTGTGGTGTTGGGAGATGGACCCCCTGCCCAGTCTATATTCTTTTTTGATCTCTAACAGATTCTCTTACAGGTTTGACCCATATTTAGCTCTATTCACCCTCCCAACAAACCATCTGACCAGGTTTTCTGTTCCTTCTGAAAAAAAAGCTTCCCACAGCACGAGGCTTTCCCCACCATTTTTCTCAATGTGAATGATGTGTTCAGGGTAAACATTTTGTATGAACAAACAGATATGGCTGACTTATATGTTAGTCAATGCAACGAGATATGTTTAGATGGCTGCTCTGGACAGATTTATTTATCAAGAAGTGTATGTGTTTTGTGCTAGGGTGGTGGTGGTGTTGGGGAGGGGGTGTTGCTGTCTTTGGATTCCAACTGCTAAATGTTTGTCAAGCAGTACAGAAAGGGACTCATGATAGTATGTAACACAGCATAAGCACAACTACAATTAGGGCAAGTCATGGCTATTGTGGAATATTATGTAAAGCAGCTGTGCTTATGCAACTGTGGTTTCTTTCTTGCCTTATTGCATTGTTTCTTTCTTTTTCTCTGTCTTTTCTCACTAAGTCAAAGTTGTATTGCAGTTTGAAGTGTTGCTCGGAAATCCTCTCTGGTACCTTTACAAGGGGAAACAGTGCGGTCTATCTCACTCTGAGAGGCTTTCTGGTATTGCAACTGATCGTGCTCCCCTTGCTCACTCACTACTTCCAACAACACGACCCCACACCCCTCCATGCTCTCCCCTGGCAGCTCCTTCACAATCCTTACATCTGTGCGTCATTTTGGCTATATGGTACTCTAGTGTCACTGTGGAAAAATGAACTATTGTACAGTTCTGTGCTTTTGATTTACCCTCGTTTGATTTTTACAGTTGCATCCCTCCTGGTTTATATCATGTGGGGGTTTGGGTTGTTGGAGACAGAATCATCAAAGGCCTGCTTACTAAAGCAGGAACAGGTATCCAGTGGTCCAGTAAAACAGCAAAGTGGGACCATATTGATAAATATAGTCGCACCAACAGCAGATTAGAGGTTGGCTTAGCCCACATGCTCGCACAGAGCTCCCACATCAAAATGTTTGGTCATTTATTGCTCAACCAGCTACCCATTTTTCATATCTGTCATGATCCACACACTCTCCTTCTGCCTGTTTTTTTTCTTTTATGGGATGAATTTTTTCTCCACATATGTGGAGTCTGTGCTGAATTTTGCATACTTTTGCCTTTTTCCCTGGATACTGTCTTTTCATCAGCGGCTGGCTTTTGCTTTGAATTGAACCAGATCCGTTTACGGCCAGACAAACATACAGTCTCTCCCCATGTGCGCTGGAGAGAAGTAAAGGATATGTGTTTGTGTGTGTGTGCTTTATGATAGACATCACTGGCACATATGTCCCATTTCCACCTCTCGTTTAAAGTTATTACCATGAGGACTATGACTCCAAAATGCCTCCTGTGATTCATGTGGTTCCAAAATCACAAATCGTTTAATAATGCATCACTGTGTCTGTAATTCTTCATGTTAATTACGTTGCCTTCCAAAAGTACTGTGGTAGTGCTTGCTATATTCACGTATTTTTATGTTGCAACCACAAACTTAGTTGTTTTTATTGCACTTTTATGTAATAAGCTAACACAGAGTTGAGCATATTTTGATGTAGAAAAAAAAGGACAGCATTTGCTCCCCCCCACCCATTCAATCATTGCACCATCTTTCGCTACAGTTTTTTTTTTTAGCAAAATTCTTCAAATTCAGTTAGACTAGTATACTGTATCTTAACATCAGTTTAAAGTCTGTGATTTATCACATAGCCATGCTTTAATCTAAACCATGGGTCTCAAACCTCAGTCATTAGCCGTTGATCTGCAACTTTAAGACGTGCTAATTTACCCATTTGGTTCAATTATGTTGGAAACGGTATTTCTTACAGTTGCAGGACTTTGGTCCTCTGGGATTGGACTGGGATAGTCTGTGACCCATGATATTAATCATTCCATTATAGCTGTAGGTATGTTTAGGGTTCCTCTGCCCCAGTCCTTTTAGAGCCACTAACAACTTTTATTCCAGAATTTGCTTTGTTTTTTTCTCCCTCTATCTTCCCATTATATGTAACCTTCTTCCCTTTCCCTGCTGAGAAAAGAAGCCCTACAACACAATGCTGCCACCACCGTTGATGCTATGTGCAGTGTTAGTTTTCTATCACATATAATTTTCCATGTTTTATATGTACCATTTTAGGTTGACTTTTCATTAGATTAATAAAATTAGATGAAATCCACTCCTCCTCAAAGGCCAGATTTATGGTGTGCATGATTAATTGTTGTTGTGTCAACAAATTCCTTCAGCTGAGCTGTGGATCTCTGTAGGTCCTCCAATAATATCTTAGACCGCTTCGTTAAAAACCTGAAAAGGATCTTTCTTTGTGCCATTTTCCTTACAACATGCATTGCTTACTCTGCAAGACTTTATTTGGAACCATATTTGATGCATCATTTATAGATCGCTACCTCAGATTTCTTGCATGCAGTGTGTGTTGTTCATACACAGGGAGAACGGCAACAATCCAGCTCAGTCTGTGTGCCACAAGGCACATGTGTTTGTGTGCTTCCAGGCAGACGGCAGAAAATGACTCCAGATTTTATCTTTCAGCATTTAAGTCTAGAACACTCTGATTAAACACAACCACAGAATAATTTGCCTGTTGTAAGGTTTTCGATTAAACCACTGATTTTCAGTTGTGTCAAGTTATTTTGCCATGGCAACGCTGATTACATTGCTATCTACATCTCATTTTTTGTAAATGCAGGTTACTGAAAGAAAGTGACGAAAGAAGGAATTTCTTTAGGTGTCTGTATACTTTTAGAAACATTTTTACCTTGGTCTTCCTAAATGTCACATTACGTCCTATCCTATTTTGCCGAGACATACAGTGATTATAAGATATCATCTTTACCATTAACACCATCTGATCTGGTGCACATGTGTTTAGAGTACAGTAACAGCTCCTTCAGTTGCAAACAGATGTGTGTTTGTGTAACGGCCCACGTCTGCATTTGTATGTGCCCCGAGATCTTGGTTATTGCAAGCGATGCTACAAAGCAAAGAGTGCCGCTTATGGCACGCATTTACAATTTATCAAATAAATGGGATGCCTTCATGTGGCCTGAGCCTGCCTCTCAGGCAGAGCAGTGTAGTTTTCCACTGGAATAACAGCCGCTCAAACAAGCAGACCATTGTAGCCGCAGCCAGCACGGGGACCCCCAAGGTGCGAATTAATGATTGACCCCTGATGTAATCAGGATAAATAGCTCCCCGTAAAAAAGAAGGATATGGGCCAGAGGAACAGCAAGAGAAAGAACACGAGGAGCCAGGGAGAGGAAGGTACTATCTGGCCTGGGTGTTTTTTAAAAAACCCACAGGGAGACTAATCTAACATCTCTTTCTGAGTCTTTGGAGACTCAGAACTAACATACAGCTTTTTAATAACATTTCTGTCATCACCAGAGATATTATTTACCTTTTTGTCTCCGTCTTCTTTCAGGATGCTTTTAGCCTATCCTTGCTTACTTTTTTCTTTACTTGTCTCTCTTTTATACAAGTTTAAAACAGTTTCAGAAATTACATTTTGCTCCGAAAAGTTTCATCATAATAGTATGTCTCCTTCTTTTCCTCCACTATGACTTACAAAAGATCCACTAAGGCCATGTTTTTCATTCTCCTTGTTGTAGCAATATGTGATTTTTTTTGTGCACAAAGCCCCAAGAAGCCAAATGGTGTTTAATAGATTTTCAGAGGTTTTCTCTCTGCTTGTCAAAATTGCTCTCAATGGGTCAAGTGCAAGTGACAGTTTTGGGAATGAAGGGTGGAGAGGGGCCATGAGTGAAAGTGTTTAACAGTCTCACAACACTTTTGATTGTGTAAAGGGAGAGCAGCAGATAGGGTGGACTTATAAAACTTCAATTGATATCTGTAAAGTGTTGAAGCTCCTGCTGGCTGGAATGTTCTTAGTTTTGCGCCCCCTCTAGACCCCCTCCAAAGTGGTGGTCATTAACAAAAAAGGATTAATTTTCCATTCAAGATTGCTGGATGACGCAGTATCAGTCATAAACAGTTGGCTTTACAGCCTCAGACTTAAATGATAAATTACCCGGTTTTTATGTGGAAATGCTACTGGTTTGCCAGGTGCTGAAGAGACCATAGTGCAATCTTCCAAGTTTCAACATTTCACATTTGAAATTAAAAAGCCAGTTTACAACTTTAGCAGTTAACATGAAGCAGGAATATGTCATATATGTGGCAAAGAACTAACTGGACTTTCCTTTGTCTTAGATGACCAATGATTTAAAACTTAACCTACTTTCAAATCATTGTTTCTTCTCCCAACATATACTAATATAATAATAATAATAATAATAATAATAATAATAATAATAATAATAATAATAATAATAATAATAATAATAATAATAATAATAATAATAATAATAATAATAATATATTAAATATGTCTATTTGGAACTTCAGGTAAAAACTGAACAGCACCAGAGTTTGCAATTGCCAATGTAAATGACGAGAGAGGATGAGAGCATAGTTTGAACTATTGCTGCTGTAAGTTTGAATCTAGTTGGAATATAGACTGAATCTTTTTTTTTGTTGCAGTTTTGCAGTGCATGTACTGGGATAGTAAATGTATGGTGATTGATTGATTGATTGAATAAACATACCAGAAATCTTCTAGAGAGGACAAAAGAAACATGTTTGTATGCTCAAACAAGCATGTAAGCATGGAAAATTTCTAATTTTGAGGTGGTGACAAAAATGTGTAGTTAGCTTTGACTTAACTTTGAATTGGCATTTTAAACTACTTCTAAACTGTTTAAAAATCTAATTATTTAATATATTTATATGGCACCAAATTGCAAGAACTGTCAGCTTAAAGTACCAAATTTGACTAAATCATAGTGTCAGATTCAGATCTAATTAAATACTGTCTAATTGTAATTATAATTTTTATTGCAATAGTCAGTTCACTCAGTTCATCATGTAATGCAAGTTGAAAAAAAGCTGTCTATCAAGCATGTGGAGACATTGGAGAGGAACCACTCCCTTTTAACTGGAAGAAACATCTAGCACTTTACAAGAAAGGTAATTTCAATTTAATTATACATGCATTACAATTATTTTAAAAACCACAGCCATCCTTCAGCAACTCCTCACACTGAGCAAGCATGTAGCAACAATGGAGAGGAAAAACTCCCCTTTAACAGGAAGAAATCTCCAGGACAACCTGGCTCAGTACGATCTCCCACAACCGTCTGGGGGTTCAAGAAGACATAGCAGAAACACAGAAATACCAAAAGAACTAATGTAAGAGTACTTATATTAAAGAAACTAAAAAGTTGATAACAGGACACAGAGAATGTTCAGTCATTGGGAGCATCATCCCAGGTGATGCCTCCATCTCAAAGCCAAACTCCATCTCACAGCCAAACTCTACCTATAAGCTTTATCAAAAAGGAAAGTTTAAGCTTAGTCTTAAAAGTAGACAGTGTCTGCCTCACAGACTAAAACTGGGAGCACAGGAGAGGAGCCTGATAACTAAAAGATCTGCCTCCCATTTAGCTGTCAGAAATCCCAGAAACCACCAGTAAACCTGCAGTCTGAGAGTGAGGTGCTATTTAGGAATATATGGAACAATCAGATGTCTGATCTATGATGGAGCTTGATTATTAAGGGCTTTATATGTAAGAAGAAGGATCTAAAATTTTATTCTGGATTTAACAGGGAGCCAATGAAGGGAAGCTAAAACAGGAGAAATGTGATCTCTCTTTTTAACATTGATCAGAACTCTTGCAGCAGCATTTTGCATTTTGTGGATTTCCTGATAGCAAAGATTTACAGTAGTTCAGCCTTGAAGGAAAGAATGCATGGACAAGTTTTTAAGCATCACTTCTGGACAGGATACTTCTAATTTTAGCAATATTCCGGAGGGGAAAGAAGGAAATCCTCGAAACCTGTTTGATACAGGATTTCAATGTCATGTCTTGGTAAAAAGACAAAAATGACAATAGATTTGTCCAGAAAAAAACCCTAAACAAAATAAAAAAAGCACTGAAGAACTGGGTCAAGAAAACATTCTATGGATTACCTTATTGTATGTTTGCTTTTGTTGAGTACATTAGATGTTTGTCTTCTTTTGCTAATGTAAAACCTGTTTTCAGATACACACATATTCCCTCTTCAAGTCAATGCCTTTAACAAACTATCAGGTACGGTTTAAGAACAAAAAATCCAGAATTATTCCATCTGTCAAATTCATACGAGATTATTGGAAAGCAGGAATGTGCCAAATGTCACATATCACTCAGCTAAATGCAATCGCTTGAACACAATTACTAACTTCCACTGTCCACATTAATTTCCTTAATAACATGCCAAGCAAACAGGGCTAGAACTTGAAGCCGAAAGTTAAGTGTATCCATGTGCACATAATATTTATCATCATTTCCACTTTGGTGCAGGCACAATCATGTTGTCAGTTCTTGCTGTGACAATAATAATAGGTGAAGAGACTTACCAAGTCAATGACAGATACATTTGTTATGTGTAAGATGAGTCCTGGCAGGACACGGTGACCATGATGAGACTGAGATGTTTCCATGTAGCAATTGCAATCACAGGGCTTCATCACCACTGCAAAAGCAGTGAAGTAGGCAGTTTTTGATAAAAACACATTCAAAATGTTGTGTTCTCTATTAAGTTATGAATCCCACTTAGCTTGACTTGTGACCCACAGTTTTTTCCGTTTCCGTTTTCAATAAAATGTTAAATAGCCATTACTTTCATGATGTTATCAACAAA
Organism: Valencia hispanica; assembly: GCA_963556495.2. Classification (NCBI taxonomy): domain Eukaryota; kingdom Metazoa; phylum Chordata; class Actinopteri; order Cyprinodontiformes; family Valenciidae; genus Valencia; species Valencia hispanica. Next base: position 21,999,731 of record OY747709.1, on the reverse strand, counting down.
CTACCTATGTTTGTTTGTTTCTCCTAGATGATAGTGATCCAGTTGACAGCATGTATGACACAGAAGCTGACCTCCCAGGTTTAGCAGCTGGCAGCGCCGATAGCCCAGAAGAAGACGCGGAAGACGGCATCATCAACATGTCTCCTCTACCCTCTCCAACTCCTACCCATCAAAACAACCACCACCCCCACTTGCTGCACCCCCACATCTACACGTCCCACCACCTCCACAACAACAACAGCAGCAGCAATGACCAGGACTTCACCACACCGAAGGAGGGCTCCCCCTATGAGGCGCCTGTCTACATTCCCGATGACATTCCCATTCCCGGAGAGCTGGAGCTGCGGGAGTCTTCTGTGCCTGGCGCTGGCCTAGGCATATGGGCCAAGATTCGCATTTGTGCTGGTGAGAGGTTTGGCCTCCACAGTGCAAAGCATCATGGGTCCACAGGCAAAGACAGCTCCTTTGGATGGGAGGTAGGACTCACTATGAATTCAATATTAATTGTTTATTTAAATCATTTTAATCTGTTACTGATTTTGCCATATACAGTGGCTTGCAAAAGTATTCGCCCCCCTTGAACTATTCCACATTTTGTCACATTACAGCCACAAATATGAATCAATTTTATTGGAATTCCAAGTGAAAGACCAATACAAAGTGGTGTACACGTGAGAAGTGGAACGAAAATCATACATGATTCAAAATTTTTTTTACAAATAAATAACTGAAAAATGGTGTGTGCGTAATTATTCAGCCCCCTTTGGTCTGAGTGCAGTCAGTAGCCCATAGACATTGCCTGATGAGTGCTAATGACTAAATAGAGTGCACGTGTGTGTAATCTAATGTCAGTACAAATACAGCTGCCCTGTGACGGCCTCAGAGGTTGTCTGAGAGAATGTTGGGAGCAACAACACCATGAAGTCCAAAGAACACACCAGACAGGTCAGGGATAAAGTTATTGAGAAATTTAAAGCAGGCTTAGGCTACAAAAAGATTTCCCAAGCCTTGAACATCCCATGGAGCACTGTTCAAGCGATCATTCAGAAATGGAAGGAGTATGGCACAACTGTAAACCTACCAAAACAAGGCCGTCCACCTAAACTCACAGGCCGAACAAGGAGAGCGCTGATCAGAAATGCAGCCAAGAGGCCCATGGTGACTCTGGAAGAGCTGCAGAGATCTACAGCTCAGGTGGGGGAATCTGTCCATAGGACAACTATTAGTCGTGCACTGCACAAAGTTGGCCTTTATGGAAGAGTGGCAAGAAGAAAGCTATTGTTAAAAGAAAACCATAAGAAGTCCCATTTGCTGTTTTCCACAAGCCATTCTTCCACATGTTGGCTGTGTCCCCCACACAGCCAACATGTGGAAGAAGGTGCTCTGGTCAGATGAGACCAAAATGGAACTTTTTAGGCCAAAATGCAAAACGCTATGTGTGGCGGAAAACTAACACTGGACATCACTCTGAACACACCATCCCCACTGTCAAATATGGTGGTGGCAGCATCATGCTCTGGGGGTGCTTCTCTTCAGCAGGGACAGGGAAGCTGGTCAGAGTTGATGGGAAGATGGATGGAGCCAAATTCAGGGCAATCTTGGAAGAAAACCTCTTAGAGTCTGCAAAAGACTTGAGACTGGGGCAGAGGTTCACCTTCCAGCAGGACAACGACCATAAACATAAAGCCAGGGCAACAATGGAATGGTTTAAAACAAAACATATCCATGTGTTAGAATGGCCCAGTCAAAGTCCAGATCCAAATCCAATCGAGAATCTGTAGCAAGATCTGAAAACTGCTGTTCACAAACGCTGTCCATCTAATCTGACTGAGCTGGAGCTGTTTTGCAAAGAAGAATGGGAAAGAATTTCAGTCTCTAGATGTGCAAAGCTGGTAGAGACATACCCTAAAAGACTGGCAGCTGGAATTGCAGCAAAAGGTGGTTCTGGAAAGTATTGACTCAGGGAGCTGAATGATTACGCACACCCCACTTTTCAGTTATTTATTTGTAAAAAATGTTTGGAATCATGAATGATTTTTGTGCCACTTCTCACATGTACACCACTTTGTATTGGTCTTTCACGTGGAATTCCAATAAAAGTGATTCATGTTTGTGGCTGTAATGTGACAAAATGTAGAAAGTTCAAGGGGGCCGAATACTTTTGCAAGCCACTGTATCGATACTGTGGAGCAAACACAGAAAGACACTAAATGGAGACACTGAAAGATTTGTGGAACATGTAAGCGGCTCTCTATTCACATTTTCAGCCATCACTCTTGGTTCTCAACATAATACATCTCATCATCATTGAAGAAACTCAATGATCATTCCATTTGCATTCCCTTTATGATGTGACCTCATCTTTGATCCCTATGCACAGAGACACTCCCACACGTCTACTTACACATAATACACTCATCCACAGCAGCACTGCAATGTCAGATGGAAAAATCTGGCTGATTAGTGGAGGTATCAACTTTTATGGGCGTCGGTCTGAAGCGAGCGGGCTCATTTGGTCACGCCATCTGATATGGAAATGGAAGAAACGTGGTCCAGTGCGGTGGCAGTATATTGAACTATTAATTTTCATTTCAACATGACATTAGAGGATATTGAAGTTGCTTAAGTAAGCTCATTGGGGGCAGGATAGAACTCCTGGTCTCTGTCTCTCTTTCTCATGAGCCTAATCAGGGATGAAATCTACTGGCCTGCTTTTCATTTTTACTGACTCCATCACTGTTCACTTTCAGGAGGCCATAGTCTTATATAATCTCATATTACCTGTGAGTAACAAAGAACCAAGACATAGATGAGCTTATTATGGTTCTTGATAATCAGCAATTGATGCACCAAAATTGAAAAACTTCAACTATTTAAGGGTGTTTTGTGGACATATACACATTGTCTCATGAATGTTTTCGCAGTATGCTACTGACCTTCAAAACTTTAAAAATACATTTTAAACATCAGGCCAAGGCATGACATAGCATTCAGTACCCTTGGAATGCATTGGTACACCTGCTGAAAATGTCTAAATGCCTTAAAATACATTCCCTTAAATAAATAAATGCATCCAAATTAAAGGTGGACTTTTAGTAATCTATACCAGGGGTACCTAAAACTGGGGGGTGTGCTTTTAATGTAGATAAAGTTATGATATGGAATAGCATACAGTTTTACACTAAATAAAATGCCTTAATCCCTATATAACCACTACTTCAGTGTATCTGGGAAATCTATGTCAAAGAGTTTGTGCTACTAGAATGTATTTCCCTTTACAGGGCTTAATTGTATTATAGTTTTAAACAATTTTCACAAATGTCTAGTTGACAGGGTTAAAGAAAACAAAAAAGGGGGATTTTCATAGTTTCACTTCCAATAACTTGTTTTCGCTTTTTACACTCTTTTCTTTCCACCACTTGTATCAGTATGTGGGACACAGCCACACGTTAAGTGGCAGCATGCCAGGTGTAACATTTTCCTTTTTAAAGTCCACATCATGGCTAGCCATTTGGGTTGCACATGGCTTTTTTCCAAAACCTACACCCTCCCGTAGCTCTCCTGTTTTCTCTAAGTTTTCTTCCTCCTTTCCATCTCTCTCCAGACATCCGATTAATGCATATTCATCAGCTACAGCATGCTTTAACTCGTTGGCTAGCAGGAAAAGGCCACCTTGAGCTTCAAAGTTCTGACGAAACAAGAATGTGGGGATAAATACTTACATATTTCAGCAGAGTGAGATCTTTTGTGAAATATACCCCGTAAACAGCTAGTTCTACAGGAATTCAAGAATAGGCATTGGCTATCATGGAGTCACATTCTTAGATCTTGTTAAGGTAAAAAAACATCAATCCCATATACAGTAAGTCTTTATAAACTCTGTAGCTTTACAGGGGACCAATATAGCAAATGACATTCCAACAGTACTACTTTTACCCACACACCAGTGACTTTCAGGGTGCTGTTGTCTCCCTTTCCCATGTTCTTGACATGGTCCGATATTTTGGTCCAACTCGAGTTTGGACTAGAAAATCTCAATATGCTGTTCCAACACAGATTAAATCGCTTTGGGAAGATGCTACGATGTACCAACAACAAATTATCTAATTTACTAATAGCTTTATTGTTTAGTTCTGAAGATTTTTCTGACTCAACAAATATGTTAGCATGATTACTGTGCTTTGTTTTGACTTTGTAGTCAGACTTAAAGTCAAAAGAAACACTAGTGTTCAAGTATTGATAAACACATCTCCGTCTGCTTCCCAAAAACGTTCTTTTCTGAGGTGGTCATGTGACACAGACAGACAAGAAGCTGCTGAAGCTTCTGTCTTCCTTTCTGTGGACATCATAATAAAAGTTGAAAATATAAACTTTCTGAGAGTAGCACACAAGCATGAACTATGGAGAAGTTTTACACTCTGTACTGAAGAAAATTGGCAAAAATAGGTGATGACTGGGACCGTGGCTGACATCACATATAAACTTGAGTCGAGTTTCTTCTGGGATTGTTGATACCGATCATTTAAAGAAGCCATGATGCAATACCCAGGATCGGATTGTGATATACCTATTCTAAAAGACATATGTGTGTTTTTCACCATTAGTGTAATAAATCAATAAGAAAAGTGGATTTGATTTGGATTCTGCTACTGATGCTTGCACATTTAATGGGTTCTTATAACAGTTAGTATTCTTTTTTAATTTAAGGACATTTCCATTTGGGGTCAATTTTATTTCCTTTCAATGTAATGCATTTGGTCTTTTCTTTCAAGCCTATGAGTAAAGAGCGATTGATCTATGTTTTCTTTTGTAAATGATAATAGGAGTACTGACTCTGGCTAAGGTTCTGTTTTTTCAAATGTTCTGTCTGGTTTCAGGCTGGAAACCTTCAGAGGCTCTCCTCTCCCAGACTCTTATCACAGACAGTCATAACAGTGGGCCTGTTGATAGCCATCAAGAGACTCCCTTAGGAGTCCCTTAAACCCCATTTCTCTTCCCTTTCACCATCAGCTTCTCTACTCATCTACTGCCTCTAGTCTTAGATAAATAGACAGATTAAGGGGTGACTTGTGAATTCTGGTTAAGTAAAGAATTAGGAACAAGGTGATAGCAAAACAGAAGGTGAATAGATGATATAAAAAGCATAACGCAGTTGCAGCATTAAAAGTTTGAGATAGGTATATTAGTGTTGGTGGAAATTGTGTTTTTTAGTCTTGGCCCAAGTCAACAAATGTGGTATGAGAGATAATAAATTAAGTAATTTGGGATCTCTGTGGTGCAAATATGATGAAAACAAATCCTACAAAGAAATTCATACGTTACATCTTTTTTTCTTTAGTGAAGACATAAAAAAGGAGGCTGCTAAACTAATGATGAATTAATTTGGGGTTAACTGTATTATCCTTAGTAAACAGATATCAACTACATTCACTGAGCATTTTATTAAGTAAACATGTTACATTGCTTGCTAACACACAGAGCAAATCACCCAGTCACATCGGAGATATTCAGTGCATTTTGGTATTCAGATATGTTGAAGATTAGTTGAAGTTCAAACTGAATCCTCATTCCTGAGTTACATATGGGAATAAAGGGGATTAATGTAAGTTTAAATGTGGCATGGAGTAATTCAAAATCTGCTGATTTACAGGGATTTTCACACAACCATATCTTGGATTTACAAAGACTAATTTGAAAAGGAGAATCCATCAATTGTGTGGCAGATGTGTGGGTGGAAATACTCTGATTTAAAAAAAGAAAGAGGGGACTGGACTGAGTTGAGATACCAGAAAGGCAAATAACCACTTGTTATAACCCAGGTATGTAGAATAGATCTCTGAACACACAGCGCATTGAATCATAAATCAAAAGGTCAGCAGAAGACCACACCAAGTGCCACTCCTTTCAGTTAAGAACAGGGAAATGGTGCTATATGGTTTATTTTGATTTGCTAAAATTGGACAATGTCATATATAAAATAAAATTCTCCAGTTATATTGTGACATTCAATTGGTAAGTTCAAAATGTGGCATAAACAACATGAAAGCATGGATCCAAACTCCCTTGTATAAACAGTTCAGTCTGGTTGTGATGTTGTAACCAGTGTGGTGGATACTTTCTTGGAGCAATCTGAGTCTCTCAGTACCAACTGGGAAATGTTTAATCACCACAGCCCACCTGAATATTGTTGGTGACTTTGTCTCTATCTCTACGACCACGGCATACTCATCTTCTGATGACTGCTTACAGCAGGATAGTGCACCATGTCACAAAGCTTGAATCATCTCAAACAGTGTTTTGAAAATGACAATGAGAGCACTGTAGTTCAGCGACATGCACAGTCACCATTATAGGACATTTGGGATTTGTTGGGAAAGGAGATTTGCATCATGGATGGTGTTGTTGTTAGATCTGTGCCACAGAGAATTAAGACCTTTCTGAAGACAAAATGGGGTCCAGCACAGCACTAGCAAGAAGTACCAAATGAGGTAGCTGGTGAGTGTATATATTCAAAGAGACAGGTAATAGTTTATACAAGCGACTTACAGTCCACATTTGCAGTTCTCCATATTGCTTTTCCAAGCACTCTGGTCTTTAAATGAATCTAAGAAGCTCAACAATATATTGGATGTTTTGAGGTTTTCTTGACACCAGAGTGGAAGTGCTCACTGGTGAAGAGAAACACTGAATAATACAAAGTGAACGTGAAAGAGCAGAAGTGACAGAGAAAAAAGAAGGAGAGAGGCAGAGAGGAAGTTGACTATTGTCTGTCCCGCAGCTTAGGGAACTGGCTAAGGTGTTAACTCTGGCTCATTTTAGCAAGACGGACAGCTCAATCTGCGAGCTGCTTTGCTGCAGGCCATGGCCATTCTCTTCTGTCTCAGACGCCCTCTCTGGGCCTGCACTGAGTCATCCATTTAAAAACCATTATGCCCCCCCTTTAGCACAACATGATAGAACGTCAGGCCCCCAGTTTTCAGTGTGTGTACGTTTGTGTCTCTTTGTCTCTTTCTAGCTGTGTGTGTAGGACTGCTTAACCCTGCGGATAGGAGGGCCTTAGCAAGCCGAAAGAGGCACGACCCACAGAGAGTACAGGAAAGGTATCTAAGCGTAAGAGTGACTGCTGCTATTATCTGGCTGGTAGATTGACCTGACTTGTCTATTGATAGAGGCATGTCACCGTACAGTAGCTTGAGGTATTGTGCTCTTCAATGACTACCTCAGTAGATTCACTGGCCTGGTGTTCCTGGGTATTCACATCGCAATCTATACTGGAGGAAGAGATCTGTGGATGTCTGGTAGATGTAGAACAATGAATAAGAACAGCATATTAGGTGCATTGTTTCAGAGTTAAGGATTGAGAAGGTAAATACAATTTCAAACAGTGTGTTAAGGAAACAAACAGTTTGGCCAGGCCTTCTTGATGTGTATACAGCTGCATTGTGACCGTTGCGTGCGTGCATCTTTGCATTTCTGAATCATTGCCATTGAAACCTCTGCAACATCCATCGGCTCAACCAGTCTTTGGCTTCATCATGGAGGTCACTCATTAGGTTTTGTAGAACAATCTTACTAACTGTGAAAGATAAAATTACTTGTCAGTTTTAAACAGATATTAAACCTTTAACTATGCCTTCTGTAATGTGGGTTTTTTTCAGCTTATGTCCATATTAAAATGCCTTAAGGGTATTGTGTTACTTTGGAAAGAACAAGGGCATATTATAGAGCTTTATTTAGAAATGTCCATTGATATAGACCATTTGGACAATGTCACCAAAGGTCACCACAAAAACATGTATCATGAAGTCCATGTCAGCCCTGCAGTCATGTCTGTGTGCACTTGAACACCTTGGGATGACATTGTTTCCTGGCAAACCTCTTTCACACTGTCCCCTTATTCCTTCTCTGTTTACTTTTTGTGGGGTGATTTTCCATATCAGTATTATTCATTCAGTGATGTGTGGAAAGAGGGGAAAAAATGCTAGCTCTTCTGTTTGACCAGTTGTTGACTTAATGATAGGCCAAGACGTCTGGCGGGCACTCTTATGTCGCAATGTTTCCACGTGACAGAAACCTATCCAGACATGGCATGATGTCTCTCCTTTACTCTCTGTCAGACACAAAATCTCTGCTTTGACAGGTCTCTTTTCAGACAGATGCCAGTTGGCCTTTGTTCAAATTTTGATATTTTGAGATGGGCTCAGGTTTTCATACCTTTGAGTGAAGTAGCCCTGGCACACCCCAACACCTATATGTCCCAAACCACCACTTGCATCCTGAAGTGTTTGTTTAGCTTTTGTGTTCTGACTGAGGAGGGCAGATGGCCAAGTTCCTGTGCTGCAAGATATTCACTGAAGCTATTCAAATGTTCTGCTTGCATCCTGTGTGATCTGTTTGCCCTCACAAAAAGGTGCTCTTTTTCTTGATGCTTGACCTTTTAGTTGACTGATTAGCTGATAAAAAGTGGGATAGCTAGGACACAACAGTATTGTCACATGTAAGAAAAGTGTTTGGAGTAACAAAGGGAATAACAGATTTGAGCATGATATGATTGATCTCATGTTTTAGTCATGGCTATGATGGCAGATCAGTAATTCTAATGTGTAGTTCTAATATCAGGACTTGATTATATATCATATATTTTGCAGTTAACTGTGGCCCATACTATGCACTTATATTGTATTGTTGCATGGTATCGGTGGTGGGGAGGTTGTTTTTCATGCAAATGGGGTCATTATTATGTATTTTAGTAATCAAATCAAGACCCTACTCTGGTGCCCTTTTTTCTGAGCTGAGAGTCCTTCATCTAAAAGGCAATCAGAATGAAACACAGCAGTTTTTTTTAAGTTGTACCCATTTAAATCTAGTTTAGCTGAAAAGAGAAAGATTCAGGGTATATTAGAAGGCCAGCTAAGCCTACAAAGCAGTAAAAAGTTTTTTCCCCCTTACAGATTTTTTCATGTTTTTGATTTTTTGTTGCAGTTTTCTGCATGTTAAATGTTAGATGATAAAACAAAGACATTTTGAAAATACAAAATGCAGTTTTCAAATGTTGATTTAATATTTTTGGAGGAAAAAGCTTTCCAAAACTCTGGTCCTGTATGAAAAAAATCACCCACTTTATAAATCTTGGTAGCAGGTTCTTCCTGTAATGTATTGTGCTCCTGGTTAATGTCGATCTATTGTAAAGCGCTTTGAGTTGCCAGCAGGACTATAAAGTGCTGTATAAATTTATTAAATTTACCATTTTATCATCAATCTTTTGTAATTAGCCACATTTATAGGAAAGATGAGGCTAGTTTCATCTAACACAACCAATCCGATTGCTGTGGCTGCTGTAGGTTTAATAACTCACATAAATAACACCTCTCTGACAACATGAACTAGGTTAAGAAATATCATAAAGTAACACATCTTACATCAATGTACAGAAATTCAGACACAAAATAATTGAAATCTGTCATGCTAAAAATGGTTACAAAGCAATTTCTAACGCTTTGGGGTCTCCAGCAAACCACAGTGTGAATTTCTAGCCACAAATGAAGAAAATGTTGACCAGTGATTAACCTTCCAAGGAGTGGCACTTCAAAATTACTCCAAAAGCAAATCAATGACTTAACCAGAACAAAGTATGTAGCACTGAATTACAGTCATTGAATTACCTCAGTTTGGGTCAGTTGTCATGATTCTACCACTTTAAGGAGGAGAGTGGGCAAATATTGTATCCATGTGAGAGTTCCTGACCAAAAATAAACCAAACAGTTGTTCCCAATTTGTCCAAAAAATGTTTCTGGTGCCTGTGAGATTTGGGAAAATAGTTTGTGTTCTGGCAAGCCAAAAACACAAATTTTAGGAAAGAGTGAGATCCACTCAACTGGTGCAAAACTAACAAAACATTTCTAAAACAGAACATCACACAAACTGTCAGATATGGTGATGGTGGTGTGATAGTCTGGGGCTGCTGATTGATGTGTGTAGAACCAGCCACTGGGTTAAAAACTGTTATTTCACATCATTGGAGTTCTTCCCTACACAATAAATATATTCAATTGAAAGGCTGGAGTTATCCAAAAATATTCATTGGGATTGTGCTGCTGCAATAACAGATGGATTTGTTTTAAGAATTTTAACACATTTTTACCAGAGTTGCCAGTTGTGGAGGGCATTAAATATAAAACTATTTACTAAATATACATAGTTGATCTGGGACATTTGCCTGGTCCCAGATGGTAATGAAAGAGACATTGAACCTGTGGTTTCTAATAACAGTATTGACCAACAATATGTGGTTTCTGTCATCATTATTTGTCTTTGACAGAAACCCTAAGTTTATAGACAGAGCAGAAACACCAGAGAAAGTTTATAACACCGCAAGTCCCAGGCCTGGGCACTGAAATATCTTCCATTCACTTTCGTTTTTATGTCAGTTTTAAACATGCCATTAGCCAATTTAATCCAATTTTACCAGCTTTCGGAGCACTCCAGTGGAACAGATTCCCGCTAATATTAAACATATGGTTGGCGTTGCCCCTAGTAACAGTGCAGCAGTGCAATGCTTTCTATTAACCTTAAAGACAAGCCTCCTGTGTCCCTGTGAAAACCATTGTCAATTATTTCCAATAAGCATTGTAATTGATATCGAGTACGCAGGGCAGCAAATTAAATGTCAGGTTTGATTAGTATCCTGATGCCTTATCATTTGTTCATAACTCGTTACCAGCATCTGTTAATTAGTTAATAAATTAATCTGCAGGGCAGATGAAAGGTGTGGGGTTTTGAGGAAGCACACAGGGGTAAAGTCATCCATCTTTGAAGGGAGTAGAACTTGACAAATATTGTCCGAGGGATTTGGCCTGTTATTGCTTGGTCACTGGTTTAAGACCTTGGCCACTCTAGTCAACCATTCTGAATGGAACCTCTTGTTTGCCCAAATGGCACCCCCACAGTCTCCTCACACATCCCTGCTACAATGCTACCCTTTATTAGCATGAGGTTTCCCTTCTGCAGACATGGTTTAAACACTAATTTAAAAACTCTTATGTCAGCCCATCAGTTCTCTGTGGTGAAGCACAGGTAAATTATGTCTTCATCCAGCTCACTTTTCCTGTGTAGGGAAACCTCATCATTCATCATAGCCCCAATGAATAGTTCCATCACTGAGTGCCTTGAGGCAGCAGCAAACAGTGACATTGCTCTTTGCTGCTGTGGAAGATGACATTTATCAAGTGTTGTTAATAATGTTTCATAGATTTATACTCTTAATAAGAAGCAACGTTCTCATCATCCCATCTTTCCGATCTTTACATCTATGTAAGCCAAATGCATCCGCATGTAAATTCTTTAAATCTTAATCCTTTGTGCTGCTTAACATTTCTTTGACTTAAGCATGAGGTGGTGACCTAATAAGTGGGATCCTGTGGTTGTTGTGCTTATCATATTTCCATAATCAGATACACAATGGGGCGCTAAAGCCACATTCCCATAGAAATTCTTATTCTCTTTAATTTCTTGCAATTCCTAAATCATACTCTAGACCTCAGTGTGTGAGCAATGAATCAAGAGGAAAGGAAACTGCATGGCTGTGCCTTTTAATTACATTTTATAAGGTGCAAAGACTTGCACTTTGCCACAGTGTGCCTTTGTCTGAGTAAAATGGAGGGGAGTAAAAGAAGGCTCCACATGCATGTGGTTGCAGAATGAGGGCTCACACTGATGTTATTTTGCAGGTATAGCCATTTAACATCCTAAGAGAGTATAATATAGATACAGTATTTTTGTGCATATATAAAATAAAAAATGGGATTGAGCTCGAAGTTATGCATGCTAGTTACTGATGCACTGATATTCACCAAAACTTACACAAGACAGAGGCCAGCATGCAGGAGAGAGACTTCTCCCATGTTTTTCTTTCCTCAACTGGTCATTTAAAAAAACAAGGTAGAGTGAGAACCTAAGTACAATGATGACATCAGATCTAAAAACAGTGTTAAACTGTTGAAGTGTCAAACATGCCAGCGTTGTCTTTGCTTTGGAAAGTCTCCGGAATCGCTCAAGTGATTTTCACTCATTTTCTCCACTACTGTCACTGAGGGCAACACCTGGTATTTTATCCACATGAGACAAAAAGGTGGATTTAGAGACAGCATGGATTGGTAGATGTATTTTAAAATGTGTGTGCGCGTGCTTGCGTGTGGGTGTGCGTGTGTGAATGTATAACATGCCTAGCGCCTTGCAAATGTGTCCATACGCCTTGAACTGTTTCACATTTTTTCATGGTAGAACCACAACTTTATTGCCATTTTATGTGATAGAAAAGCATAATTTATCGCACAATTGTGAAGTGGAAGAAATTTGGGTTTTAAAATGTCGGGTTAATATGTCTCAACCAGCTTTGAATATCTATAGACAGATTTATTTGCCTATTCCTCTTTAAACTTCTTCTTTAAACTCTGTCAGAATCAACAGAGAACATCAGTGAACATCAATTTTCAAGTCTCACCACAGATTCACAACCTATTTTGAATCTGGACTTTCACTGGACCCTTCTACACATTAATGCAGCTTTATCAAAGCCATCCATTTGTAGCTCTGGTTGTATGTTTAAGGTTGTTGTCTTCCTGGAAGGTAAACCTCCACCCTAATTCCCAAATCATCAGAGCCTATAAGAGGTTTTCTAGAATGTATTCTTCTGTCTTATTGTTAGCTTCATCAATCTTCCTATTAGTTAAGATCAGACTCCCTGTCCCTCCAGATGAAAAACATCCTCACAGTATGATGCTCCCACACCACCATGTTTCACTCTGGGGATGGTGTTATCAGGGTGATGTGCAGTGTTAGTTTCCTCTACACATTGGTTTGTGTAAAGGCCATGTAGGGTAATTTTGATCAGAGCACCATATACGTACAACGTATACCATAGATGTCTTGAAGCAAAGTGCAAATAGAACATCTTATTGTTTGGTTTTGAAAATGGCTTTCCTCACTACTTCTTCCACCTGAGCTGTGGATGTTTGCAACTCCTCCTGAGTTACAATATACCTCTCCAGGTGACCTAAGGTGACAAACCTTTGTCCTGTCTGTTTAAGTAGATAGCCATGTCTTGGCTGGTTTGCAGTTGTCCCATACTCTTTCCATTTTTTAGGGGATGGATTGAACAGGGCTCTGATCCCTGTCAATTAGATGGCTTGTGAAAGTAATTGGTTGTGCTGTATTTTATTTAGTACTATCAGAGTAAGGGGGTGAATACAAATGCACGCCACACTGTTCAGTTCTATTTTAAAAAATCCTAATCCTATTTAATATTTATCTATTTGCGGCAAGACATCAGTTTCAGTTGAGGATGGGCAAGCTATGAGGATATTCAGCAAGCGCAGAATGTAGAAGTTAGTAAGCAAATATATAGATGTGAAAAATTAGGCTTTCACTTCTTTTTCAACGTGGGCATCAAATAACTAATTTCAAAGTCCTTAAAAGAAGGGAGGCCAAAGAGCCACATTTCATCTCTGCAAATCTTCCCAATGCCTACAGCACTGCATTGCAATTCTCTCTGTCATTCTGTCCTCAGTAAATGTCATATGATTCTACTCTGTGCCACTCTTTCTAAAGAGGAGGTGAACTTATGTCAAAGACGCTGGCACACAGTGGTACCCAGTATGCCACCTCTGACAGGAAAAAAGAAATCAGTGAAGTGCTCTGGCACTGTGAAACACTTTTCTTGGAGCCATGTGATGCAGAAGTTATGCCAAATAGCAGAACAAAAGTATTATCCTGTGAAGTTAGTGATTGTGTTTTACATCTGCAGGGACTAATGTGCCTGAGATTAATGCATAGATAATATTTGTTAATAAATAAAGGGTAGTTACTTCTCAGTCTCTTAAAACTATTTGCATCTGTGGGCTTACTCCTTTTTAACCACTTCTGTAAAGATGTATTGTAACTACTTAATCTAGAAAAATAACATATTAAATCTATTAAAAGCTATAAACCTTGTTCATGATTAACTATTTATGTGATGTTTTGTTTGATGTCATTTTATGGAGTCTGAGCTATTCTTGTAACAAAGCGTGCTCCCCTCTGCTGGCCAAGAGCTCAAAATGCTGCAAAGTGCTTTTAAAGAAGTGCAGCTGTACAAAAACTTGTAACTGTACAGTGTAAGAGCACATCAGGTAGTTGACAAAGGATTTGAGCAGTGCTTCACATGCACTGTGAAACACAATACTTGCCAAGGTACTCAAGAAAAACATGTCAATATTTTTTGCAACTCCTCTTATTCGAATCCTGTGGAGTCTCTGTGGGGGGCAGAAGTCAATCTGTTTTGTATATTATTTTTCCCTCATCTGTTTCTGCACCAGTGACATCTTTGGGCAATTTAGAGTTATAATAAATTAACCATTGCTTGATTATCTTAATAAGACCTGGCAGACCTGTGATAATAATGCATTATTATTATTATTATTATTATTATTATTATTATTATTATTATTATTATTATTATTATTATTATTATTATTATTATTATTATTATTATTATTATTAATAATAATAGTAAAAATATATTCTCTTAGATGAATAAAGCCTCTGATTTAATTTTTCTTTAACAATAGTTCTTGAATGAATTAAAATAACTCCAGAAGCTCTGTGTGTTTTTTCTCCATGTAAAACTATCTTTAAATGCTGTCACTTTCACCTTTTAGCATGCTCTTTTTAAATGCCAGTGTACTCTCAAGTGTTCAACCATGAGCATTTATGTGGCTCCGTGACAAAATACACAACATGAGCTTTAATTCTGCAAGATCACACCCTTAAATCTTTTCTTTTGTTAGTCATTGATTTTTCAACCCCCTCACTCAACCTTATGTGGCCTCTCCCTCTTCTTCTGCTCTCCTTCCATTCTTTTTTTTACTATGTCCTCCTCTTTTCCTGGCCTCCGGGGTCCCAGTGCTTCTAATTTGGCCTTATCAGTGAAGTAATTTAGCTGCCCCAGCTTGGGTTTCTGTCGCGCGGCGAGTGGCCCCATTGTCCGGCCCTTGCTGTTGCTGAGATAAACCCTCAGATTGAACAAAGTCCGCGCTGACCTTTACAGACTCCCAAATCTTACCGTGCACACCCCCTTTGACTAAGATTCTCTCTGCGTCAAGCACTTTTTTTTCGGGTGGTGGGGCTCTGAGCTTATCCAATGAGAGGAAGAAGGGCAAAAAGTGTATGTGTGTGAAAGACAAGAGTGTGTGGGGTCAGGGTGGATATAGTGAGCGCGAGATGGACAAAAGAAAGGGATTAAGATGGCTGACCGAGCCTGTCTATATTTCCAATGCCACTTTGCACTAAGAGGGATGGGGGGGAGTGCACTGCAAACTAAGAATTCAAGGGTGCATTCTTCTGTCTCCTTCAGACTACCAAAGGAGACTTGGGGGAGCCATATTCTCTGTTCATCCTGCATTGTTTAGTTAAAAAATACTTAATGTACTGATGCAAATGTACAAGTCTGTCTTTCCTTGGGCTTCCTGATATCTCTGAAACAGCTGATTGGGTGAGTTGCTACAAATGAGTCCCTGACCTCCTGTCTTATGTCAATAGATATTTATTTTGTCCTCCATGTCTGAGCAGGAGGCCTAATAGGAGTCTGTTAAGATTTTTGCTTTGAAAAGCAAAATGACTGGAGCATAACGGTTTAAGCTGAGTGGCTTGGGGGTGGAGCCAATTTTGCAGCAGAGGGGTTTTGAGCACAATGCAGCAAAAGTACACTCTTCCTTGTGAAACACTGTCATCCTTCAGAAGCCACTCAACTTGCTCTTCACATTGCAAATCCAGTCTGCTCTCTGTTCACGCTGTCTGTCACTAAGGCAAGGAGGCTCATCGAAAGGTCTTGACGCTGGGGATTGTGAAAGAGTGCGGAGAAAGACAGGGTAGTAGAGGACAAGCGAGATAGGAAGTGTGTTCAGTCTGGTTACTGTAGTAGATACACCAATGGCATGCGGTTGCCAGAGACAGGAAACAATCCATACTGTTCTATGTCTTGATCCGCTGGTCAAGGAGTGGCCCAGAATGCATCTCACTCTCCATCCTTCCATCTACGCCTCTTCCCTTTTCTCCTCCCCCCCATCACCCACTGCCACCTGCCTGAAAGCCACCACCAGTGTTCCCAGGGAGATGAGCGCCACGGAGAAGAAGGCCCACAAGGGATTAACTTTTCACATGGTTGGGAGTCCTCGTCTCAAAAGACCTGACAACCTCAGACGGCTTGATTAAAAAAGCAAAGAAGAGAGGAGGGAAGGGTGGGTGAAAGGGTATAGTTTAGAAGAGAGGAGGGGGAATTCTTCACATGATGGCCCTGAGAGAGGGATTTTGGATATTGGGTGTCTTTTTTTCCGTCGTCTAAAGCCCCCATGTCTTGGTTGAGAATGAGCAAATTGTTCATCCTGTTCTCTCACCAGTCCTTGTGTTGCTCAGCTTAAAGATGTGGGTGGGCACCTGCACACATTATTGATTATTTACATTAAACCTGAAGATGTTCCTAAAATTATTATAGAAAAATCAGGAAACCCTTTTCTGCTGCACAGAAATACGTAACAATTATCAATATAAAAAATCTTGACTTCAAGATATCTATTTTGAAGATCATATCAAAACATAATTTTAGAATAATTGTTGATCAGTAATGTATTACCTTGATTAATCGTTTATTTAAAATTGCATTACAGTCAATAAAGACTTTAGCAGAGAGAGTCGGCGAACCGTTGCCGACTTAAAGTTCTAGTGCTCAAGAGGCAAGGTGCTCTATTTCCCCTCACTCTATCCCAGATAAATTGGGCATCTCAGGTTTGTCTGTGAGAAACAGAGGACAAAAATCAAAACAAATGCTCCCACTGAAGTGAAGATGGGAGTCAGGTTGGCTTTCCTCTCTGGCTAACGGATCAGCAACTCAACCTAGCGGGACAGCGAGCCACTTAATACCTCCCATCTTGTCCAGGTAACAGAGTGGCCCAACAGGGAGGTCAGGGAAGGTAGCAGGGTGTCAGTTTTCAGATCACCACTCACCCTCTGGCTTCCTCCACATGGCTTGCTTACCCTCTTCTCATCCTTTCTCATATACTCATCCTTTCTTCCCACCCCCAAAACAGGGGGGTACAAACATCAATTGAGAAAATTTTCACGAAAGCTTTCAACCATGGTTCTAGTAAAACTGTGGTTTTATAACTTTGATACAAGTACCACCAGCAGTTGGGCTTCGGTGGAAATTTTGTTGTCAGTTATTTAGAGGATGAATAAAACATAACTGCAATGTAGAGGATAACGGTGAACTAGGACAATCACTTTTGACTGTGTTCCATATACATTTATGTGGTCCAAAATTAAAATTGAGGATGACATTACACCAAAGCTAACTGTGTTCATTTCCATTTCTGAAAACCAGTAAGATTTGTTAACTAATGTTTTCAATTACCTGGATAAATGTTGTTAGCAATACAAGTTTATAGCAATGCTTGACTCTGCATTTTGCACTTTCAAACTCAAGGAATATGTTAAATTAAAGAGATTGTATAAAATCATATCTTAAAAATCTGAACATGTTTTAAATTGAGTTTTTGTATAAGATTAAAAGAAAAAAAAGCTATTAGGTATCAAAGATAATTTTCATTAAGCCCACATTAGTGTCTTCATTTTTTTGTTATTGGTTTGATATAATAAAATAATCCAAAATGTAATGTGGTTTAATATTAGAAAGCTGAAAATCATTATAATTAACAGAAATAAAGGCTTGAAAACATCTGTTTCTGTGTAATTGATCTGTACAATGTGTTCAGTTTGGTGAAATGAGTACCTAAAACTACTTAGCTGTTCTATATTAATCTTATTTATTGAATATGACTGTAGCACTGTGTCAGTGACCGATTTAAGGAGATACAAATAATCGAATGACCCTTTTCCACTAGCACCTTCTGGTTGACGCAGCTCAGCTTAAGATGGTGGGGTCGTCATATTGTGGGCAGCCCCAGAGTAAGCACAGCAGTGCGAAGTGATCTGCGGTCCTAACCCTGACCCTACAGGTCCAGTCACTGTAGTGAGATATTGAAAATGGCAGGTCCGATTGTTGTTAATAAAGATTTGATTTTGTGGCGCAACCACTGACTCCATCCCCTAACCAATCAGTGACAGACAGTCTTCTGACATTGCTTCTTCATGCCTGCTTGGCCCATATTAAATCACAGCAAAGTTGGTTCTAAAAAAAAGGGGCTCGTACAACGTAACCATTACTAGTGTAAAAGCCACTAGGCAGGTGGAGCTGAGTTGAGCTGTGCTGAGGAGGTGCTAGTGGAAAAGGACCATAAAAGGCAAAAAAGCTGTTTTTTTTTACTTCAGTTATCACAGTTCCATATGAATAGTGGCCATACTGGATTTTAAGACCGGGGTGGTGATGTTCTTGGACTTTTCTGTTAATTTCTCCACCTTTAAACATTTAAACTATTAAGTAAAAATTAAAGTAAAAATTAAACATCATCCTGTACCCAATCCTGCAGTGCCAATTAATAACACTTTTAATGGCATACCAAACTGAAAAGATATTCTTGTATTACTGGTTTAAAAAGCCTGTATAAATGGTAATAGTTGTTATTTCAAAAACATAAAAGGGAGAAGGTGAATTGAAGATGGAGAGGAAGGGGAATTAAGAAAATACAAGTAAACATCCCAATCTGCTTCTACACCTGCAGGATGGCAGAAACAGGGGAAAAAAGTTGATCACAAACCAAACAATGCAAACTGAGAACTACACACAGAGTTCGAGAGTCACTTTTCTGAAGGTCTGCAGAGATGAGTCCAATGCTGTTTTTAACCAGCAACATCTTCTAGATCACATGTATTTTCTAAAGGTTTTATACCTGAGAAAATTACCAATTATGTAGTGAATTTTCTTTGGTGCTTTGAGTTGTAAGTTTCTCGTGGTGGATGTCATCAGGTGCACAACAAAAGCAACACAAATAATTATATGGGTAAATAAGAGAGGAAGTAATTGTTAAATGCCATATTCCAAATTCAAGATTTAACCTGCAGTGAACTGTGACCCCGAGTCAGTCTTAGACTGCAAAAATTTAAAAGAAGTAAAAAGTAAAATTAACACAAATACCGAAATATACGTGTGTGTGCGTGGGTGTGTGTGTGTGTGTGACAGAGAGAGAGAGAGAGAGAGAGAGAGAGAGTGAAAGAGAGAGAGAAAGAGAGAGAGTGAGAGAGGGAGAGAGAGAGAGAGAGAGAGAGAGAGAGAGAGAGAAGGTGCATTGTTGTAAACAAAGGTGTAATGTGGAACGTAAGGATAGATGTGATAGCAGAAGGTGACATTGTGCATGTTTGAAGCAGCATGCTTAAATGCAACTTAAATGTAGTAAACAAACTCTTAGCAACACTAAAGCAAAGACCAAAAGAGTACAATGAAGAGGTGAGTACAGCAGAAAATAAGTTCTAACATTAGCACAGATTTGTCATTGATCATGCTGCTTACAAGGCTTATGGGCCCAGACTCTGTGAAGTACCTGAACCTGTTTTGTCTGCTCTTCATCTTTCATTTGGCAGCTGAGGGAATGCAGGTCTTCATTTCCTTCCTCAAGGATGTCGTAGCCCTCAAGAATCTTATGATCAATAGGTGTTTTTTGGTTTTTACCTTTATAATATTGTCAGTCAGTTAATCATTTAGAATGAACAAGAAGTCAGTGCAACACTTTCTGGCTTCTGCCAAAAGCCCTGAGACATGCATGTGGGGTTAATTGGTGACTTCAAATGGCGTGGGTGTGAATTTCAGTGTGAATGCTTTTCTGTGTCTATGTGATTGACTGGCAACTTGTGCAGTGTGTTCCCCGCCTGTCGCCCATTGTCCACATGATAAGCTCCAGATATGATACACTGATTCATATTCTTATGACCCTCATACTAAATCAGTATCCAATCAGTTTTTCTTTGTCTGAGTACTGCTTCCCTGCAGCATGACTATCATTAAGTGACTCATTTATGCCATCGCAGGTAGGCCCACATGATAGCCTGCTGGTGGCTTTTAATGGGGAATGGAATTCTTTTTACTGTAATGCACGAAGAGGTAGCTGAGGCAGTGCGACCCCTATAGTTTGGAACCACATTAGTGCCAAAAGACCCAGCGGTGAGCCTTTAACCTGAAGACGACAGGGCCATGATTATGTTCTCTGCAGGGTAGACTTGGCCAGAGGACACTCATTTATGCACACAAAGGGCCACACATACAATGACATATGCAGATGCCAGAGTAATTGTCAGTGTACATTTCTCAAAGTGAGTTATACCTGTTGTCATTCTATATAAGATGGTTTAAGATGAAATCAACAACAAAAATCAACATCCAGTCTAAATTGATTCTGATGATTCTACTGTAATGAATTATCTTTTTCAACTATTGATTCTCCACTATAGTTGTAAATGAGAGTCAATTGTGTACTCTAATCAGATCTGGTGTGTAATATTTTTTTTATCAATGTTCTTGTCTTAGGAAAGAAAACGTTTAATAAGAAAGACACATTTATAGATATTCAAACGCACTCATAGAATTAGTCTGTCCCATTCTAGTAGCTCAGTCTTCACCCTTTTTCCTAGTGTTTCATTAGGTCCCGTGGTAAAGGATGGCTTTCACAAAATACTTCAAATTGGGTATAAGACACTTTCTGCTTGTCTCTGTCTGCTGGTGTGATTTCTGAAAGGATTATGGTGGCAAGGGTGTTGAAAGTCAACCCGCCACTTTTACACCTTGTCAACCGAGTTACTGTAGTCTTCTGTAGGGATAAGTCAGCTTTGTGGCTCAAAAGTGGGATGGCAAATTCTTTATGAGGCCAGGCTACTGAGATACATAAGTCAAAGACACATCAGGACAGACTGCTGTGTGTAATGTTATGCCTATTACCATATTTCTCAAAATTAACACAGATTGGACATTTCACAATACAGTTTGCAGAGACATAACAGATATGTGGACTTGAGCCATGGTAGTTAGCAGTGGTCAGCAGTCAGATGCCTGTGGTGTGGAGTGCTATAAATAGGATATTATAGGCACACTTGTGATGTGTGTTTCATGCCTCTTGTTGTTTTTTATCCTTTAGAATATGGACATTTCTGACACATTTTATGCATAGCACTCAGGATTGACCCAGCTGAGTTCCACTCCACACTTTCTGAGGTTTCACTGTGCCAGCTTCGTATATTAAATCACACATCTGTGCAAATTACTGCTGGTTTGGTTGGTTTCTGAATGACCATCGGCAACATCATTTATAAAAGATGCTCAAGTCACTTTTATCTCATCAGAAAGTCCCCTGCTCATGTATTTTCACTTTTTAGTCTGCAGTTTTCTTTAGATGATTTCACTTCTGTGTGACAACAGGGGGTTACGTTGTTTTCCTTCCCATCTTCCTCATTTGCTATTTTCTTCCCTCCTCTGCTGTTCCCCTTTTGCATAATTCAAATCAGAATTCCCATGTGAGTACCTTACTCTTGACCTAGCTTAGAAAGCTCCTGATTGCTTTAATAGCAGTCCTTGGACCTGGAAGGTGGGCGTATTTAAGGAACTCTGGAAAAAAAAATTGTGTGTGTATACTGTGTACTACCAAGGGGTGGTTGATTAGAACTGACCTCAAGAGTGTCAGGAAGAAAAGAAGTACAAAAATGCAAAGTGAGCATATGTGCTTGCATAGTTGCGGCAGAGAGGAGTTCAGGAAGGTCAAGTAGAACAAATGGTCAGTGGAGTGAGCTCTGTGAGTATCTAAAGACACACAAAGACAAGTCATCATATTCACATGCATGTGTGAGGTGCACTGGTCCTTTTGAGGTTGGAGATCTTAGTGTGTCATCTATCTATCTATCTATCTATCTATCTATCTATCTATCTATCTATCTATCTATCTATCTATCTATCTATCTATCTATCTATCTATCTATCTATCTATCTATCTATCTATCTATCTATCTATCTATCTATCTATCTATCTATCTATCTATCTATCTATCTATCTATGTGTGCGTTTGCGTGTGTGTTTTGTAGGAGATGTGGAAAAAGCAAAGTCCATTTACATATTGGCTTAGCATTAGCCACTGTCAGGGGGCCCTAAGTGAACCAAACTTTGGTTGGGCTGAGGCCTGTCAAACTCAAGAATTGGGTTTGAATTAGCCTCACTATTCAAAGCAAATGAAAGGAGTTCCTGAGCCTTCCATTCTCTGCCAGCAAATTGGGAGGAAATCTGACTATTGTGCAGAGTTTTGAAGAGGCTGCTGGTGAGGAGGCAGCTTCACACTGCTCTTACCTACAGATGAAAGTGGAGACAAAGGGTCCCAGGACATCCAGGAGAGGCTTTGAAAACACTCTCGGCTAGAGACGTAGGCGGTTTGGAGTAGCTCCTGGTGTTGACAGCAGTGGTCAACCATGCTCAGTCAGTGTTTGACACCAAATGGAAATGGAGATTTACCTTTACTTTGTAAGAATAGTAAATATATAGCAAATTTTAACATGAAAGGAAGCTAAATTTAATTCTACATTTATTATGGTAGTTGTATCCTAGATAACTTTGTGGTATAGGTGAGGTATTCCAAAAAAATACTTCCATCCTCTTTTAGCAAAACATTGTAGGCCTACCTTTTTAATGTGAAAATTTCTCATTTACATTTAGCTAATCTTGCTCTCCCTTTTTCGATTAAATGCCATAAAACCTCCAGCAGCTCAGTGTATTTGTACACTGCTCTGATTTTCTGTTAAAACCAAAGTCATTTTGATATAGAGTACGGAAATAAAAGCCTTGGAAAGATGGGGACTGTTGTGACCTGAGTTAATTTGTGTGTACACTGTATTGTCAGAAAACAACTAAAGAGCAAATGGTAAGCATATCACCAGACACATAAGTGCAGACATTGGCAATGCATCAAGTCTGCAGCCTGGGGCTCTTCCGGAGTCCCTCACCCAACAAGAGTCCAGCTGCCCCCTCCCCTGTGTGGACTACTATACCAATGCCACCCCTCTCCCTTCTTATTTTTGCTCTTCTCTCTGTGTGTGTCACTCTTTCTCATTAATCAATGTCAAGCTGCCCAACAACAAGGCTAGCATTCTTTTCTGTGCCTGGTTCCTTCAGTTTTTTTTTTTTGTGTATCTCATTGTGTTCCTCCCCCTCCACCATCATCCTTTTACATGGCCATAGAATTTAAATGCAGGCTCACTTTACCTGTTAATTTGTCTTCAGCAACAGAAAAAAAATCTTGTTCTTTTCATCAAGTTAGGATCAAAAAAGGTTGTTTAGATAATTTATGGGAGAAAAAAAAAGTTTGGATGGAACCATCAAGGGTGCCATCATTTGATCATCATTATGACCCCTGATCAGACCGACAAAATAAATAATATGTGACCTACCAAGTGGTAGATATTCTTTTATTGGAGTAACTTTCTTAATTTTGGATAATGGAGTAATTTTCTTAAGGTAGACTCCAAGAGTGTACTTAAAGGTGGGTTTGAATTAACACATGGCCAGTAATAATTACCCTGAGAAAAACTCGGTGACAAAAAGTCTGAAAGTATGAAATGGCTAATAAGTGAAATGATGTGCTTGAACTTATCAGCATCCAGATCATTTACATAGAAGCATGTAATCTCAAAATCAACAAGGACATTTGAGAAAATGTGGATAGAAATCGGTTAGTGAATTCAGTTATACCAAAAATCTTTACACTATTGAATGGAATTAGACTTTTAGGAGACCTGTCAAATGGAAGAATGGTCTGGGAGAACGAGAAGTCATTTGATTAGTGATCAGTGGCTGTTAAAAAGAAAACTGTTTCACACAAAAGTCATACTTTATTACATTAAAGTCAACTGTCAACTCAACCCAGAAACAGCCAGTACTTTTTACTCTTTGTTGATGGTTTCTTCGACTTTAACCTGTCCACGTTACCTGCTGACCATGTCATAATTACATATATACAGACAGACACACTGACTGTCACTCCCACTGAGACCTTTTACCTCCAGGCAGTAGGTATGGATTGGGTGAAGTGGAAAGAATGAAGGGATAGATAGATAGATTAGGAAAAGGGCACAAGAAAAGGGTAGAGAACAAGAAGTTGAGAACAGACACTGAGCAGTAAATTACTTTGCCAATCAATCTTCCCCCTAGGTA
Organism: Valencia hispanica; assembly: GCA_963556495.2. NCBI lineage: Eukaryota > Metazoa > Chordata > Actinopteri > Cyprinodontiformes > Valenciidae > Valencia > Valencia hispanica. The sequence goes on along the minus strand of OY747709.1, from coordinate 21,975,570 downwards.
CCCTTGATGAAAGCTGTCCAAACTTTTCCCAAGTACTAAGTAACCCCCCCCCCCCTACAATTTGTCAGTGGGGAAGTAAAAAGGATTGACAAACAATAGCAAGATTACATTTTGCTGCAAGGAGAAATGAAAGGAGAATGAAGGAGAGGTCAAGATCAAGATTTGAAGAACGAAACTTGAGATAGAGAAACAAGAGAGATGCTCAGTTGGTACAGAACGTTGAACAACATAGCTGTTAAGGACGATTTGCTCTCAGGAATGCATCTTATTTCTGGTCAGTTGAGGCTCAGTGGCTTCTGATGCACACACTTCAGGCACACATCTTTAAACTAGCACAATTTCATGCCTGACCCCAAGGCAGTGAACACATTTAATAAACTACACAGAAACACTTTTAGAGCATTCTATTTTTCATTTTGTAGCAACAAAGGCATTGGGTGCTGAATCTTCAGAAACAAAAGTATGCAAACATGCATACAGATAACCACAAGCACCCGTTGAGCTTCTTTGCTTTCTGGCAAGTTTCAAAAGTCTGTGCCGAGAACAGTAAAGGGAGAGTGAAGGCCGTTGGGAATGTTAATTTGTTAATTTGTTGTTTTATATAAGCAGGGGAGGCATAGTGAAGGCTGCACACATAGTCAGTGTGTTTGTATGCCAAGGGGAACTTGTGGAAGAGGTGGAGTGTAACTCTGGGAGACAATGTCCAGCTTAGTGATGCAGATGACTTCCAACTAAGTTATTTTCCTTTGAGAGAATCAGGCAAAAATACCATGACGGTTGAAGAGCAAGAAGAACCCCATGCCCAAAGATGGTATTAAGATGTCTCTGGTACATGTCTGCCCCCTTCAGTCACCCTCCTTCTTACTACTAAATATGGAATGGTGGCCAAGTGCCACCGAGGACACCAAGGCTAATAAATCATCCTTGGTTCAACATCTGTCCGGCCCCAATTGGCTGCCCACGGCCACCACCCCAACCCTTGTGAAGATGGGTCTTTGGCTTTATTCCTCCTTCGGGATCCATCCATACTCCCCAGAGACACCCCTTACCAGATTGACAAAACATCTTTTGTCCAATGCCCAAGTGAAGAAGAGACCCTCTTTTCCCCTCCTTGACAAAAGACGTCTGAAGCCAAGATGGGACTGCCAGCCGAGATGCCTGGGACCTGGCAGGGGTGCCCCCTAGCCCCTTTCTACTTTTCTCCCGCCCTCTGTTTCATCCATCCCTCGCTCTCGCTCTCTTTTTATACTTTTAATACTCCCCTCCTGTGGGGTCACTCGCTCAGCTCACACCCCACGCTTTTCATAGTGCTGAACTCTCAGGCTCGCATAAAGACATCAAGTGACAGCAGTGGGAGAAAACAGCCAGATTTGGTAGAAAGAGATATTCGACATGGCTGTCAGTGGCCATTCTGCATGCCTTTTGTTCCCTTGTATGTAGTTGAAATAGATAAACAGTGATAGGCTGAAAAGCAGGGATCAGAAACTTGTTGCATTTATTCATATTGGGCTAAAAAGACAAAGAGGCAAAAACCAGCTGATGCTAATTAAAGAAAATGAAACAAAACTTAATTCATGGTGTTTAGATTTGTTTTCTTGACTGATGCTAAAACTAACCTATTTACTGGCTTTTTGTGATTTCCTCTAAAGAAGGTTAGATGACTTGATTATTGTAGCTGTCTTCAAGAGGTGGAAACATTTTGGGAAACTGAATCTGGGCTCATCAGTTAGGAAATTATAAACCTCTTCTTCTGCTAAATGGTGTAGGTCAGGGGCCTCCAACCCTGGTCCTCAGGAGTTACTGTCCTGCAGGTTTTAGATGCATTCCTGCTTCAACACACCTGAATCAAAGGAATGGCCATTAGCAGGCCTTTCCAAACTTGATGGCATGTCACAGAGGTAATTCAATTCAATTGAATTCAATTATTTGATAAAGAGCAGAGATCCATGAAAGACTTTCTGGACAGTAGCTCTCAAGGACCAGGGTTGGAGACCCCTGGTGTAGCTAACAGATATCAATGATACATAAAAAACTCAAACTGAGCTCTGTATTAATTGATACAGTTGTTGCTTCAGAGCAAAACAAAAGTAACTTAATTCTGGCATCCTATTGTCTCACAGTTAAGCTAATGTCATTGCAAATATACATGTGTGGTATCTCTCAGCAAGAAGGTCCTAAGTCCGAATCCCGGTTAAATGGTTTTCTTTACAGAGTTTGGATTGTCTCCCATATGTATTCAATTCAGTTTTAATTCAGTTTATTTATAGAGCGCCAATTCAAAACAGATGTCATCTCAAGGCACTTAACAAGAAGTCATTTCAATACATTTATACAAACATTCCAATCAGTTAAAAAGTTTCCTATTTAAGGAATCCCAGCAGATTGCGTCAGTCATTGGCGTGAGGTTGGGGCCCGTTGATGCAGACTTTCCAACCACAGCAATCCTTCAGCAATCCCTCATACTGAGCAAGCATGTAGCGACGTTGGAGAAGAAAAACTCCCCTTTAACAGGAAGAAACCTCCAACAGAACCAGGCTCAGTAGGAGCAGCCATCTGCCAAGACCGTCTGGGGGTTTGAGAAGACAGAGCAGAAACACAGAAGGAACAGAAGATCTGATGTAAGAGAACTTTCTATGTTACAGAAAGTAAAAAGTTGATTACAGGACACAGTGGATGTTCAGTTACTGGGAGGATCATCCCAGTCGATGCCCCCCGTCCAACAGGGCATTGCAGCCAAGCAGGATACCAGACCAGGTATATCTTCTATGGAGTATGTATGTATGTATGTATGTATGTATGTATGTATGTATGTATGTATGTATGTATGTATGTATGTATGTATGTATGTATGTATGTATGTATGTATGTATGTATGTATGTTTGTATGTTTGTATGTATGTATGTATGTATGTATGTATGTATGTATGTATGTATGTATGTATGTATGTATGTATGTATGTATGTATGTATGTATGTATGTGTTAACACTCTTCTGATACTCCCACAGTCCAGAACTGTGCTAGTTAGGTTAATTGTTCTCAATTATCTTTCCTTGGATGAGAGTAAGGGAGTGCATGGTTGTTTTGTATGTCCCTGTGTTACCCTGTAATGGACTAGTTAACTTTAAATGGTACCCTCCTAGCCATTGACAGCTGGAGATAGGCAACACCCAGCCTCTCCACCAAGTAAAGAATTATTAGAAAAAATATCTGTCACATTTAATATGTGCAATGTCATGGACAACATCAACTTCTTAGATGCAATATCTGATAAGTGCAAATGTTTCAGGAGCAATACATTCATGCGCTTCTATAGTATACCATGTCATCTAAATGGACTTTGGCTTTTCTTAATGACCACACCTGATACAGAAATTAATAACCAAGTGTTAAAACCCATGGAAATGTTGGTGGGGATAGCCCAATGACATAAAGAGAAGTGAGTAACTTGCAACCAATAGTTTCATTATGTTCAATATTATAACCGGAATGCATGTTTCTTTCTTATATCATGGAGCACAACTGCTGCATAAATTTATTTTTGATCATGTTTTTGTAACTTTTGTGCATTCACCGGTGTACCAAAAACTTCAAACCTTAACTTGCAAATATTTTCATTATTCTGAAACTGCTCAGGCATTGAACAACATTTACCCACAAGGTTTTGTGATGAATTAGTCAGTTAGTGTTTGTGGCATTTTTTGTTTCATGTTTGATTGTGAATTATGTAGATGGAGGCAACATAATTAATGTTTTTTGTGTGTATTTGTTGTGATCATTATGCATGGAAATGTATTTGCCTCTGTTCCAGAGTTTTGAAAGAGTTTTCATTATAAGTGGCACGTTACAATGGGAACACATCTCTGAAAAATGTTTTTTTTTACTAAACATATATTTTGTAACTTAATATTAAAAATAGTATTAAATAACATCTTCTTTAATACGCCAGAGTAATCTTTAATCAGATTTTCCCCTTCAAGGCAAACTGCATTCCATTACAGCTTCTCTCTGCCCCTCAAAACATTTAGATTTCCAATTAGCTACAGAGAAGAAAAGCTAATTTACCACAGCATGCAGGCGCCTGACATCTCAATCTGCCCAGTGTCAGTTCTGTGAAAAGCAGTACTCTGCCTCCATGTAGGCACAGACACACACTCACACTCACACACTTATAGAGACATGGAATCGCATAAAGAAAAGAAGCTATGCCTAAAGGTTGAAATATATTAGTATGAGGACTGCAAGTAAGAGTTTTAATGAATTGAACAAATGAGTGAAGCACACTTTAAAAAAATGTGAAGAGGACTCTTACTGAAGAGCAGCGAGACAGACAGCATCTCTGTTATATCCCCAGATTGACTTGTCTGAGAGTGGACAGCCAGCCAACTCCCCCACACAACAACCACATTGTCCACTGCACCAGTGAGCTGGAGCAGAACTCTGTTCCTCAGGGAGATGAACAGAGACATACATATTGTGGATACATGTTAGCCTTGGCTTGATACTCTGTATGCTGTGAATAGGGCATGAAGCAGAAGGAGAAAGAGGAAGTGGGGGGGCAGATGAGAAATGAAATGCATATGGAAGTTGATGGAAGCCACAGAATGCATAGGCCTATCCAAAAGCCTAACAGCCTCAGAGAACAGTGGAGACTGGAAATGTGTGTAGTTTTGTCTAACCTCCAGCATACAGCAATCAGACCACTAACAATTTGGAGAAGCAGGTAACATCTCTGTTAAACATACCAAGTTACCAAGAAGTGTATATGCAAAACATCTAAATTATATATCAGACCAAAAAAAGTCATACTCGCTCCAGTTAATGGTACAACACTTATTTTTAAATTGTATCATGTTTCAGTTGTTTACCTGGAAGGCCTCTGTGCTCCAACATGGTCCATGATCTGTGTAACACAGTCCCCTTGCAACACAGCATGGCAAATCGGATTGTGTTGCACAGGCCGATTTCTGTAACCCACCCGGTGAAGCTGTCACTGCAAAAGTGACATTGTGTTTAAAATCAACATTATACCATTTGGTCCAGCCGCAAAAACATTTTTGTGGTATGATTTGTTTTAGCTTGCAAAAATGTTGCTTTTTGACATTCCAGTTAAGATTAGTGCTATGCTATGTTTTTCTATAAGAACTATTTTACATTTCTCTCGACTGACAAAGTTCTAACCGCTGTCTACTGTTGGTAAGCTTAACATAAATATCCAGCTCAGAAACTTAATATCAAAAGTAGGTAATAGTACACAAAATTCATGGTTATCTTAGTTTTAAAGTCGGAATTCTTTACATATTCTGCATAATTGCAATAAAGGACTAGCTTCAATAATCTGAAGTTATCAATAATAGTTACTTACTCTTTCCACTGTTATTAGACCAACAAACTGTAATGCAACAAGACGTACAAGAAGCAAAATAGATTTCTGAGCTTTAGTTTTAGCTGTCTCCAAAAATCAGCTGGCTGGATTTTTTTATTTCTTGTTGCCTTGATGGAAAACCTGGAAAGTGCAGTGCTATCATATTGAGTAATGGTTACATGCAAATAGCATAGCTGCATGAAAAGAAGAGGGAAAGAGAGGTCTCGTCTGTCTCCCAGAACCCAAACAACTTTAGCTGCAGTGTCCTGGCTCTGCTGTGCTCACTTTCCCAGGCTGCTATTAAACGTGCATATTTCCCCCTCAAAAATTTTGTTGATTTTGCTTTTATCTATGCACTGGCATTAGCCAGAGACTGGCTTGACTGACACAACCCACCGATGTGCATCTGTAGCCAGTCCTTCATTCACTTAAGGCCCATCAGCGGCCACAGTCTTTATCTTCCCCAGGGCAGCTCTGTGATAACACACTGTTAACAACAATAATGTGCAGTGCAAAGGAGCCACTGCAACTGCCCCTGTCAGGGTGAGTAAGTGAGGTCAAGGACTTTTATCACCTGGTGACGTTGTACCGAATGCACCCCAGCTTCATTTTATCACCATCCCTCTCCAAAGATCAATGTGTCTCTTTATTTCTTTGCTAGATCTTCTGTTCATCTTTCTGGTTTCAAACTATGTTTCCCTTAGTTTTCTGCTTTCCAACATTAATAGTGTGGAGGAAAAAAAATGAACTGGGAGGGACTGAATAGTGCCCTCTCTCCCCCTGTGCCTGGGGGAAAATTCTGGTGTTATTTTAGAAATCACACTGTTAAAGATTAATGTGAGCCTAGAGGAGTGTGTCATCATTCCTTAACGACAGGGCCGAGACACTGAATAAAGCCAACACTGTGTTCTACTGCTCAGCCCAAGGACAGATAAGTCTCCTCTCGCTAAGCTCACCAGAGCTCTCCCTCCTTCTTTGTCTGATAAGTCTCCCCCTAAGTCATGTCATTGAATTGCAATAGTCGAAATGGGATTTAGATTTATTACGGGAGTCTAAAATGTAAATCTTCCCTGTTATGTTTTTGTTATTAGAGGGGAAAAAGCAAAGAAATGTAGAGCACACTTCCACAATATTAGCACACATTTTATCTTTGCAGATATAATAACAAAAAAGGAGTCAAGAGGGTATTTGCAAACATTTTCTTTACTGATTACTGTTGTTAGATGACTAATGGAAAGTCCCAGCTTCAAGCTGTGACCATGCTGCACACCCACCCCCAATAAAGTCATCTGTCATCATCCCATGGACAAGCTCGGCAGACAGACAGCTATAAACTTGGGTTCAGAGGCTAAGACAGCGCATCCTATCTGTATATATTGATCCTTTGCTTCGATAACAGCCAGGAAAATAGTGATAACTCCATAGAATAAACACCATTGAAGATTATGATAGCAGTCGTTCACAGCTGATGATGCCAGTGATAAAATTATAACCTCATGAGGTCTGGTGAGTCTTCGGTGTGTAAATGGGACATGGTATCCGTTTACTGATAACAGAAGAGCTTGATAAGCCACAGGACATCAGTCCCAGAGACAAAGATAGATGGGGCTTCACACTAATAGAGTTGTAAAGAGACCTCACCTTATATGGCCCGCCTAATAAAGTAATTTGTGACCAGCCCGAAGTTCAACTTAATGGAAATCTTATTTTCAGGTGAATGTTGAGAGGAGAGCTTTTTGTCTTGACCAAAAGAAAAACTCCTGTTACTTGTCAGTAACTGCGCTGAAATGACATGAGCTTTCTGTCAGTAAATGAAATATTTGGCAGTTTCTCACTATGCAAAGTCCATTATTAGAAAGAAATTGTCCATTCAGAGCCTCCAAAAAATCAGCAAGCTCACTTTATCCTTTTTGCAACATCATTATTTTTCATTCCTTTGAAGACTAAAACTGTATTTTCAAATGATCAAAGCCAGTGCTACAAGATTCAGATTGGAACTGCTACTTTATCTTTTTGAAAAGACTCTTCAAGGCCAAAGATGTTACTTTATCATTTTAAAGACGCAAACAACCTGAAGCCAGTTTACTCGCCAGCCTCCCACAGTTAACAGCTGTTGAAACAGGAAAGTACTGAATCACGTATTACTTGTGTCTGAGACAGTATAGCCACAATCAATTTCATTAGCCATATAAATCATGACAGCTTGACATTTATTGTGCAGGTGATGGGTTTATCCTATGGACTTGGAGACAGCTCCTCTGGTGATAAATGTTGCTATCTTTTAAGAGTGAACACAGAGTACAGAAAGTCAGAAGAAAAAAAATATCGGAAAATAACAGATCCAAAGAGGTTGTTGTGCAGCAAAATAAAAAGATGAATAATAAGTAATAAAAGGGTTAAACTGTAAGTGGAAAATGGAAAAACAAATCTATTTTGGTTGAACATAATAATTATTTTATCATGTTTTATTTCTTTTCACTGTTTCAATCTTATCAAGTATTATATTCTTGTATTTTGTTTGTGATTTTTTTACCAATATCTTGATATTGTATTTCTATGTATCCCAAAGTTCCTGGCCATAGTATGTATTTAGATTTGATCAATTTCCAACTTCAAAAAGTATAGAAAAAATAAAATTGAGTATGGAAAAATGTTTACATTTCCAAACTGCTGATTCTGTTCCAAATAATACAAATCAGAATTTCTGAAAATAATTTACTTTTGACATTGATTTATATTTAGAATAAGACCTTAAATTATTTTGGGTTTGTGTCAAACCTACAGTGGCTTGCAAAAGTATTCAGCCCCCTTGAACTTTTCCACATTTTGTCACATTACAGCCACAAACATGAATCAATTTTATTGGAATTCCACGTGAAAGACCAATACAAAGTGGTGTACACGTGAGAAGTGGAATGAAAATCATACATGTTTCCAAATTTTTTTAACAAATAAATAAGTGAAAAGTGGGGTGTGCGTAATTATTCAGCCCCCTTTGGTCTGAGTGCAGTCAGTTGCCCATAGACATTGCCTGATGAGTGCTAATGACTAAATAGAGCGCACCTGTGTGTAATCTAATGTCAGTACAAATACAGCTGCCCTGTGACGGCCTCAGAGGTTGTCTAAGAGAATGTTGGGAGCAACAACACCATGAAGTCCAAAGAACACACCAGACAGGTCAGGGATAAAGTTATTGAGAAATTTAAAGCAGGCTTAGGCTACAAAAAGATTTCCCAAGCCTTGAACATCCCACGGAGCACTGTTCAAGCGATCATTCAGAAATGGAAGGAGTATGGCACAACTGTAAACCTACCAAGACAAGGCCGTCCACCTAAACTCACAGGCCGAACAAGGAGAGCGATGATCAGAAATGCAGCCAAGAGGCCCATGGTGACTCTGGATGAGCTGCAGAGATATACAGCTCAGGTGGGGGAATCTGTCCATAGGACACAAAGTTGGCCTTTATGGAAGAGAGGCAAGAAGAAAGCCATTGTTAAAAGAAAACCATAAGTCATGTTTGCAGATTGCCACAAGCCACGTGGGGGACACAGCAAACATGTGGAAGAAGGTGCTCTGGTCAGATGAGACCAAAATGGAACTTTTTGGCCAAAATGCAAAACACTATGTGTGGTGGAAAACTAACACTGCACATCACTCTGAACACACCATCCCCACTGTCCAATATGGTGGTGGCAGCATCATGCTCTGGGGGTGCTTCTCTTCAGCAGGGACAGGGAAGCTGGTCAGAGTTGATGGGAAGATGGATGGAGCCAAATACAGGGAAATCTCAAAAGAAAACCTCTTGGAGTCTGCAAAAGACTTGAGACTGGGGCGGAGGTTCACCTTCCAGCAGGACAATGACCCTAAACATAAAGCCAGGGCAACAATTGAATGGTTTAAAACAAAACATATCCATGAGTTAGAATGGCCCATTCAAAGTCCAGATCGAAATCCAATTGAGAATCTGTGGCAAGATCTGAAAGCTGCTGTTCACAAACGCTGTCCATCTAATCTGACTGAGCTGGAGCTGTTTTGAAAAGAAGAATGGGCAAGAATTTCAGTCTCTAGATGTGCAAAGCTGGTAGAGACATACCCTAAAAGACTGGCAGCTGGAATTGCAGCAAAAGGTGGTTCTACAAAGTATTGACTCGGGGCTGAATAATTACGCACACCCCACTTTTCAGTTATTTATTTGTAAAAAATGTTTGGAATCCTGTATGATTTTTGTGCCACTTCTCACGTGTACACAACTTTGTATTGGTCTTTCACGTGGAATTCCAATAAAATAGATTCATATTTGTGGCTGTAATGTGACAAAATTTGGAAAAATTTGAGGGGGCCGAATACTTTTGGAAGCCACTGTATTGATTATTTTAAACTCATTTTAAAAACACACAACTTTTGCTGCCCGTTGACTCTGACTTCTGAAAATTGAATTGAACTAAATGTTCTTGAACTGATTTCGGTTAAGACTACATGTCAAACCAACCAATGAAATTCTTATAGATTTTTTATTTTATTTTGTGAAACAACTGTGTTACTGATTGCACACTGTGATTTAAATAATCTTCATTTAATCCTGGATAAGGGGTTATAGATTCATTTTCCCAGATTCCCCCCAAAATTTAGAACTAGCCCTTTATCATACTACTGAATCAGAAGCTGGCTTCTCAGTGTTGTTGTTATATCTCCATACACACTACATCATGACAGTCTCTAAATTTTAAGCATGGATTTCATGATAGCACAAAACTGCATTTAATGATCAGTAAATTTAGGGGGGCATCATGCTTACCTTGCTATGTTTGAACTGAAATTCAGATTATTACTCTATGTTCTTTAACAAAATACTTCAGTATTAACTTTGTGAATTTTTTTTGAAATTACATATTTTTGTGTCTGAAACTAATTAAAACTTTTATGGAAAAACTCCACACTTGGGCTTTCATAATGCATTAATAACAATATTTTTGTTTAACTAGTTTGATCATTCCTAATGTGTTTTTTGTTATTTTGTACCCCCTGTAAAACACTTGTATTACACTTGTATGTTTGAAAAGCGCGAGTTATTAATTCATTTATTTTATTTTATTTATTACAGAAATTGTCTAAGCTATTGCAGCTTTTCAAATATGTCCCCTTCACTATTTTTACTCTTATCATCAAAGTGAAATTGTCTTTGTGAATTTTGTGTCCACTTACAAAATTCTTTCAGCAAAGATCAAACAAAGAGAGTCACAGCTGTATCCCTTTTCTTTTTTTGCTATTGTCTTAGGGAAACAGTGGAAGCCTTTGTGCAATTGTTTGGAATAAATTCAACAAAGTAAGCACTTAATGGCCATTGGATTTAAAAAATCTAACAAAAAATGAACAGTCATCACATTTCAAAGGTGATTATATGCATTTGGTAATCAGGTTTTGGTAATCAGGTCTTTCTTCTTTTTTTATTTTGTAAATGACCACTGGAAAACTCATGGTCATAACAGCTAGACAAACCATTTAGGGCCAGTATCACCAGACAATATCTGTTGGCAGTAGCAGCTGGCTTAACTGCTCTGCTCTTAATATGTTTCCACCGTGCAAATAATCTGATGGGCTACCAAAGGAAATCACAAGGATAAACAGTTCACCGGTTACGGTCCATTTGTTTAACACAAATGCTTTCTGTGCCATATAAGCAAGGAATTCTCAAAATAATACACAGCCTAATAGTAGCCATCAGGACAATTATTATTTTCTGGTATTTATATAATAGTCGTTAGTTGTAACAGCCTTCGAAATTATCTTAATTTTGAAAAAGGGGTTAGGCTCTTTACTTGCTTGTGACACTGTTGGGCAAAAACACATTCTTGATTACCATTGTGCAAAGGTTTCCTTAAAAGAAGATACAACCATGTTTAGCAGACATTGTATTTAATGACTTGCTGAAACAGATATTGAAAAACACAGAGCAACAAGGGGTTAATATGAACAAAAGGATGTGTTTGCTCTTCCCTCCTACTGTAAATGCTACAACGTTCATTTCTGCCCCAAGTATGACCTATGTTTTTACTCACTTACCTCCCTGTAAATGCAGAGGGTGCAGGATACAAAAAGAGCTAAAGAACTGATACCAGAGTGCAAATTACAAAATGGGTGTGGGAGATGGTTAAAAACTGATGTAACTATTTAAAGAACATGTGTAGTGTCTTGCAAAGATTTTAACACTCCTTGAACTTGCATAGATTTTGTCTTCTAACAATCTCAAAGATGGCTGTGTCTTTTATTGGGATTTTTACGTGACTAACCAACCCAAAGTGGCACATAGTTGTGAAGTGAATGGACAGGTAAACACAATTCTCAACATTTTTTGGAGAAAATTCTGAGGAGCTGCAAAGATCCACCGCTCAGCTGGGAGAATCTGTTGACTGTTTTATATACTACAAAACTGAACAGTATGGAAGAGTGGCAGGAGGAAAGTCACTGTTGAAAGAAGTATTGATGGCAGTTTGCCAATAGCAATGTAGGAGACACAGAAAACACATGGAAGAAGGTGATCTGGTCAAAAAAGACAAAAATATTACTTTTTCGTCACATACAAAAGGCTATGAGCGTGAGGGGACTAACTCCGCACATCACCCTGAACACATCATCCCTACAAGATGGTGCTGGCAAGCTCAGGTTGTGTGAAAGCTTATCGGCAAAGACTGTTCGGCAGAAAGGTGAAACTGAACTGTGAAATAGTTTAGATCAAAACACGTTCATGTGTTAAGCCTACTTTCCACTGGACCCATAAGCAGTGCGTAATATCTGCGATGCATAATACGCAGCTAATAGTCGCCGTTATAGTCAATGTTTTGCGAAGCAGTGCGAGTCAGATGCGTCCCAGAAGCCTATTTTTAACACGCTACACTTCTACAACGCATCAAGCTCAGCACTTTAGATTGGGCCAGACAAGAAATCAGAAACGGGAACAGTGTGAAGCATCTGGAAAATTTCAAAATAAAAGACACGTCTGTCTGTGGGTCTAATTTGTTGGTTTTTAGCATGGATGATGAGAGGATAATCCTTGAAGTGGAGAATCACCCAGTTTATATGATACCAGTGATAATTTTTACAAGGACAACATGAAAAAAAGAGAAGACTTGGACTAAAATATCTGTAGTTTTCGGAATGGTTGGTGAGTTTATGATACTTACTAACATAGAATTACACCAGTGCACCACCCTTTAAGTTATGCAATAGGCAAAGCAATTAATTTGTATAGCACACTTTTAACAACAAGGTGATTCAAGCTGCTTATGTTAAATAGCATTTCTCCTGACAATTTCACAGAAGATACACATCTGAAATGCTACCGGTGGGAAAGGACGTGCTGCTGAGCTCATTAATAAAATGCGTATATTACGTTACGAAAAGCAGGGGTTAGAATGACCAAGTCAAAGCACAGACCTAAATCCAAATGAGAATTTGTGTCAGGTATCGAAGATATATATTCACATATGCTCTCTTTCCAATGGGACTGAGTTAATGCATTTTGAAAAGCAGAATGGATTAAAATGTTGAATATGTATAGACATTTTTGTCACTAAACAACTGGACACCACAAATATTCAAATCTAATTTGTAAACAAAAAACAATTGGTATTATTTTCTTCACTGGTCACAGTCTTGAGCTGCATTTAATGTTGTATAAAATCCACCCAAAAGTATGATATATTTTAGGGTTACAATAGGATCAATCTTAAAAGATCAAGGGGTATGAACATCCAGTGCAGGTCAGTCGTGTTTGTACATTTCTGGGAGAAATCTCATAGGTGAATCCCTTTGCGTAGCTTTGGCCTTCTCCAACATCATCATAATCAGACTGCAGGGACTGACCTCGGTGTAAACCCTCAAAGTATTGAAGAAAGGAGCTGGTTGTCTTATCCACTAACCCATATGTGGCTGCACTTAGCCTCAAAGTCACCTGAGACTTTTTACTCCTATGTTTGGCTCTGCGCCCAAACTCATGCTATATATGTGTGAATAACTGCATGTGATCCCCAAAATGCAACAAAAACCACAACATGGACTTTCAGGAGGATGTCTGTCCAAGAAACACACATAGCACAGATTATAGCATGAAGTAGTTAAAAATGGAGACTCTGAGGGCAAACAAAATCTAAATAACATACTTGTCCTAATTTGCTCTCAGTCTTTCAAGATTTTGCACTTCTGTTAAGAGATGAAAACCTGCCAATTCATTTTTTCTATGGAAAAATTTACACATCATATCGTCTGATAAACTATTTGCAATTTATCTGCCAATTGTCAATTATTATTCATCTCAGCAATTGCTGATAAAAAAACTATTATGCAAAAAAAGACCCACTTTCTCAAATGTTGTGTCTTTTCAATTTACTAAATTACATTTTTGTTTTTAAATTTGAGATTTGTTCTGACAATACTGAAGGACAGACAATTTGGTCCTGACATTGCAGTGCAGATGACTTAAGATGAGATTTATGTAGTGCATAAATTCAGACATTCATTTATGCAATGGATGCATAAACATCTTGCTTAGCTGAGGAATGTCAAATAAAAAAATTATGCTGTGTGACCTTTGATTGGATCTAGTTGCCCTTAAGTCAAGACCTTAAATCTCGAAACCATAGCCTCCTGCTTGCTAAAAGGCAATATGTGTCATGGATGTAATAAAGGTCATGAGAAATAAAGCAGAATAATTTTTACTCTACTGCCATGTGTCAATAAATTGCAACTTTTATCAAAATGAAGAGGCAAGATGTAATATATCATCACTTGAACGGAACCTTACAGCTGCCGCCGATGCTGTGTAGGCAATCCTCTTAGTCCAAAAGTAGGGTAATTTATTGGACTTCAACCTTGCAGATGTCATAGTATTTGCTAGCAGAAGATCTATGGGTCCACCCTTATTCACTTATGATTATTACTGATCATCTCCCCAAATGACTTATCAATAAAGCGCAGGCCAAGCAGATAATTTATCTGCATGGTTCTGTCAATATCAGCTTCTGAATCAGCTCCCTTAAAAGGATAAGGACGTCTGGTGATGGATGATTGTACACAGCTCCCATGAAAATATGACCCTTTTAATAAATTTGCAATATCCTTTTTTCTCTCCTCCTCCCTCCATCTACCATTTTCGCATTCCTCTCAATCTCTTCTCATGAAAGTGAACTTCTTTCCCAAGCTTTGTTTGCAAACCTTAATTTGTAACATCACATTCCACTGGTGGAAATAATTCTAACTCTTCAATTGTGAGGTGTCTGAATGCAAATATTTGATTTGCACATGAGTGTCAAATGTTTGACACTACATTACATGTCTGTGCAAGACCTGTGAATCATGCAGAACACTGAAATGATGAGACAAGCCCATCCATGGTCAATGCAAACCCTGCCAGGATATTTCACTATGGCATTTTCTTAATAAATCACACAGACTTAGGAGACGTACGGGGTCAAAGCTTGTTCTGTAAATATTACTCGCTTGTATTTGACAAGTGGCCATGACTTCCCTGAGTCGCACAATAGTTCTGACTGTTAGCCTTTCAAATCTAACCTTTGTGCACTAAGCTCTATCTCACTGACAGTGGGGAGCTCTATCACAGGCCACACCCAGACCCATCTGGATGTAAGGTTGGGCAACAGAGTTACCTTTTTTTGCAATGTAATAAAAGTTAGCCAAATCTGATCTTTTTTGTGACTGGAAAATCATTCAAACCTTTCTTTTGATTCTACCAGTGAACAACATTGGGTTCCCCTACAAAAGAAAATTCAATTCAGTTTATTTATATTGCGCCGATTCACAACAGATGCCAACTCAAGGCACTTTACAAGAGAATTCATTTCAATTAATCATACATACATTCCAATCAGTTTAAAAGTTTTCTATTTAAGGAATCACAGGAAATGCATCGAGCCATTGAGTGGTTGGAGTCGTGCCCCGTTGATGCAGATTCCAACCACAGGAATCCCTCATACTAAGCAAGCATGTAGTGACAGTGGAGAGGAAAAACTCCCCTTTAACAGGAAGAAACCTCTAGCTGAACCTGGCTCAGTAGGAGCGGCCATCTGCCACAACCTTCTGGGGGTTCCCAGGAAAGTAAAAAAAACAAAAAACACAGAGATATCAGTCGATAAAGGATTTTATCAATACCAGTCAGGTAAATTATTACCCATGTGATAATTACCAGGAGCCAGAGTGTAAAAGTTTAATATCAGCAATGACATTAAGGTTTGCCTTGGTAAAGGCCCCCACATATTTTCCACATTTTAAAGCAATCAGAAATGTATTAATTCTGATGGACACCTAACTTCCTACTATTTAGTGGTGCAGATTTCAGCCTTTTTCTTTACCTTATCATGTCTTAGTCTTCTCACTTCGCTTGTTAATCACTGTGAGAAACCTCATTGTTGTGGCATGTTTTTAAGCAGCCATTGTCCTGGTCTTGTTTTGGGTTAGCTGGCAAATCCTCTATCTCTAGGGAAGTACAAAAATAGCTTTATTTCACACCCTTTTAAAGGACATGCCTGAGAAAAGACGTGGAGCCACAAGCAGACACTATCTGACATGACGTTAAAAAGCACACTGAATCAGACATGTATCCCCAGTCATGCAGTCTCTGGCACGTAAGTGTAAAAGATTTGTTATCAGGGGGATTTCATAAGACAGCAAGAGACTATAGGCAAAACATACTGGAGACTTGTTTTCCTTCTTCTTTTTCTTCCTTTTATGGGGTCATTGGTGTTGTTTCATTGATTGGAAGTGCTCTGATGTTGCCAGTATCTAGGAGTCAGAGAAGTCAGATCCATTTGTTGCGATTATGTTTGACATAATGGTTGCCTCCTATTTTAAAGGCCTTTAGCAATGAGACACTAAATTCTTCCCTTTTATTTGTCCATGTTTTTCTCTCTTGGCTTTTGGCAGAAATGTACTTTATGTGCAGTTTATTATTCAACACAACCCATTGTGAAAGACCGCTTCCTCTCCCATCTATATGTCAAAAAGATCAATGACCCATCCAAGGCATTGCCACCACAATGAAGGTCTGTCAACGAGCCAAAAAGCTGCAAAAGCTCCCAATAAATGTGTAGCAAAACTTTCAATTTGTGGCTTTCTTGGTGTGGCTCTTGCAGCCAATGGGTTGTCAGTCGGGGCCCCGATTCAAGCCTTGAGGTTTGTTTGCTGTTGGTTCTTTTTGGAAACTTGTGGCTTTGTGACATCCACAGATATCCATTGGGCCATGCTGCTGTATTGCCTCACATTAGCCGGAGTCGAGCAAAATTGTTTTTGGCAACAGAATGCTAACATTTTCCTATGGTATAAACCTCCGAGTGGGGCCCTCTTCTTCTTCTCACTCCTCTCTGGCTGATGATGAGCAAGCTCTGACCTCCTTCTGTTCTTCGGTTGCTATACTTTCAAGGATTGACTTTAGCTGAGCATGCAAAACTACCTAATGCCCTTTCTTAATGGGCTTTGAACAGAGACATCTCTGAGGGTACTTTTGCTTTTTCTGCATAGAAAATTCTAACCAATTCAGCTTTCACATATGTTTTATGTTCTGACTTTTCTTGTAAAAACAATGAGTTCAGTCCTCTCATTGAGTGTCTATCTGCACATCATGTTTCCATTCATCTGCTTAGTCATCAGCAACAGGAATAGTCCTAAAGTGGTGCTGAAAAACTCCTGACCATGTCCAACAACAAAAGCTGTCCTATGAAGCACTAATAATGGTGGGGTTTTCCATCTTTAATGCCCAAGGTGTAAGCTCACACCGCAGACATGATGATATACAAAAACACAAGCTGGTTAAAACGGGTTCCTAAAGAGGGTCTGGACGAATCTTAGTGGAAGGATTCTGCAGGTGGCTGCACTTTCATTGAGCCACGTCTAGATTTGTTTACATTTGAGGTCATGTGGGCCAGAGAGAGAAGCTGTGTGCCCAGGCACACATTTACAGACTATGTCTAATTACCCTCACTTCAGTGTTTTCTCTTTTCCATAAGACATATTGACATGTCAGCATTTAGCTGGCTAGATACAGAACAAATGGACAATTTACTCTCCGTCTGTATAGTGGAAAATCTATCACTCTCAACATAGGCCAGTTTGTATTTGGACTGGTCTTACCACCCTGGAGGAAATGTCACTTTGAGTAGACGGTGACACGTGCCATAAATCATTGCTCTGTCATCTGTGGCCAATCAGAGTTTCCATTACTAATTAACAGGTTGTGCTGCAAGAGCAGAGGATTCATTGTTGGTGTTTGTGTGTCTTAGTGTATCTACAATCAACTGTGGTCAAAAAAGCATCTCAGCCTGCCTTTGTGTTAATCCTATAACCATCACTGCTAATTTCTTTGCTTTATTTGTTTATTTCTCCACTGTTGAACTATTTAAATCAAAAAAGTAATTCATGTCATGGTCAGAAAATGTCACAATTAGTTAATGTCTCACAATGAGCTCAGTGTTTCCGGGCTTAAAATTGAGGTTTGGAGGATAGATTGTGCACACAGTCCTCCCTGGACCACCAAAAGCTGAAACACATTAAGGCATCAGTTTAACCACTCATGCCTGCTTGCATGTCTTTTGGAGTTTTATGTTACTCTTGGACAATTTGATACACACACATATTTACACTTGGCTTGTAGCTGAGTAGAGTCAGTGTTTGTGTGGGTGTGTGTGTGTGTACGTGTGCATACGTGTGTACGTGTGTGGAGAGGGGGGGGATTGTTGTATAGTTGTTGAGCGCCTGGTAGCATTTTAGATGACCCAGCCAAGCTGTTCATTTTGTAAACTGTTGCAGCTGGCCTAGTGCATTACAAGAAACAGAAGCCAACCCCTTTTTCTCCTACGTACTGTTTTCTGTTACTGTCAATGGCATTCCCATGTTTCCCCTTCTTATTTATTTGCTTTTTTTCCAGACTAGACACACTAATCTGCTTTATATTTTCTTTCTGGTTGTCTTCAACAGCTAAGGCACTAATGTTCTAGTTTTTAAGCCCATAGATCCTGTCCAACAAACTTAATCATGATAAAGATGTCGAAAATCAGGTTTGGTTAGCTCATTTGATGAACTCCAACCAACTTCTAACCACATTTAGAAATCAGTAAAGGTCTTTCTGAAGACATTAGCAAACAGTGGCATCATGGTATCACCAAATAACTAATTGTGTGACCCCATTATGACACTGTTTGCTGCAGTTCTCTAAAAGTAACATAATAAGTAGAGTTGTACAATATAATGAATTGCAATCATCATTGAAATTTATGTGTGCAAAATCGCAGTTGCAAATGACTGCTTGGATGCAATATTTGGTTAGATATTATATTTCTTTGTATGTAAATTCCTTTATGTCAATGTTAGTTTTGGCCACTTAGACAAACTTTCACTGCCCTGACATAGGTGTATATATTAAGTGAACATATGCTAAAGCTAAGCAGAATGATGGGGCTAATATGATAAAAGAACAGAAAAAACAGTCAGGGATATTGGAGTTAATTGTTTTCAATATCAGCATGGTGTCCTTGGGAGGTTATTGTTGTTTTATTATGAATAATTGATTTCTTACTATGCTTTGGTAGTAAGATAAACTTGGGTCCTCATTAAATTTTGTTTTCCAGCCATTTTAAAATGTAAGTGCTGCTTCGACAGTAGATGTGGGCAAATTTAGACAAGCAGCTTCTTCTAGCCATGTCCTAAATTATAAGGAGACACATACATCTCACTTAAAGAAAAAAGGTGTGATGGATTACTAGTTAAAACCTCTGAGACACCAAGTAGTCACCCAGTTATTGCTAATGTGTATAGCTGCAACCGTGACAATATTTTTAACGAATATTTGTCTGTCCTGAATAGCATACTCGCTTTCCCATTTTGAAAGAGTGATAGAGAAATAAACGTCACATTATTACCCTAGGTCAAAGCAGAAGGCCTATTTTTCTAATGAAAAGCTTTTAAACACATAAACTTCAAATTCACACTGCAAATTCTAGAAATTATTCAGTTACAATTGTTTTATTTGAATTGTGATGTGATGTGGCAGTGATTTTTATGCCAATTTTTGCCACTGCAACAAAAGATACATTTATTTAAAATGTGTGTTTTTTTTTGTTTTTTTTATCCTATCATGGAAGACCAATAACTATAGAGGGTGCTCTACTTTGCATATATATTTAACATTTGAACAGATACCTGTTTCTTTGCACAAGCCTAATTACAGAGTGTTGTCTCCAAAAAGATGACTGGAAACGTATGTTAGGCAATGCATCTTTACCAATCTATGTCAGGGGTCTGCAACCTTTACAACTTAAAGACCCATTTTTGCTTTCAGGCCAACCAAATAAAACTTGTTTAGGGCTGCAAATGTCACAAGGCTTTTTGAAAAAAAGACAACTCATAATTTTAGATAAACTTCTACTCCAAGAAATTTGTTGTCATTTTTAAAGTACCAACATTTTATTTCTATTTTTTGGATTTGAAAAATAAACACAATATTTTTAGGATGTATCATGTTTTTGTTTATGTGCCACAGGTTGCAGACACATGATGTATGTGGATGTTTTGTAAAACAGTGAGATTTCAAGAAGAAAGGTGCATCTGTAATGCTTTAGATGTACAGTAAGTCAGTGGAGTATGAAGTGAAGTATCTGAGGTGCATTTACTACCATTTGGTGAAACCAAACACATGTAATCCATCTAGTTCAGTCTTGAACACGAAGATTGAATAAACTGCTTTGTGCTACTATGTTTTCCAATAGCTCTAACAGTTGAATGGACAAACTTACACTTTTATCTAGAGATCCAATGGGGTGTGCACAGCCTTGAGATCATACACACAGATCATCATAATTTCCTATAAATTGAGGCTTTGCACTTACATAAAAGAAGCTACTGTATGGCAGAATTTAAAGAATACCCCCACAGTCTCCATGGTAGATTCCACAACAGATAAATGTCTCTTTCCCAATCATGGTGGACCACACTGGTTAAGGAAATACAAACCTTAATATGTCAGCTCTAATATAAAGGGTAACAGTCCTGTCACCATGCCCATACAAGAAGTCTACTGTTTAATGGCAAATGGGGAGGATATGGTGCAAGAAAAGCAAGGCCCAAATATGCTGTGTGGAGAAAGATTTAGACGTAATTTCAATTAAACTTAAGTTTACCGATCCCCCACCTAAGACTGCTCTGAACAGTCTGCGTCACTTTTCTGATCTTTGTCGGGACAGAGACGAGGAGAGGAGTGGAGACTCTGGGTTGCCACTCTGCGTGAAACACCCACTCATTGCAGTAGGGGCTGCCCCATTTTTTCATCATGCTCCCACTTCCTTCATTTCCTCTGGCAGACACTGGGAGCATTCTGCCACCCATCTGCCCCCTTGTAAATATTGCTTGAAGGCTTAATTATGCACACTCTCTCTGAAGAATACGCACATACGTTCTCAGTGAACTTTCCTGTGATGCTGAAGCGTGGAATTAACATCAAATGTGGGGAACTCGTTCATTCAAATGGGCTTTATGTTATGTTTCGCTTCTGGTTGTATTTTGGTGACCTCTTGGCCTATTATCACATCCTTAGGGTTATGTTTGTTACCCGCAGGGTTTGTGTGATTAACTATGAACACGCCTCATTCTTGTCATCAAGCAGCATTGGTCACAACAGAAGGCTGAGGGCCTCTGTAGAGCTGGAGTACATCAAATGTTTTAATGGATTTTTAAGAAGGTTTTTTTTCAGGGAAAATGTCATGCTGTTGCAAGCTATTTTTATGGTGATTTTAGAATAAATATGTGGTTTTGGTATCAGAAATGCGGCTGCACAGTGGCGCAGTTGGTACTGTTGCCTTGCAGCAAGTTCAAATCCTGGCCTTGGGTCTGTCTGAATGGAGTTTGCATGTTCTCCCTGTGCATGCGGGGTATGAGTGTGTGTGTGCGTGCATGGTTGTTTGTCCTGTATGTCACTGTGTTGCCCTGCGATGGACTGGCGACCTGCCTCTCGCCCAGTGACTGCTGGAGATAGG
The DNA here is from genome assembly GCA_963556495.2 of Valencia hispanica. Classification (NCBI taxonomy): domain Eukaryota; kingdom Metazoa; phylum Chordata; class Actinopteri; order Cyprinodontiformes; family Valenciidae; genus Valencia; species Valencia hispanica. The sequence goes on along the minus strand of OY747709.1, from coordinate 21,954,178 downwards.
CAATGGATGGATGGATGGTATCAAAACTGTAATCATGAATATATGTTTCTGCTTTTGTTTTTTACAGCAGATAATAAATGACCATGAAGATGACTCCCCAGATAGCTGCATCAAAAAGGTAAGACAGTCATATCTTTCTTTACATTTTTTTTCAAACCCTTTGAACATGTTCGTTTTTTCTAGTGACTATGATATCTTCTTACATCACATGCAATACTGTCTCTATAAATGAAGTCAAAAATGTTGATTTTGTGCTCTTTGGTAGAGAGCAATTTAGTGTCTAATAGCCCTTGCTTATCAGAAAGGACCTGCAGTGATCTGTGATCTAGTAAGTCCCCTCTTGACAAATGCATACGCTGTGACCGACACGTCTCATTGACCAGTCACTGACCACTTTATGAGGTGATGAATTTATTGAAGAGGCAACGCAGTTTATTTTTACGGCCAGTGTCACAGGGTCAAAACACGATGGTGAGAGAGTTCATGTCCATCTAATGGTCCATGAAAGAACAATGGCCGCTGCTGAGGGCACACCGAGGAGGAACTTTCTGGGAAATGCTGAAAGTATGCAGGCACCGCTCCAACTGGAGTTAATGACAGGAGAGGGTGTTTGAACTGAAGGTTAAATGAAATGCAACAACAATAATGTTTATGGCAGAGACGCTAAAATCGTTTAATTCTTTCATATATTAACTGACTCAGTAATCCTGCCTTGAATGTCCTATGTTGTATATATATATATATATATATATATATATATATATATATATATATATATATATATATATATATATATATATTGTCACATTACAAGCATATGCTTTAGTGCATTTTCTTGGGATTTATGTAATGGCTCAACACAAAGTCAATGGAAAAATAATAATAATGATAATAAATAGATAAAAAAATTTGAATAACAATTTTTATGAAAAAAAAAAGGGGAACACAGCAGGAAGAATGTTGTGGAGAAGTTCAGGATTAGGGTATTTTATAAAACAACATCCCGAGGTTTTACAGAACACAACTGCCCACACTCAAAGACATAACCCAGAAGAACACAAGCGGCCAGAATAATCACGGTAACTCTGGGGTATCTTCAAATCTTCATAGCTCTAGTGGGGTAATCTGTCATCAATAGATTATTAGTTGTTCACTCCACAAACCTGTCGTATGAAGTCTCATTTAATATTTGGAGATTCTAAAAAAGTGTGGAAGATGGTGCTCTGGTAAGATGGGATCAGAATTGTACTACATGCAAATTGATATGTATAGCAGAAAATGTACACCGCTCATCGTTCTGAGCACTCCATCCACCACCGTCTGTGCAGCCTCATGCTGCAGGGACAAAGAAGCTGGTCAAAACTGAGGGGAAAATTGACGGAGCTAAATGCAAAGCAGTTCCTTTAAGAAAACCAGCTAGAGGCTGCAAAAGAGTTGCAATTGGAGCAGACGGTTACCTTCAAACATGACAATGACCCAAAACATACAGTCAGAGTTACAATGGAGTGGTTTAGATGAAAGCGTATTCAAGTGTTTGAATGGGATGATTCAAATTCCAGACCTAAATACAACAGAAGCTTTTTGGTAGGATACTGAAATTACTGCGCACGGATGCTCTCAGCTTCTAGAAGTGCAAAGGTAGTATAGTTTTGGGTTAGGTGGGGCTAAGTAAAAAAATGTATCCATATACCCTTTCCTTTTACTTCATAATCATGAACTACTTTCTGTATCAAATAATCTGTCTAGGCCTCATTTAAAAAGAAAGAACAGTTCTCTACAAGGACCCGCTTCTCATCATTTACAGTGAAGAGCCGTTGAAAAATTTTTATTCGTTTGTGAACGTCACATCACTAATTTGTAGTTAAAATCTGACCAAATATGAAAAAGTTCAAAAGGTACAAATACTTTTGCAAGGCACAATAGCTTATCACGAAAAGAAGAAAAAAAAACAGGGTAAAGCATGGCAAACTTATTGTTGGATTATTTATTTATTTATTTATTTATTTATGTAACAAGCCTGCTCCATTTGACAACAGCAGCAAATGAAAGTCAAACACTGGTTGGACAGTGAAGATGCCTTCTGTTAAGCTCAGGCTCACTCCCGCTGTAATTTACGGCTATGATCTATCTGGCTTTTGGAAAAACAAAATCACTTAAATTTGATCATTTGCATTTCAGGTCAAGGGTCCTGCTGCTCCTTGTATAAATAAGCGACCGACATGTAAATCACTGACTGCTTGGTTGATGTGAAATCCTACATTTGTCAATAAGCTTGTTTCAAGAGGCGACCACAGCTGTTTTAGGCTGCTCTGAGTTCCCCACATCTTCGTACCATGTGGAAAAACCTACTTGGTTTTATAAACTACCAAACCACCTTCCACATGTATTTCCTAAAGCACACACACATTTATTCACTCAGTTGCACTGTCATAAGCATTGATAATTGTCACATAACAGTTGCACAAAGTTGCACTCTGGCTACCTACCATAAGTAAAGACACACTGGCTGCATCTCATTATGCAGAGTGTGAGTTGTGGTGGGCCCCTGATGGGCGGTGGCAGACCACATGCTTGTTATGAATATGAATGAAATTATCCATGAGCCATTTCTCATGACATGACTCATTCATCCACATGCAGGCACTCACAAATACAGGGCAAGCGCTGCACACATTCACATAAAACATTGACTTCATCTCTCTCCACTGTCTTATTACCATTGCTGAGCTTGATTACGGCACGATGTTAATTGAGTTGTAGCCTGCAAATAAACCAGTTTATTTGCTTAAAGGTGCATTTGTGTTATAATGAGTTATTTGTGCTCATCTGTTGCTGTTTGTTTTGTCTTGTTTTTTGGATATTTAGGGCTCACAATAATAGCTTAAGCTAACTTCAGCAAATGTAGCTGCATGCTGACAGTCAGTGGACAGTGCCTTTCGAGACAGTCTTCACTTCAATGAGAAATATTGTGGATTTTGACACCGCAAGACCTCATGGCATCAGTACCTTTTATATCCCTTTCATAACGAATTTAACAGTTTAGAAAATTATATTTTAAAGGATTTCTTTCCACCCCCAGTGTGTTTTTCCCCACCAAAGCACAGGCTGAAATTCAGTTTACAACCTGGCTGAATTTAATGTGACTTAGAAAGTAAATGTGTGCATTATTTCAGAGATTATGTAACCCATTTTCAGTCAAGTTTTGTTATTACTATGGGAAGCCCTGAGGGCTACTTTTTAAGTAACTGCTACCTGAAGGACAGAATATTACCACCCTAACAGATAGATAAAGCTGGAAATGGTTTTTGTCCCATGCCTGAAGAGCCTTATTGTGTCTAGCCAAAAGAAGAATAAAAGCAAATGTGAGGTGCTTTCTGAGATAAAGCACCAGATCAAACGGAGCAAAGATAATACCTCAGCTTCTCTAGCCTCACTTACCGAAAGCTGCCCAGAAATGCCCTCAGAGCTAAATGTGTGTGCAGATATTCCCCTTTTATGTGTCTATAGGTGAAATTTAAAGCCCTGGATTCATATCCTGGGCTTTCTGAGCTTTTCTGGCTTAGGCACATGTAAAATCAAGTTTTATGCATCTTCACACCACACAGTCAGAAAATGAAAAGGGTCTGTTATCTGAATCCTCTCTATATTTACTTCCTCCATCTTCTTCCACTTATTTCATCCTTCCTTGCTTTTCAGCAGACAGGATGGTGTTGTTGTAGCTAAAGATTGTTATCAGTGGCTATTAGTGATAGGATCATGGATTGTTTGATTTAGTCTGGTTTGGCTATAGAAAACAAGACTATCTTTCTGTTTGGCTGTCTAGCCCCTGCTTATGTATATTTTTACACACGCGCACACACACACACACACACACAGGTCATCCACTTAAGTCTGTAGGTTATGTGTGATGCACAAGCTGACAGGGTATCGGAAGAGCAAAGTTTAGTTTAAGAATTCCTGGATTTAGAATCAGGAGTTAGTCCTGGAGAGCAGTGTAAAAAAAGTGGACAGTCTATGCTCTGTGTGTGTGTTTGTCCTCTGTGTGTTAATCCTCATCTTCAGAAGAGCGCTGCTGTCCACACCGACGTGTGTAAACACCCCGGCAGATCAGATGACAGATAATGACTTCCAGATAGACACCCTCCATTCAAGCAGCTGAGAAAAATCAATGAGCACTGATTGCTTTTTTCCCAAGACGATCATCTCTCACCCAAAGGCTACTATCTGCCTCTCTCTCTTTATATATCTACTTCTCTCACAATTTCTCAGTCTCTACCCTTCAAGCCACATTCATTCAGCTCTCAATACCACTGAGATCAAATCAATTCATGCTGCTTTTCACTGGGGATTTACTGTGAATAGATACAACGAAATATCTCTTTGAAACCATCAATTCCTGCTGCCTGTTTACTGTGCTCCTCTTCTGTGATTTGTCTGACTTAAAAAGGACATGTTTTCTCCATTCATTGATTATATGTAGTTGTGTGTAAAGTTCTTTTAGTAAACATTATGCCCTTGGCAGTAATCATCTGCACCACAGTGCATATTTGCTGTAAACCTAATAAAACTTACAGTGGTGTCAAAAAGTATTTTCCCCCTTCCTGATTTCATGTTTGTCCCACTATATGTCAGATCATCAAACCAATTTAAATATCCATTAAAGACAAGAACACACATAATTACAGATTTTAAATAAAGGTTTTTATTATTAGGGAGAAGAAATCCAAACCTACATGGCCCTGTGTAGCAAAGTGATTCCCCCCTAAACCTAATAACTGGTTGGGCCACGTATAGCAAAAACTCTAATGAAGCAATTGCAATAACTTGCAATTAGTTTTTTTCAGGCTGTGGAGGAATTTTGGCCCACTCCTCTTTGCAGAATTGTTGTAGTTCAGCCACATTGGAGGATTTTCTAGCATGTACCGCCTTTTTAAGGTCATGCCACAGCATCTCAATAGGTTTCAGGTCAGGACATTTTCTAGGCCTCTCCAAAGTCTTCATTTAGTTTTTCTTCAGCCAATCAGAGGTGGACCTGCTGGTGTGCTTCGGATTCCTGTCCTGCTGCAACATCCACGTTTGTTTCAGCATGAGATCATAAACAGATGGCTAAACATTTTCCTTCAAGATTTTTTTTTTTGGTAGACAGCAGAATTCATGGTTCCATTTATCACAGCAAGTCTTCCAGATCCTGAAACAACAAAACAGCCCCAGACCATCACACTACCACCACCACCATATTTGACTGTTGGTATGATGTTCTTTATCTGAAAATGCAGTGTTACTTTTACTCCAGATGCAATTGGGACACACACCTTCCAAAAAGTTAAACTTTTGTCTTGTCAGTCTACAGAGAATTTTTTTCTAAAGTCTTGTGCATCATCAAAATGTTTTCTGGCAAAACTGAGACAAGCCTTGATGTTCTTTTTGCTCAGCAGTGGTTTTTACCCTAGAACTCTGCCATGTAGGCATTTTTGCCCAGTTTCTTTATTTTGGTGGAGTCATGTACATGAATTAAATCTGAGGGAAGTGAGGCCTGAAGTTCTTTGGTTGTTTTTGTGGGGGGTTGTATGACCTCTTGGATGAGTTGATGCTGCAGGACTTATGTAAGTGATTTCTTGATTGAGAACAGGTGTGACAGTAATCAAGCCTGGGTGTGGCTAAAACAAATGAACTCAAGTGTGATGAACCACTCTTATGTTTTAACAGAGGGGGCAATCATTTTTGTTACAGAGAGCCATGTAGGATTGTATTTTTTATTCCTTAATAATAATAAAAACTTCACTTAAAAACTGCATTTTGTGTTTATGTGTTTTGTCTTTGGCTAATATTTAAATTTGTTTGATGATCTAAAACAATTAACTGTGACAAACATGCAAAACAATAAGAAATCAGGAAGGAGGCTTTTTCACATCACTGTACATTTGATATGAAGTGGGTAGATAGTAGAGTACCTTGTAAAAGTATTCATATACCTTAGAAATTGTGAAATATTCTCACATTACAACCACAGACTTCAGTGTAACAGAAAATATTTGATGGAATGACACAACGTGATGCACAATTGTGCGATAGAATGGAAACTGTACATGTTTTCCAATATTGTGTTACAAATTAAAATCAAAAGACTATAATTTAGCATCAGTAATAACACCCTCCACCCCTCTAGCCTGAGCTCAAGCTCAGTCAAATTGGATGGATAGTGTCTGTGTAAAATCTTGCTGTATATTCTCTATTGGATTTAGATCTACACTTTGACCTGGTCGTGAATATGCTTTGATCTAAACCAGTGGTTCTCTACCATGGTCATCTGGGCCTACTATGCATTATGTTTTAGACATGTCCCTTCTCTAGCATACCCGATTTAAATGATTACATCACTCCTCTGGTAGCCATCAAGTGCTGCAGAAGCCTGGTTATCAACAATTCATTTAAATCAGATGTGGATCAGCAGTGAAACACCTAAAACATGCAAAGCAGTGGGTCCTGGAGGCCAGGGTTGAGAACAAGTGATCTCATTCTGTTGTGGCTCTGCCTGTATGTTTAGGGTTGTTCTGCTGAAAGGTGAACTTTCCTGTCTGTATGTCTTTAATCCCATTAACTAAAAGGCTTTCTTTTAGAATTGTCGTGTACACAATTACATAAATTCTGACCAGCTTCCCTGTCCCTGCTTAAGAAAAGTAACCCTGCATGATGCTGCCACCACCGTGTTCCCCTTTGGGGAAGCACTGTTAAGGGTGGTGAGCACCGTTAATTTTTTTCGCACCTTCTTTCACACTTTTGCTGAGCACACAAACTTTAAATGGAACTTATTGCTTTTAACAATTGCTTCTTGCCAGTCTTCCAAGATCTCAGCAAAATAAACTCAGCAAGATCTGTGGAATACACAGCCAATGGTTTTCTTATCGAGAGATTCTCCTATCTGAGCTATTGGATATTTGCAGCTTAAGTATAGCTGCCAGGATTTTGCCTGATTCTGTGGTTAATGTTCTTCTTATTCATCTGGTCAGTTTAGGTAGTCACTCATGTTTCAGTAGGTTTTAGCAGTGTTCTGTGACAGCCTCAATGCTTTGTATATTTTCATGTTTTAATACCTAACCCTGCTTTAACACTAAAAAGGCCACTATACTGTAACTACCAGAACGGCCACAGGCAGTCATTTTGACTGTTGTATTTAAAACCTTGTTTAATTACCTTGCAAGTTTACTACTGAGATAATACAAAAAATAATTAGCTAAACAATGTTTTAAAAACCACAATAAGGCAAAAATGACAATTTTTAATTGAATAGACTAAGTTTAAGTATGCAAGCTTTTACCTGAATCGAACATCAGCCTCAAACTCTTGGTTTAACATACATAGAAGAGCATTTCTTTCAATCAACTCATTTGAAAAATGTAACAAAAACACATTACTATAAATTTACAACAATATTAGTTTCCTTTATTACAGAAACAAAATAGAAACGATTGTTATATGATCAAAGTACATGTACTAAAGGATAACGGCAAGCATGTAATAGAAGCAACAGAACAAGCTGGATGTCAAAACTCAGTAAAAGGAGCTATAAATGCAAGAGTATCAATATTATTTCAACTATTTACACTATTTACAATGAGGCTAATAACATTATTTACAGCACAAAGGAAGCGCAAATCAACTCTCTTCACCTGGCGCAACTCCCCCACATAGCTTTCCAGCATCTGATGCAGGTGTCGGAAGTTTTATTTTTAGCGCAGTTTCTTGCGTCGCACCTCCGCATTTCAGCACCAGAGGTCCTTTTTCAAGGAAACGATGTCCAGAAATAGATTTTAAGAATCATACCATTTATCAGGGAAAGCCCCGCAAAGATGTCTGTGTACTTAGCACTGTGCACACGGTTGTGGGCACAATTGATGGGCCGAAGACAACGCCGGAGTCTGTGCAATACTACAACAATACTACAACGAAACAATGGCCTGGATATCCTGGATCAGATGGCTAGAAGTATTCCACAAAGGGTGGTACACAGAGATGGGCCCGTCACTGTTTTAATAATATTCTTGACCTTGCAGGAAAAAATGCCTACGTGCCGTTCCAGAAGTGCGTTGGCACTCAGATCCCACGATGTAAATTCCTGGTGCAGCTCGTAGAGGAGCTTTGAGCTCAGTTTATGGAAACGGCCATCAACGCAGGTGGAACAAGGTGGTGTTCTAGGCCATCCAGTCTCCAATGTGCAAAGAAGGAGGCAGTGCCAGGTGCGGAGAAGCTGCACTAAAAATAAAACTTATTGCATTTATGAGCTATAGCCTACATGTTTTACTGAGTTTTGACATCCAGCTTGTTCTGTTGCTTCTATTTCATACTTACATACTTTCACCGTTACCCTCCAGTAGGCCACATATTTTTTGATAATATAAAAATAGTTTAAATATTTTTTCTGTGATAAAGAAAACTTATATTGTTGTCAATTTATAGTAATGTGTTTTTGTTCAATTTTTCAATTGAGTTGATTGAAAAAAATGCTCTTCTATGAATGTTACACTAGTTTGAGGCTGATGTTCGATTCATGTAAAAGTTTGCATAATTAAACTTTGTCTATCAAATAAAAAAAATTAATTTTTGCCTTATTGTGGTTTTTAAAACATTGTTTAGCTAATTAACTTTCGTATTTTTCTCAGTAGTAAACTTGCAAGGTAATTCAATGAAGTTTAAATATAACAGTCAAAATGACTGCCTGTGGCTGAAATAGGTAGAAATGACTGTATTTCATTTATCCTCTGAACACTAAATATGAAATCTATTTTTTATGAAAGTTTACCGAGTTTTAGGAAAAGTCATGAAACAACAAGGCTTTATGTTTTTTTTCCCATAAAGTAATTAAACATACAAATTGAAAAACAGTCAAAATGCCATGGCCGTTCTAGTGTTAAATTTATTTACAACTTTATCACTGCAGTCTGCTGTATTCTTTGGTCTTCGTGATGCTGCTTCTTCATAAATGTTCTCCAACAAACTTATGAGGCTTTGACAGAAAAGCTGAATTTAAAGTAACGCTAAATTACACACACATACTCTCTTTATAAATAACATGGCTTCAAAAAGCTATTAAATACACAGGATTATATTTGATTTAGGGGTAATTGACTTGCATGCCAATTTTTTTATTTTAATTTGTAATATATATATTAATTTCTTTTATATCATATATTAGAATATATAAGTAAAATACACTAAACTCTGTTGATAAACATAGAGCAAAATGTATTCAATTGTGAATCAGTGTGTACATGCAGCCATGAGGTTTCCAATTCCACTCCCTCAGTATCAAGCTGGAAAATAGAGCCTCTAAATGGCCAATATAAATGGCCCCAAATGTATGAGGGCTATTATGTGGACAGAGGGAGGCTCATGGGTCACAGAAGTGATCCACCGCTTCAGGCCATAGTTTACCTTCTGCCAGCAGCACCACACTCCTCCCTCCCTCCTCCCTCCCTCACCCCTGTTTAAATAGGCCATGATTGATTGATAATTACAATAATTTGCTTGAAATGATTATCTGGATATTATAATCACTGCCAACTCAGCATGTGCAGCAGGGGCAAGTCATTTTCAATAACGGTGAACCTTACGCACACCCCCTGGTTACACACACACACACACGCACACACACACATTTTTATTATGCATGTTGATCTTTGTTATGTATGTTACCTTTTTTAGAAAAAGTTGTGGGTGTATGCATAATTTCACAGGTGTGCTACTGAAATACATGATGATCATTTTTAACTACCTTAAAAAGCAGAAAATACAATTGCTTGAGATGAATTCTTCTCTAACCAGTTTTGTTTTTTGTAATATTGCTTTTAAGAGGTTTCAATGTTCAAACCTGCTGATCAGAGAAACCTTTTGGAGAAACAGCAAGTTCTCCACCTGATCATGCTTTAGCCAAGTTCTTTTGATTGATTGACAAAAAAACTGACATGAAATACATACCCGATACCTGTATAATTAGAGTGTTAATTATAAAAAAAAACACATGCATGTGATCTTGAAGTATCCAAACATTGTCTTGTCACTTTCAGATGGTGAGCAAACACACTGGATCCCAGTCATACTGTCTTTTCCTTCCATCTAAAGTTAAAAAAGGGAAAAACTTTGTGTATGTGCATGCGTGTGCATGTGCGTGTGTGTGTGTGTGTGTGTGTGTGTGTGTGTGTGTGTATGTGTGTGTGTCTGTACTGGTGGAGTCCATGTGTGTGGAAGTGAGACATGGGGGTTTAAGGAATAATATTTGTGGTTTTTACTTCGCCCTGAGATGACTTAATGATGAGACGGGTCTCTTTCTTCTGCTGGGCAGGGTTACATTTTAATGGGTCCTGAGTGACATGTTTTCATTTGCCTCCCTTTACCCAGTGCTACCATCACCATCACCCCACTGTCACCCCTTTCCCCCCTTCAAAATATTCCACGAATTGCTGAATTGTGTCGACTCCGATGGCAGGGAAAAACTGATGTGAAAGTTAAGACAGGAGGAATTGATGTCCAGGTTTCATGTCTGTGTGGGAGTTATAGAGGAATGGTGTGTGAGTACTATATGACCGTGAAATTCCTTTTGTCATCCTAACTATATAGTAACACAAGAGGTTACATTTTTTACCTAAGGGATATTTGAGGATTTTTAAAGTTCATTAAGTATAATTCCAAAATAGTTGGTCCCAGAGACTGGATGTCATGGTTTGTAGTCCAGATGAAGCAAGCTCCTGGCTTGGAAAAACCCCTTGCACAAAAACATGGTATAGAACAAAATATAGACCTGGTAAAGATGAGGATTTTTGAATCCAGCCTTTTAGCCAATAGTGTTGATTGGTGGCAGGTCACATGCTCCAAACAAAGTCAGGGCTGTTGAGGAGGAGGTGGGGAGTAGGAGGAGAGGTGAAGACAGAAAGAAATTGTCTTTTTTCTTTCTCTGCCTGTCTTGTCTGTGGGAACTGTCCCAACTATGGTTTCTGCAGAATGCTGTCATTATTCCTTGTGAGCAGCCTTCAGTCAAAGGCCTGCCCTGTGTTGGAAGTGTGTTCAGCCTTGTGTGTGTGAATGTGCTCTCTTGAGTGCCACTTTTAACTTGCATTGGGCCCTTTTAACTTGTGTGCACATCCAGCATCTGTGTGTGTTTGCGTGTGTGTTTGTGTGGGCCCTCACTGACGCATCTCTGTTGTTATCGTCGATCAAAAACCAACGTCATGTTGTAGTGAAGCGCTGGGAGAGGAATTTAAGTGGGAATGAAAGAAAGAAAGAAAGAAAGAAAGAAAGAAAGAAAGAGTGGAACAGATAGAGAGCGACAGAGCGAGGGGGCGGAGGAGAAGCACGAGGTGATCAGAGGCACTTTCACATCAGCTGGCTCTCTGACCCCCATCTCCCTCTCGCTCTATCCTTTTCTTTCTTCCCTTCAGCCTTTCACTCCTTCTATCTTCTCTCATTCGCTCTCGCGTTCTTTGTCTCTAAATAATCTCTCTCTCAGTGGCCGTTCCCACCACATTCTCTGGGGTCACCCGACAAAAGAAGACGGGTTATAGTCTGACAGTCGTGGGGGCTGTCATAGGAGTTTCCTCACACGTATATGCACACATTCACTTTAACCCATTTGTTTCAGCTATCAGTATTAAGATGTTCTGCTGTGGCTAAAGTACTGTTCTCTGAACTGCACATCTGATCAAAAAGGTCCCTTAAAACTCTGGGTATTTATTTATTCGATTATGATTTTATGCAACAATATTTAATGTCTAAGAACTTAAAGGCCAAAACAAATATTTACGATGAAAGATGTAGCAACTTTAAACATGTGATTTGTGTTTCATTTAACTGGTTTACTATCAGTCAAAGCAGTTATCATGAGACACCAATAGAAACCTAAAAAGCCACAGCAGTTTGCATTTTTGGATATCTGCAGTAGGCAGTGTGCTAAATTCAACATTTCACAACTTTTTTTTCCCTCAAAGGACATATTGCACCAAAACCCCATAGTGTTCAATTCAATTCAACCTTCCATTGGCCATACCCACTTATCCTTGCAGGGTCGAGAAGGGGCTGGTGCCTATCTCTAGCAGTCATTAGGCGAGAAAGGGGGTACTCCCTGGACAGGTTGCCAGTCCACCGCAGGGCAACATAGAGATACAAAAAACAATGCACACACACACACAAACACACACACTCATGCCACCCCACTCAATTTAGAGAGACCAATTAACCTAACAGTTAGGTTTTTAAGACTGTGGGAGGAAGCCAGAGTTCATGGAGAGAACCTTTAGTTCATTGTAGAGCAAGACTGTTTAGTTCAGGTCGTCTGAATTCAATTCAGTTTAGTTCCATTTATATTTCATGTTGTCCTTATTCTGTTCAAATCAATTTAGTATAGTTCAGTTATATCCAGTTCAGTTCAATTCAGCACATTTAAATTTAATCCAAATCAAAACTAGACTCAGTTTATTTAATTAAAGTTCAGTTCAATTCATTTCAGTTCACACCAATGTAGTTCAAATCAGTTAATTTCAGTTCAGTTCTGCTTACTTCAGTTAAATGTAGTTCATTTGTATATCTCAACAAATATCATTTCAAGGCACTTTAGGAGACAAGTTAAATCCATATCCAAATCTTCAAAATCCAAATTGGTCCAAACTCCATTCCATTCCCCATTACAAAACAATTCAATCAGATAATCAGATTCAGAGCACACCTAATGTAATTTAAACACACCTAATTTTAGCATACAAGAGTAAAGATAGTAGGGTCAAATTTAGTTAACCATATGTGATAATTAAAATGTTATGTTTTGAATAGAGCCCAGACAGTTACATTGAATCAATTGATTCCCCTCTTACTTAAAATTAAACCTACACCTAAATTGTATTGTCGCTCCATATCTTTGACAAACATATTAATTAAAAATAAGATATCAAAGATATTTAAGGCCTTTATTCCTTATGTTTAATTTGGTGTAAAATAAACTGTTTGTTTGGTGTAAAAATGTTTGTTTGGCCGTTTTGAAAATTTAAAGTCTTTTGTTGAGAATAACTGAAAAGGCATCTACTTGACATTTCTTTACCTCAACAGGTCAAATGTTCTCACTTTAGAACTTTTATTTATTTATTTGGTTTGAAATATACATTAAAATAAAATTAAGAAAAATCATCAGTTGGCAAACACACACATACAGACTTCTACATGCTATGGATTTTTTGCCCAGAAACTTGCAAGTGAACACAAAACTGAATACCGAATGGTCAAGGGTTGGTGATTATAAGGTGATGATTTACATGCTGTTGCCACAGAGATGGTGATGGTATAGAGTTGTGTGATCTTTTACCTCAAAGATTTTCCAGAAGATAAGCCTTAATTTTTCCATGAACATAGCTGGGATATTTTATACTTCACATAACAATGGTAAAGCTCTGATCTGTGTGTGCGAGGCTTTCTCCTTTCTTCTACAGTCAATTATGAATATCTAATGTAGTCTTGTGAGAAGTTCCTGACATAAATAATTGTACTGTTTATGTAACCCTTGCGAAATGTAGTTCTAATTCAACTTCCCAAAAAGAGACTTAGGAATTCAAGTAGTTTTCTTGTTGCTATTTTGCACAATGCTTCTTTAATGTATCCAGAAAGAGGATAGATATAAAAAGAAGAAATTAGGGTGCTGTAAGTAGGATCAGAGTGCTAATGCAGCAGAATGTCCATAGTTAGACAGGCAAAAGATGGAGTCAAACCAAGGGTCAGTAAAGATGGAACCGCTCAGAGGGCAAGAGACAGCCGGAGGCAGGGGGATGGGGGGGCATGACAGGGAGGAATGCCAGAATGCCCAAGAGAGGCAAGGGCTGCCAGGCCAGTCACAGACACAGCCCGTCTGGGGAAGAGAGACAGAGAGTGGGGGAAAAGAGGCTGGCCCCGTCAACACAAGGTCATGTGAAAAAAAGGTCCCTGCCTTTCCAGCCACCCACCCTACATCTATCCATCTATCCATCCATCCATCTATCCCTATGTCCATGCATGGCTTAGTCCTCTTGATAGTTGGAAAATAAAGAAAACATTTTTCAAAAATCTAAAGAAAATAGAGAGAGAATGGCATGAAGTACTATAACTTCGAGAGAATGATGGGGAGATGGTAAGAGACAGTAAGAGCGTGTCTATGAGCAACAATTCCTGGGGGAGCTTTTAGCATCAGAGTGGTAAGTGAAGTATGCCGTGTGTTCAAGCTAGTCTGGTTAATTGTCTTCATTCTAAAGAAAGAGAGTCAAAGCATATGTTTGATTGGCCACAGATTGAGCAGAAAGTGCTTTCGTTTTGGTTGTGTATGAAAGCCCATATCAATATTTAAAAAGCTGGAAAAAAAGTAAAAAACAGAGAGCTCACTCAGTGCTATCCTTCAAGTTTTTTTCAGTATTTTACATTTGGTTTGAACCAACAATTTAGTAGTGCTAAAGGCAGCAGTAGTGCCTAAATGTATATAGGTAAAAAAATCAAAGATTTGCCTGCAACATTTACACCTTTCTGCTGATCAATTATTTGGAAAGTACAGTGACTTGCAGTATGCATTAGTACACTTTAATTTTTTCAAATTTTGTCATGTTACAATTGCAAACTTCAATGTATTTGATTTGGATTTCATTGAGCATACCAACACAAAAGAGTACACATTTGAAGTGGGAGTCAACACTTGGGTGCTACATTTGATTTACATTTACATTTCCAGCACTCTGGAGGTATGTGTTTACCAGTTTTGGATATCTACATACTAAAAGCTTTGTGTTTGTTCAAGGTTTAAAGTTCTCCACAACATTATTTCTGGCCTGTCTTTCTTGGACTTCATTAGGATGTTTGTTCACTAACCTCAGAAACTTTCAGAAAACCTCTGAAGCATCCACATAATAGTGGTGTTCATAATGAGACCAAATTACATAAACAAACATTCACCTATTGGCGACTTTTGTATGCAGTTGGTTGCCATGCATTTTATTTAGGGGTATCAGAGTAAAGGGATGTAAATACAAATGCATGTCATTTTTCAAAAATGTTATTTGTAGAAAATCCACATATTGTTTTTTTGTCTAGCTCACAAGTGTGTGCTAATTTGTGTTAGTCTATCACATAAAATCCAAATACTTTAAACTTTGTGAATATGACATGACAAAATGTAATATAGTTAAAGGAATAATACTTAATCTTTAATAAAACTCAATCTTTAATACTTGACTGAGGTCTTGAGATTGACCCTTTTTTGAGCTCTGATAATGGATCCGGTTAAATTATTGAGTCAAACAAGATGGGCATATTATTCACAGAGGTGCCTCATTTTTTTCAGGAACGGGGAAAAAGCATGATCAAATTTGATATATTGCTCCAAATATTAACAGGTGTTGCCTAGTTCAAGACGTCATAGTGTCTAGAAAAACTTCATTTCTAGTTACGTTTTTTTAAAGGTCATTATCAAACTGCTAAACCCTATGAATGGTGGTAAGAGATCATTGTTTTTTACCCTTTATTTCCTCCTTTTAGTACATCAAACAATTTTGCACATTTTCAACTTGAATACTCAACTTTTAAGTAAAATCACCCAAACACGGGTTCTTAGTCCACTTCATCCTTACTTTATCCTTTATCCTCACTTCCTGCCCTCTCTCCTTCTTTTCATCCCTCAATCCTTCCTCCCAGTCTTAGCCGAAAACAGTACGGTCTTTGACTGAGTCTTAATCTTCATTACGGGGCATTAGTCCACCAGGGAGGCCCTGTCTCGTCTCCCCGCAGCACTGCCTGGCACTATCCCACAGGGGACGTCCTGCCACGGTGCAGCACAGACACCCTGCCAACCCCTCATGCCTCCCACTGGCTTCACCTTGGTCGCCCCTTCGCTCAAATGAACTGTTAAATAAAACGACGGGGCTTTAATCCACACGAAGTAGAGTGTGAGGGGGTGTGGAGGTGGTAGAGTAGATGGCGAGGCTGGTCAGGAGAAACAATAGAGTCGGTCCTGGGCGCCTTCATTTAAAGCAACCATCAATCATACTCACCATGAGACTTCACTTTCTTTCTTTGGGTCTTTCCTTTTTTTCAAGGATTCTATCATTAATGGCTAAATATGAGGGATTTAGAGCGACAATAATCTTATGCATGTGGCTCAGCACTATATACTCTTACTGTATATAGTCCATGAGCATGGCCTAGTGTCGGATAAAGCATAGGTCTGTTTAGGTATGAGGTTTTTCCTAAAATTAAAAGCTAATCTGGTTGGTGGGCGACTGCCTAAATGCAGAAACATGATAGATAATTTATATCCTATCTATCAACGAGAAGCAGACATACAGTTTCAAACAAATAGAAAAACTGATGTACTGTATGACTTTGCCACTGAGCTTGCTAACAAGGACATTTCCTCTCTGTGAATTAGATAATGAAAGAGGATAGCTAATTGAGTAAACAAGCACCAGGGCCGTCACCCCTAATTAAGTGATTACAAGGAAGAGCACCCTCGGCCGGCACAGTGCTAATTAACGCGTCCACAAGTACACACAGGGACACGCGTGAGGACATGGGGAATTATCTGTTAGAGAAACAATGATTAGGCAGAGTGGGGGATCCCAGGAGAGGCCCAATATGTGAAAGCATCAAACACACACACAGATACACACACAAAGAGCATCATCCCGAGAAAGGTTTTCTGTGTCTTAGTGCTAATTCATATTGGATAATCCTTTTATTCAACTAACAACACCGAAACTTGCTTAAAGCAGTCATGGAGCGTGACCGACACAGCTGATAGTAACCCTTGCAGCTGGTGGCTGGACACTGACAAGGCTAAGGCAAAATCCTTGATTTTAATGCAATTACGCACACTTTCTTTTTATTCAAATGGTGAAAGCTGTCTGAAGGACCAGACTTTCCCCCCCCAAAAAAATCTGTACCCAAATACAATAATCCAATCAGAGCCATGTATACATTTACATATTTTGTAGCAATTGTGGAGTCTGTTTGTGGAGTCAACCCCACTTTAATCTCCTCTCTGACATTTCAGATCAAAATCCTCATATACAAGGATATTATCACAAAGAATGCTACCTTTAGGGAGAATTATCCAGAACATTAACCAGAGAGTGATTATTTTACCCGACTCTCCCTGGGGAATAAAATAGGCATGATTTATTCAAATGTAACATACATCTAGTCAAATATTTATGTTGATATGGATGGCTTTGATTTTTGAGGAGATATTCAATCTCGAAGATGTGGAAGTAAATGAGGCTGTTTAGATACCCAAAGTCAGCTTGAATTTTTCCACTTAGAAAAACTGTAATTATTACATGTTTTACTTTTGATCACCTGTTTTTCCTTAATACACCAAGTCAGAGTTTTTTTTTTTTTTTTTTTTTTTTTTTTTCATGTGTACAAGATTTTCACTGCGGTGCACAAAAGCAGATCAGCTTGGCTTAAAATCCACTTACAATGGCGGAAGAGAGAGAGGGAAAAAAGAAAGAAATATATGCATTAATTAAAAAACGCTCCAGGGATGAAGTCTAATTATTTTTGGAGCAGAAAAGATTTTCCATGCTGGTCAGGATAACTGTGGTGTGGTGTTATCTGCGAACAACAACGCCGGCCTCTGCTCCCCTGCCCGCACCATTGTGAGGCTGATTTAAGATCCCCAGCTAATGGGCATACCTGCCTGACAAACATGACTTCTTAGCAGGTGACTCCCGTCAAGTATGTCTGAAATAACAGGTAAATGAATTAGCAATAAAATGGACTTAGGGTTAACAGGCAGGGGTGCCCATTATTACAGCTCCTAATCACTAAAGAGATGCCATTCACTTGCCTTAAGAAGGCAGCATTTTTCACCGCTTGCTGGCCACAGGCCCCCTAGGAGCCACAACACATTTCTAATGGAAGGCTCTCTGCTTGAGCTCCAACCTCCCGAAAGCCCCCGACCATTTCTTTCTTTCACTCTCTTTTCTCTCCTCCACCCACAGCCCCACTGCAACCCCCACCACCACCACCACCACCTTCCCCTCCTCCCTTTCTCTCCTGTAAGATTATCAGTTTTGATTACCGCCGGCAACAGGCTCTTACCAGCAGTCGGAAGCGGCGTCTCACAGACCTGAAAGGCCCTCAGCAGGTTGCAAGAAGCTTTTGAAATTACGGGGCTGGGGCTCAGAGGGGAGAGTGCTCTGCTGCGCCGGTTCGCGGCCATTTAATCAACTCCTGACTTTTGATAGTCAAATAATGGCTAATTACAGTAGCACCTGCCCACAGGGTTAAAGGGTGGAACCGATTTAATGAGAGAAAAGGGATGGAGAGAAAGAGACAAGAAAATGAAAGAAAGCTGGAGAATGTGGGGGCTGTTATCCTCATGTCTTTCTGATTGGGGTGCAATGAATCACTAAACCATGGGATGCTCTTGTGTTCCGCAACCTCTTCCTTACAATTAGGAGTTGTTTTCCCCCCTCATTCAAGGCATGATGATTGACGAGGGTGGCGTGGTACAAGGTGTGAAGAATGTGAGCCTGGAGAAAGGGAGATTGACTGTGATTGTTAGTTTGTGTTTGTATACCAGTGGAAAAGTCCAGAAAAGTTAAAGGATGCCTATCTGAATTCTCTTTACTTGGTTTCTGAAGTACGCCTATTAAGCTTAAAATTGCAAAGTTTCATAAAATGGAAAAATATGATTTGAGTTCAGTTTTTTCAAACTTCTGTGTTTCTTTAGCACTTTATTGCGTTCAATTCTAGTTCCACTGATCCTTGTGTTTGGTGCCCTTCTTCAGTTACTTTCTTCTTAGCTCTTGTATAGTGTTTATATATCCTCTGTCTAGCTCTATCTAGGAGTTCTCCCTTACTGCTTCATGCTCTCCCACAGCAGCAGCTCTTTCAGTTAATCAGACTCACTTATTCATTTTCCCACTTATGATTCCAGCCTATATATCTATATTTCCTGTGTTTTGTGCTGGTTCTCCAATTATGTATGTTTTTGGACTGTTTTTTGTTTTTCACTGCACTACACTTTTTACATGATTCTGTCTACCTCCTGCCTACATTTGGGTACTTACACCACTTCTGACAAAAGAGTGAATAATTCAAGAAAACCAAGTAATTTTTAAATGGGCAAAGGCAGCAACTGATAACTGATGGCAATGAAACACTCTATCATCTCTATTATTAGTTTGATAGTCCATCTTTGTCTTGTTGACTGTGTCTCCAGGGAGCCAGTTAGAGAGATAATGATTGAAGAAGGATCAGGCTAGTGATAGTGACAATTTGATAGTTTGTGTACCATATCCTCATGGTAAAACTAGATGTGCTTGTTAGCACCTCTCTACATCTACTGGCTTATCACAGTTTACACAACAGATCAGAGCAAATTAAAAGTGAACTTACTATCTGTGCATTGAACTAAAACCAGGTGGCACCCATATATATCATCATCATCATCATCATCATCATCATCATCATCATCATCATCATCATCTTTATTGTCAGACTCAAGGTCCATAAAAAATAAAAATAAAACAACTACAACACAACAACACCCAATATAAAATATATAACAAGATTATAAAAGACACGTATACCAGTGTTTCCACATCGATGACTGGTACCGTGCTACACTAAAACTTGGATTCACCAGTATCGAGATGAGGCTGTTCTCAGAGTTATTAAGACGCTGAATAAATCTGTAAATCAAATTTCTCATTAAAGCCTGAAAGGTACTGACATGAGCATTACAGAACAAAATACTGGCACTACTTCACCGTGGCTTTCTGAGCAATATCCTTAATGAGTCATTATAAGCAACTGTAAGATTCTTTATGCTAGCTTTCTTAAATTAACACCACAGAGGAGCAATATACAAGGGTGTACAGTAGGTTCTGAATAGGTGGATTTTTACATCTTCTGAACGCACATGAAATTTCCTAGACAAAATATTGGCTTAGCTACTTATTTACCTCCCCCATCTCCCCTCTATCTTTTTTCTTCCTTGTATTCTCACCCTATGTCTCTCTCTCTTCCGCTTTCCTTGTGACCAACAAACAACTTAGTCGTGGCACTCCATTGTTCGGGCACAAAGGCTATGTAAAGACATGTCAGCGTTTACAAAGATACAATAGCACAGCTCAATTACTCAAATGTTGCCTTGTACCACGCTGAGGTACATGTGTTTGTAGGTGAAGCACACCACGCTCGTGTGCCAGGAGGAGTCTGTGCACCCGCGGTGAGCGCAAAGCCGCAGTAAGATATTAACCAAGCTGGGGCTGTGTCAGCAACACTGCACTGTGTTTTTAGTCTTTCATGTTCCATTTATTTGACCTCTGACCTTCAAACACACAGCAGCCTCACTTCACACACTCCCCCACCCTGGCATACACACCTCTGCACCTTCACATACAAACACATCACACATGTGCAAACATTCACACCCCTCCTTGCACACATCTTCAGGTACAAATGGAGTAATCCAGACCCTCCCTCTGACCCGCTCCTTTTTTGAGCTATTACAAACCATATTTGCCCCATCCAATCAGTTTGATTAATCATGCACCAGGCCAAAGACTTGCAATCAGATGACCAGAGCATTGTGTCCCTCTCCACACACATACACATGCAGACATGCACACGCACACTCACCCTCACACACTGGTGCTTGTGGGGAGGTATTTCCCCAAAGACATACTCAGTGTGACAGCACCATAAACTGGCCATTTATCAAAGTGTCCCCCCAGAACATGCACGCACAAAGGGACTCAATTACAGAGACACACACACACACGCATGCACACACGCGCGCACACGCATGGACATACACGCACACACATGCACTCACACACATCCAGATTAAAGATATAGTCCCAGCGTTTTGTCTTAGTTCGGCATTACAAAGCTGACTTGGAGTTGAAAATGTTCATATGGAAATAAAAATTTTAGTTTAACTTTTAGCTTCCAGATTTCTCCACCTTTAATGTAGTAGTAACAAGCTCCTTCGTTACTAAATGCTAAGTGTTAGCCACTAGTAATGCTAAAATAGGCATCTTACTTCTAGTGTTTGTGAAACCTTTGCTCTATATGCCAAACAAAGAAATTAGAATTACAGTGGACCCAGGTATTCATGGTATATTTGAGACTACTTTTATAATCTCTTATAGCTGCCTAGTTTAATTCAGTTTCACTTCAATTCAGTTTATTTATATAGCATCAATTCACATCATATGCCATCTAAAGGTACTTTACAAGTCATTTCAATTACATCCTACATACATTCCAATCAGTTTAAAATATTTCTACCTAAAGAAACCCAGCAGATTGCATCGAGTCATTGACTTGCAGCATACACTCCTCTTGGACGAACGCGTTGCAGTCACCTGCATTGTGTCGTTGACTTCAATCCACGTTTAATACTAAACTCAGCAAAAAAAGAAACGCCCTCTGACTTTCAACTGTTTTTACTTTCAGTAAACTTAATGTGTGTAAATATTTGTATGAACACTAAAAGAGTCAACACCATAAGACAAACTAAAAATGTTTCACAGACATGTGACTAACAGAAATAGAATAATGTGTCCTTGAATGAAGGGAGGCTCAAAATCAAAAGTACCAGTCAGTATCTGGTGTGGCCACCAGCTGCTTGAAGTACTGCAGTGCATCTCCTCCTCATGGACAGGACCAGATTTGTCAGTTCTTGCTGTGAGATGTTACCCCACTCTTCCACCAAGGCACTTACAAGTTCCTGGACATTTCTGGGGGGAATGGCCCTAGCCCTCACCCTGCGATCCAACAGGTCCCAGGCGTGCTCAATGGGATTGAGATCCGGGCTCTTCGCTGGCCATGGCAGAACACTGACATTGCTGTCATGCAGAAACTCACGCACAGAACGAGCAGTATGGCTGGTGGTATTGTCCTGCTGGAGGATCATGTCCGGATGAGCATGCATAAAGGGTACCACATGAGGGAGGAGGATGTCTTCCCTGTACCGCAAGGCATTGAGATTGCCTGCAATGACAACAAGCTCAGTCCGATGGTGATGTGATATACCGCCCCAGAGCATGACGGACGCCCCACCTCCAAATCGATCCCACTCCAGGGTACAGGCCTCGGTGTAACGCTCATTCCTTCGCCAATAAACCCGAATCCGTCCACCACCCCTGGTGAGACAAAACCATGACTTATCAGTGAAGAGGACTTTTTGCCACTCCTGTCTGGTCCAGCGAAGCTGGGTTTGTGCCCATAGGCGGCGTTGTTGCTGGTGATGTCTGGTTAGGACCTGCCTTACAACAGCCTACAAGCCCTCAGTCCAGCCTCTCTCAGCCTATTGCGGACAGTCTGAGCGCTGATAGGCGGAATTGTGTGTTCCTGGTGTGACTCGGGCAGTTTTTGTGGCCATCCTGTACCTGTCACGCAGGTGTGATATTTGGATGCACCGATCCTGTCCAGGTGTTGTTACACGTGGTCTTCCACTGCGAGGATGATCAGCTGTCCTTCCTGTCTCCCTGTAGCGCTGTCTTAGGCGTCTCACAGTGCGGACATGGCAATTTAGCCTCGTCAGCAGTCCTCATGCCTATCTCCAGCAGGCCTAATGCACGTTCACGCAGATGAGCAGGGACCCTGGGCATCTTTCTTTTTTCACAGTCGGTAGACAAGTCTCTTTAGTGTCCTGCGTTTTTAGAACTGTGACCTTAAATGCCTACTTTCTATAAGCTGTTAAGGTCTTAACGACCATTCCACAGGTGCATATTAATTAATTGATTATGGTTAATTGAACATGCATAGAAAACATTGTTTAAACCCTTTACAATAAAGATCTGTAAATTTATTTGGATTTTTACATTATTGTTGAAATACACAGTCCTTAAAAAGGGACGTTTCTTTTTTTTTGCTGAGTATATAATTGTTCAAAGACCAGATATACCTTAATTTGCAATATTATGCTCAGTGGAAACTGTTGATTCACTACAGCAGAAGCTAAAATCCACAGTCTTCCTTATTTCCGCTCATGGACGTACATCCATTCAGCACCAAGGAAAATTAATGGCATTCTGGATTGGCTGCTTTGCAAATGCCAGCCAGTAATGTGTCAAGTGTTGTGTCTTGGTATTTTAGCGTCACAAGCTTTTTTTTCTTATAATTTTGATATACTCTACGAAAATATATGTTAATTGGCAAATTTTTATTAAGTCACGTTCCACAGAAAAAAAAGGTGAATCCACAAATACTGAACTACAAATAGGTGGGGGTGGTAGATAGGTGCATAGGTGTTCCACTGTATGAGCTTTTTCATCCAAGACTGTTGAATAACCTTGTCGTCAGAGCTGGATGTAAATACCGCTAGTTTTTATGTTAATATGTAATATAACAAGTTTACTCTAGGCTATATTTTTTGAATGTGACAACCCAAAGTTTAATGCCATCAAACTTATGTAGATATACCACGAGTCAAAATTCTGTAACAATCCTTTCCAATTAAAAAAATTACAATAAAAAATTAAAGTTATGTTTATTTATCTGAGACTTTCCTGTCAAGTTTTGCTGCCCTGCTTTGAGTTGTCACTTTACTGTTTACCACATGTATCGGTTTGTTTGTGTGTCAGTAAGTCTTTTGTCCTTCGATATTTTGAGGCTTGAATGATGCAGGCGCCGCTGCTTTTCTCAACACACCGCTCAATAGTAATAAAAAAGGAGATATTCATAGACACGTGGGGGGCCTCTCACTTGGCTTTATCAGCTGAAGATTTAAAAGCCCCTTTTTTCCTCCCTCTCTCTCTTTCAGTCTTTCAACATGTTCAGACAAAGTGGACGCAAAAAGCTTTCATTCAAAAATGCTATTGATTTCTACAGACATGAATATGCACTTTTTGTTCAGAACCTTTTTCATAGATTTTTCTTTCAGTATTCATTGTTGAGTTTTCTGTCAATATGTGAGCACATAACTCTATACTAACATTCTGGAAATACACCATGGTAGATTAATGTCTCTCTTCAATGTAAAAGCTGCACTCTGAGACAGCTACACCAGCCATGCAGGCAGGTTTGCAGCAGTTCACTGAAGCCTTTTTATAGCTGGCCTGTGTTCCAGAGGGCACTCTGTGTCAGTAATCAGGATATGGGGGTTATCCTGCCTGACCTGTGTATTGAGCCTTCTAGTACAGCCATTTCCAGTCTTAGCATGTGGTAAAAACACTGCAAAAAATTATGATAAGCCTGGAATATCAGAAAACTCTCTATATATATATTTATTAAAGTACTCAATGTCATAAGAAATCTCCAAAAACAGATGTTAGGTTTTGGGAATATTTTTTAAACATTTATTTCAATATATATTGCACTCCAAAAGAGTTCCTACCTTTTGAACTTTTTTTCAACATTTTGTTCTCATTACAACCTTAAAAGGAATACAATTTTATGGGATTTTATGTGATGCATCAGTGCAAAGTAGTGCATGATTGTGAGTTGTAATGAAAATGATATTTCTCTTTGCCTTTGTTTCTACAGATTAATTATTAAATCACACTCAACTATTTTGTAGATTCACTTTCAATGGCGTGCTCTATACTCCAATATGCTCTGACTTACTTCCCTGCCCCTGCTAAAGAAAAACATCCACACAGCAAGATGTTGCCAACACCATGTTTTACCTTGGGGATGGGGTGTTATGGGTAATCTGCAGTTATTTTTTAAATTTTTTACTTTTTCTAAAAGATTAACTTTCTTCCAAGTGTTTGCTGTGCGCCCTACATGATTTGCAAAAACTTCTGTAGGAAGCTCTGATGGATTTATTTCTCACAATGACTTTGTTCCAAACCACTCTGCAAATGTATAGAGAGATTGACTGATAGGTGTGCTTTTACCAGATTCCCCCACCTGAACTCTGATTCTTGTCTTCTTCTCTGACTGATCAGTTTAGGTGGATGGCATGTCTCGGTAGATTTGCAGTTTCAAACTTCTCTACAACTCTCTCCCTGTGTCCCTTGGTCTTCTTGATTCAGTTTGTTCATTTATGTTCTCTCACAAACTCCTGAGGCCTACACAAAACAGCTGCATTTATGCTGAGATTAAACTGCATACACAGTCGACTCCATTAAACTATTTAGTGGTATAAGAGTAAAAAAGCTTGAATGTACAAAGATTTTTTTTCAACTGTGCCATTTTCCTTTTAGTTCACAACAATACAATACTATTGCATACAATTCTAGTAAGATAAATTAAAGTTTGCAGCTGCTGCATTGGGCTTTTGCTATTAAAGGTATGTTGTTGGAAGAGACAGACCAATATCTCAGACTCTAGAAAGATGAAATTAAATCTAATTTCTAACGACATAGGCTGAAAATAGATTTCTTTTTCTTGTTTCAAAGAGTGAACCTCTTGACATGTAAAATTTTGTATATTTTAAAGGGTAATACAACCTCTGACCTTGGTGCCACTGCAAGAGAGTTTCCCAAAATGTCCATCAGTGTCAGGAAAACTGAGACAGCTGCCGAGACAGAGAGGGAAAGAGAAGAGAAATGGCAGTTGATTGTTTTTCAAAGGAATTAGCCCAGCCTGACCCTCTTGAGCCAAGCCATCTTTTGAATGGCTGACACTTTATTTGTTTTGTCCCTATAACAACAGAATCTCCCTAGAACTGCTGCGCCCACTCGCCCTGGTATTGTCACAAACAACTAGACTCACTTTTCCTCTCCTTGTCTTTCGGTGGGGAAAATAAAGCCCCGGGCTTTTTCACACAATCACAGGAGGCAGCGCCGCGGTATGTGTGCGGTGTGATAAGACAAGACGATGGGAGAGAGATATGGGAAGGGCAGTGGTGGTCAGGCTCTCACACATGTAGCAAAATACTCACACAGAACCAGTTTCTGCCCAGAAAGCTGAGCAGGTGAAGATATTTAAGATAAATGTTTCTGTATTTGATCAGATCAGCAGCAGGGAGAGATTAATGAATCCAATACCTCCTTTACAGTATAAGTGTCACCTGAGTGTGTCTGTAGAAGTGTTACTTAAATGTCTGAGGACGTGAATGTTCCCCCTGTTGCTTATTTCTTCACACAGTGCAAAAGCATTAAAAGTTACACAAGAGGATATACTGTAGGAGCAGATGCACATCCCTCACCCAAATGTGCATTGCATCAATCATGTTGTTTTACTCACATTGAAGATTTTACATTGACCAGATCATTCACAGAAGTTTATCTATGCCAAAATGAGGTCTGGCCATTGAGTGAAACAAAGGTGCTTAGCTTGTGTGATCTCATAATAGCTCCCTACATCATTTCCCTGTTTTTTCACAGCACACACATACACATAATTCTCACCCATCAATCCCGGCACGACCCCATTTCAAATTCATTAACAAGACTTCAGAACTTGCAGACACAGCAATCGCCCCAAGCAAAATAAATTCTAGCGCCAGAGGATAGAGGTTGTGTATTTGCGAGTGCGTGTGTGTGTGCATGCCTATGTGTGTGCATAGGAGTTGTAGCAGTGCTGTGTTGTATGCTGCAGAGAGGAGCGAGGAATCTGTTTGGACAACTGCTGAATGTTTTGGTTCCCCCACGGTGCCTTGGAAAGCCATGCAGTCACTGTATCTTTTACAAATTAGCCAGTGTTGTCTACCAAGCACTTTCCCTTATCCCTGACCTAAGCCTCCGTCTGCTCAGTGTGGGAGAACCTTGGGTGGGTTTAGGGAGGCTGGGGAAGTTACTAGAAGGGAGCAGTGAATAGAAAAAAAAAAACAAGACTATAAATGTTAGAATAACTAAGAACGACCCGGAGCTCATCGCCAAAGTTAAATTGTCAAAATACCATTATAAATCAGCAAAAAACTGATCAGCAATTATAAGATTGGTTTGTTTGATTGATAAGGGTATAAATTATTCTTTACATGACATTCTTTTTTAAAATGTAAATTAAAACAGATACATTTTATTTGATCTGAAACTGATACTATTTTTTTTTTTGTTTTTTGTGATGCCTTTTCCTTTATCATCAGAAACAATGTTGTTTCAAAGAAAATAAGTTTAAATCTAAATATCCCAATGAAATGAATCATTTGTACATGATCAGCAGTTTAATCAAAATTACTTAGGTAGGAAATCTACCATATCTCCCTCCAAGTTTTTCCCTCCAAGAAAATGTTGAAAGATTGTATTATTAATTTGATGTTGTTTGCAAGCAACACATGAGGTGCAGCATGTTTTAATGCCTTTTTCATGAATTCTGTTGAAACATTTGGTACCTTCAACAAGAGAACACCCTTGCACTGAAAATGGTAACCACCGGGAGATTTTATGAGTATTCGTCTAAAGATAAACCCATAATAGCGTTAAAGATTAAAATCTAACAGTGTCTATATTTGCAAATAGATAGGTAAGGTAATCAAATGAAATCAAGCAATGAACAATAGGCTATGAACATAAAAAATAAAATAAAATAGCTTTATGATAAACATTCAGAGCTTTAAGAAGAAGCATACACATAAATCACATCCGCATAAACCAGACATAAATGTAGCAGCAACAAGACTCTTTTTGGCCATAAAAGACAAACTAGATATATTTCTAAAGAAAAAAAAATACTGCGATTCAACTTCAGCTTTTAAACTAAACTTTGACTGAAACGGTTGTTCTGTGTAACAGGTTGCAAAAGTTCTTATTAAATTATGAATAACAATAAGTCTATTTTATTTTACATGGTTACTTAATTATAAAACTCTCCTTATATGATTATTAAAAAAGGCCTTGTTGGACACTTAACACCACAGATGATATTGGTTAGATTTGGAGTTAAGGTTTTTCTATGTGCCGTCACTTGTAAATGTCCATCTGTAACTGGTTAGGGTGTCTCTGAAGCCTACAGTAGGTTGAGGTGAGAGATATCTGATGAAGAAGGTCAAAGCTAGTCATGTGACAAGTGGGGCTGCTGCACAAAGAGATGTTTTTACTGCAGATTTATGATGTAAAAGCATTTGAGCTGAGGAAGTGATGGAAGATGATCCAGGTGTGAGTCAAATAGTCTAATAAGTGGTGGTGTGCCAGAATGAAGGGTCTATTTATAATGAATTCTACAACTGGCTGCCTGGATGTCTCCCCTTTGAAATCACACGCACGTTTTTCCTTAAACAGCCTGATTGTCCAGCCAAGATATGAAAATTGAGCATACATATTTTCTTTTTTTACTGCCTGCATTATGCATTTTCAGAAAGAAAACACTAGAAAAGTTATAACTCATTTATCAAATCTCTTAATTTATTGACCTTCATATTTGTTTAAATGTATCTCAATTTCAGTTTTCCTGTTTTTCTTTTTCTTGCTTTTTTATGAATGCCTCTTCTTGCCCCTGATGCAGCGTGTCATATACAGTTAGGTGGTCCAGGGTTGAGGAGGAAATCCTCCAGGCTGAGTTGAGTCGCCCTTCAACAGTTTGCCCATTGTTCACTGTCTCGTGTGCCCCTTAAATCTAAAAAAATATATATGTATATGTAAAACCCATCAGCCAGGGACTCAGTAAAACTCACAGTGTGCTACAGGCAGGAGGAAAGAACACGAAGGTGTGTATATACCAGAAAAACAAAACTGAACAAAATATGTCTCTTTTTTTCAATGTTCCATTAAATGTGCTAAATTTGAGGTATCAAGCAAATAGCTGCTGTGCTTGTGTAGATTATTTTATCAGAAATACTCAGTGGTGAAAGACTAGAGCAAACTGTGCAATGAACACGATGAATTTAGTATATTGAGAGAATATCAAGTCTTCTTGCTGTTCTGCTCATCATAGCATAATACTGGGAGTATAAGAAGCTGATATTAGCTGGTTTGTTAACCTGGCTAAAGGCTTGGTTAACTAGCCTGCACTCTGCGGCAGCTTTCATGTCATGCTGCCCTATTCACTCCTCCTCATTGTCCTCACCTATGTCGCCCAAATCATTCACACCTGATCCTACTCACCTCCTGTCTTTATAACCCATCACTTCTTTCCACTCAGTGCCGGATCATTAGTAACTATTGTTGTCTCTACCTCCATGGTGTGTCGTCTTCCCGTCTCTCCGTTCCTGCCCGATGTCCAGTATCTTCGTTCCTTGCCGTCGTCTTCATCATCACCTTTAATAAACATCCTGCACTTCCTCAGCTTCTGCGTTTGGGTCCATACTCCACACACACCCCTGACCCTTCATTAGTTTCCGTGTCATGAATTTCCAAACAACTGTCTTGGTTAAAACTCGTAACAAAGGGTAAATGTGGAGTAACTGTGCTCCAAGCACTCAGGAGCTTTTTCTCGTATCTTCTAAAGCAGGGGTGCCCGAGTCCAGTTCTCAAGAGCTGCTATCCTGTAACCTTTAGATGCATCCCTTCCCTAATACAACAGACTGGACTGGAGGCGCAACAGTGAAACCGTCTACAAGAAGGGACAGAGCAGACTGGACTTCTTGAGGAAGCTCAGGTCCTTCAAGGTTTGCAGCAAGATGCTGGAGATCTTCTACAAGTCTGTTGTGGAGAGTGTAATCTCTTCAGCCGTCATCTGTTGGGGTAGCAGCATCAGAGCCAGGGATTTAAATAGGCTAAACAACCTGATAAAGAAGACTGGTTCTGTTCTTGGGACAACTGTGGAACATCTGGAGATGATGATGCAAAGAAGGATTCTTCACAAAATCAAAAAAATTATGGACAACCCTGAGCATCCTCTTCATGAGACAGTCATACAACAACAGAGAGTCTTCAGTCGGAGGCTTCTTCAGTTTCGCTGCAATACAGACCGCTACAGGAAATCCTTCCTGCCCACAGCTATCATCATCTACAACAACTCCTTAAATAATTAATTATATGAGCTATACCAATACTTAATTTCCCTCTGGGATCAATAAAGTATTTTTGAATTTTGAACTGAATTGAATACCCCTAAATCAAATGAATGGCTCACCAAGAGGCCTCTGCAGAGTTGAATGACATGCTGAGAGAATTCAACCATTTGATTCTGATGTTCTGGACAAGGGATGCATCTAAAGGTCACAGGATAGTAGCTCTCAAGGACTAGAGTTGGGTACACCTGTTTTAAAAGGGCTTCAGGAATAGGAATGTTGTGACAGAATATTTTATTGGTTTTGAAATCATAACATTTTGAAATCATTGAATGCCTCACACCAGTAATCAGCCATTGCCTTGTCCAATTTTTGATGCTATAAAGATCTCTATGCCGTTGTTAAGGCTTTGGCCCAGTCTGAATTCATTGCTCTAAGCCAGGGGTGTCAAACTCCAGTCCTCAAGGGCTGCTGTCCTGCAAGTTTTAAATGTGACCCTGGTCCAACATACCTGAATCAAATGGGTGAATTACCATCTCCGTATGCAGTCAAGTTCCCCAGGGTCCTGCTAATGACATACATATTTGTTTCAGGTGTGTTGAAGCAGAGATACATCCAAGCTGTGTGAATACCACTCTCAGCTGAATTTGCAGATCAACCTGTTTTTTACTTTGTAGCAGTTTTTATTACATTCAGACAATACTGTTCAAAGTAAGTAATTCATTTTGATGTCGAGGCAGCGACATGCTTTATCACTGTTGAGCAATGTAGAGATGCCATCTATCAAGTAATTGTCAATACCCACTTATCCTTGCAGAGTTGTAGGTTGTTTGAGGCTATATCTCCAGCATTCACTGGGTGATAGGAGGGTACACCCTGAACAGGTCACCTGTCCATTACAGGGTGACACCTAAAAAACAACCATGTACACACACACTCACAACTAAGGACAATTTAGAGAGACCAATTACAAGAACAGTTATAATTTTTGACTCTAGGAGGAAATGCAGGAGTAAACATTCAAACTCTGAAGAAAAACAAAGGCTGGGATTTAAACCCAAGGCCTTATTGTTGGAATGTAACGGTGTCAATAACTCCACCACATCTCAGCTCCAATGCAAACATAAAACTTTCATTCAAAACCACCTCCCTCCATTCTCACTGTAGTCATCTTAGAAACTGTAATGTTCCCAAACTGAATACTAACTGTAGTGAGTGAGAGGCCTCAAACTCCTTTATTTTCTGTGTTGACCATGAACCACTGTAGTGATGTTCTTTAAGCGCCACCTTTTAAAAGTTGCATAGTACAACACAGAGCTCCACAAATAAACATTCTGCATGTGGACTGTTTAAGGTAAAGTACTGCATTCGTTCGGTCGTCTGTGCAGATTAAATGGTTTAAACTAAAAAAATGTGGGGTACATATACATGCACCGTTACACCCCTAATAAATACTCTATATGAACAGGAATTTTTACAGTCATTCATGAGCCTCACTAACTCACCAACTCAAGCTCTCTGTAATTGTAACCAGCAGCTACATAAAACGTACATAAACCAGAAGCAGAATTCTGTCTGCTCCATATTATTTCACTTTTTTGCTAAACAGTCATGATGAGTGGTCAGCAGCTACCTCCTAACTACTAACAATTCCTTTTGACTGTTATTTGGACTGAAAACGCTCTAAAAAAACATCCGCCAGCTTTTAACTGCTATGATGTTGAAGTGGTGCAAGCAGTGATTCACTAATTTTCTTAACTTAAAGTAGGATACTGAGAAAGCTTTTTGTGAAACTAATTCCACTAATGATCGCTTTTTTTACTAGTTAAAGTTTGTATGTGAGAAAAATTCAGAAATGGAAACAAATACAAAGGATGAAAAATATAACGAGCTTCTAACCAGGTAAGAAATAAAGAAATACTTTTAAAGTGGCCTTACTGGTTCACTGAGTGATCATCAAACGTCTCAGTGACCCTGGGTTGTCAAGCACT